>JAVJIF010000499.1:0-88440 GCA_038442645.1 Agave tequilana | reverse complement strand
AAATGGAGGCCGATTTTCGTGAAGGGCTCTAAAACTTCTCCTCTTTGATTCCTCTGGATTATGAGTTGAGGCGCGTAATTGCTTTCTTGTTGAGATGAGTAAAGACCTAAAAATGCAAGACATTGAAATGATTGAAATGGTGAAGAGCAAACAAACAATATCACAAGTAAAGAATGTAAAGCAATGAGAGGCAATAAGGAAACCAATCGCAAACACAAGTAATTTGTTACGAGGTTCGAGCCATTGCTCTACGTCCCCCCTCCACCATCGTGAAGGATTTTCACTAAATCCACAAAGGGAATTTCCACACTGGAACCTTTACACCCAAGGGGATTACAATGGTCTACACAGGACCGGAGTACCCAACTCCCATCAATCCAACCTCTACACAAGAGGGATCTCAACACAAGGAAAAATAAGTCACTTGATAATCAAAAGACCACAAACTCTCTCTTACAACTTCTTATAGAGTGGAGATGATTTTTGGCTCAAGAAGTGAAGTGAGAAAATTTCAGTTGTAAAAAAGTAAATAGCTTGTAAACCAACTGAAAATTTTAACCAAAGAAAGCACTTTTGAGAATGAAAGCAAGAAAACTTTTCTTTTCTTTTGAAACTTGAAAACAATGGGATTTTCTTATGTTCAACAAAGGACCAATGACGTCTATTTATAGGGATTTGATAAGAGCATTTCATCATGAATCTAGGTCAATAGGTCGATTATAGCCACAAGAAAATCAGAGATAGTTGAAAGATACATCAAAATCAAAATAGAAAACAAATTCCAAGAAAATAGCCGTTGGGCTCTTTGGCTGCTGGCGGTCGACCGAGCTGGTCGACCGGCAAGCCAGATGGCAAAAAAGCCGTTGGCTTCGGTCGACCGGTCGGTCGACCGCAGGCTAAACAAAAACAAAATTTTGAACTGTCGGTCGACTGGGTCTTGCAGTTGGTCGAAGGTCGGTCGACCGCAATGTTTGTCGGTCGACTGGCCCGGTCGACCGGCAGACGTGCACAGATGTGCACGCCCAAGGCCACAAGGCTCGGTAGATCGGACGGTCAACCGATCTGGCCTGAAATAGATCCGATCGACCGCCCGGTTGACCGTTAGGCCTGAAATAGTATTTATAAGTAAAGAATTTTTGAACTTTGAATAATTTTAAAAATATTTTGAAATGGTTTGAGTTTAAGTAACATGCTATAGAGGATGAAATACATGTTTTAAATTAGATGCAAAAATATGAAATATTTTGAAACATGTATATCAATCAAAACATGTACCTAAGGCAACTAACCAAAACAAAACTTGTATTTTTTTGGAAAGTAAAAATGTGTGTGTGAGTTTTCTTGAGCCAATTTATCATAACCTAACTCTTTAACATCACTAATTCTTACAATGGTTCTAGGTGACTACAAGATCTTCAATATGGGCTTCTCCATATGCAATGTTGAATAACTTGAATCCTTGAACCCGAATTGAGTCAACTTGGGTCAAAGCACCTTCCTTTAGAGAAGAAAAACATCTTAAATCTTTAGAACCCTGAAACACACTTAAATACTAAAATATGATTAGTACAAATAACTATATATGTTTGTAATCATCAAAACTCTAAAACCGGGTGATTGTAACCTTGGGCCAACAGTCTTGTGTGGACGTATGCGAAAATCCTTCTGTGTGAGGGCGGGGACGTAGAGCAGTGGCTCGAACCTCAAAATATATCTCGGTGTTTGCGATTGATCCACTATCTCTAAAAACTCTCTCTCTCTCTCATACCTTGCATTGTTCATATTATTCATATTATACTTATATGCTTGTATTGTTTATGTGTGCCTATACTTGTGTTGAACCAAGAGAGCTTCATACAGAACCTCAACTCTTATTTAGAGGAATCTAGAGGAGTTGTCCAGAGCCCTTCACCAAGAATTTAGCTACATTCTTTGGTTACACTAAGTGTGTTGCATTTAGTTTTTAATTCTGCATTATTTGTCATTCGATTAACCATACACCTATTCACTCCCCTCTAGGTGTACTTACTGATTGTTCCAATCTTGATCATAATTCTGGGATATTGAGTCAGATAAAACCAATCCAGCATATTTAGTTGGTCATGTTATTTACAATCAGGTTGGAGATATCTGAGTCAAAAGAGGTCGGGGTGAAAAATGAATTCATATAGTGTAGAAAAAATTAGGGTTATAATCCATTTCACAAATAACAAAAACGAACAAACAAATAAACAAAAAGAAAAAAATTGTAACACCCCGATCTCGCGGATACGGAAAAAAACTATGGTGACGTACATACGCAGGGCGAAAATACTCTCACATACGTGCACTAAGCCTCAGTACAGGGAATAAATACAATATATACAATTACTTTAGCATTAAATAGTACAAGGATACATGCAAAAGAGTCAGTGATCATAATAAATATGAAAACAAGGATAAATAAAGAAATAGAAATAATTAATTGAAAAGCGTGACAGTCTCAAGATAATATCTCAAAAAATATCGGGTGCTACAAAATCTCTGAGTTCCAATCTGGGCACGCAAACCCAAGGTCGTCAGAAAGCTACCTAGTAGAGCTAAAATGAAGAAAGCAATAACATATACAATAGTAGTACCATCACGATAATAGATACAATACATGTTTACATACCAGTGATACAATATAATTATACTAAAATCGTTATATAAATATAATTGCCATATTAACACTTTAACACTATCAATGCCTAGCATGTTATAACAGTGTTACCTCCAGATATTATCCAATTATATAATCTTTAATACCAATTAACATGTCCGGGCTATGCTACCAAATAATAATATATTCAGTAAATAAATGAAATAATAGGTAGGTCATATTGAGAGATTATGTTTTTATAATTAATAAGAGTTATACCATTTGTATATTTCTCAATATGCCAAATATGATACAGTATTGAGTGATTGCTGATTGGATGCTAATGTTGCATATTTAATGTCACATTTCCATACTTATTTTAGAATAAAAGCCTGCATTATCCTAATTATTTGTTTAATTTATTTGTAGGCCCAATCCTTAAGGAGATGAAGAGAAATGAGCCCAAAAGCCCACCAGAATTCTGAATTAAATCAGAATAAATTCGCACACACAAAATCAGGGCAAAATCAAGAGGTTGAAACTGGTAGAGAAGAATCCTCTCAGAATCGATCGGTTAAAGCCAAGAATCTAAGGTCATTTCGTCAGAATCCGGAGCTCAAACGACAAAAACAATAAAGGATAAAGCCAGAGAAAAACCCCCGGAGAGACCCACCAACAGGGTGTGGTCATCTGGCCACACCCTGGCCACGGAAACGTAGCTTGGGCCGCGTTTCCGCGGCAATCTTGGGGAGTTACGGGGAGCGTTTGCTCCCCCGACCTCCCCGGGATTCTGGTTGTTGGGTTTATGCCTATAAAAGGCCATTATCTGCGCTGAAAATGGGACGTGAATGCATATTAGGATTTAGCTTAGTTTTCATTTCTTAGTTTAGATTTTTAGTCTTTCTTTTATGTAATTTGTATGTAACTTAGGGTAGAAGAAGATTCATGTAAGTAAGAGAGAGGGGCTGATGTTGAGAGTGACACCGACGATGTACCCTACTCCTTTCTTTCATTGTCTCAGCAAGTAATAAAGGTAAATGCTTTGTTGTTTTCTATTCTGCTTTACTTTACATTTGTTTACTTTCCTCTTCCTCTTCTACTTTACCTTGGTTGTATTTGTTGAGTGTACAAGTGAATTCCAAAGCAAGTATAACCAAGCTACGTGAGAGCCAGCGATAGTTCATGAAGACGTTCTCCTCTTCCAAGATCCGCATCACTTCGTTCTTCTTATGCTTGACGATATAATGTGCACGGGGACCGAGCTCGAGTTTATGATCTATGCGTTGAACGCCTCCGAAGCAAAAAGGTAGAACTTGCAAAAAGGTTTCCAAGTAAGTCATCAATCAACCTAGGTAAGTATCTCTTCACTTTTCTTTCTTTCTTTTCTTCTTAGTTTAGATCACCAACCACTTCTTCCAAATCGTTTTCATTCTTCTTTCCACTTCATTGTACATAATCGCTTTCTTTTGTTTTCTGAATTTTCCAACTTCTTCATCTTCCATTTTCTACTAACTTTAACTATACTTTCTTTTTCCATTTTTATAACTTTAAAACAGAGAAGAACTTTCGCTTATTTTCTTAACGATTTCAATAAAGAACTGTAAAGCTTCCATCGCAAACCCTCCTTGTGGATCACGACCCGCATAGCCACTTGCTATAGCGGAAGAATTGAGCACTTGCACATATTCTTTCTTAAGTTCTATAATCTCGTATTTTGTGTGCAGGTTTAGCTTCAATCAAAATTTAGCGCCGTTGCCGGGGAGGGTAAAACGGTTTTTATTGAAATCTGAATTTTTATTGCAAATTTTTTAGAACTTAACGAATTTTCTTCTCTGTTGCAGGTTACAGGGCAAGCAAAGTAGGAAAATAAGTTTGCAGTGACATACAAGTGGTATTGGGCCTCTGCTCTAGAAAGCAGAGACCCATTGCCCTCTGAATTGCCGCGTTTCCACGGCAAAAGTCGCGGATCCGCGGCAATAAAGAGTTGACTACTAACAAGTTTTTGCAGGGCTGCTAGCTTTGCAAATTCTAGTTTGCTGCAATTATTTATTTCTTATATGCCATCACAAAAACCTGCTAATAATCAACAGTAAAACATTTGCTGCAAAAGTTAAAAATTGATTAGACGTTTGCATTTTAGGCACGCGTCTTTTCAATTCATTTATATTTACTGTTGAAGAGTGCTGGAGCAAGGTACGTCTGCATTGCATTTAGCATAGGACTCACTTCTTGGTTGATTTATATCGCTTTGAGTGAATCTTACATATCTTGTACACTTGCACAAATTGATCTTAAGGGCACTAACCATTAACAAGATAAGGTGGGGATTTAATCACCCCTCCTTAGCCCAAAAAATCTCATTTCAAGCACTCACTAACCCAAGCCTAACTAAAATTGAGTAGACGTTGGCCCTAGGGACATCTCGGACTCAATTAGGAGATTATCCTAAGGGGGAAAAATGTTGGAATCTAACTCCTGCAAAATCAGTGTCTAGGAAAGAGATTGAGGGCCGAAAGCCCGAAGGTTGGTGGTTATTTAATTAAGGAACGTCTTTGACGGAAAACCTCCCACCAACCTTGCCCTGACCTGGCTGATTAGCTTGCGGTTAAAGTCTACATTAGACCTCCCGTGGACAGTCTAACCAGTTAGGAGTCATCTAGGTCCTAAGTCTACCCTAACTTAGGCTAGAATTTTTTCTTTTTTGTTTGTTTATTTGTTTGTTTTTCTTTGTTTGTATTCTATTGTGTGATATGGACTACAATAATAATTTTTTCAACTACAATAATAATCCATATTACACACCGACTTCATTTTCGGATATTACCAACCCGGCATATCATAACTTTGACCAACCTAGTGTGCCGGATTGGTCTTATCCGAATCAATATGACCCATACCCCCCATCTAATAACTATAATTTTCATAATGATTTTAACTCTTCATCGAGTCAGTGGGGATTCACCTCCTCCGAGCATAATTTCCAACCACCTTGCCCTCCTTCTCCACCCAGTCCACATTATGTTCAAGATTCATACTCAGTTCCACCCGTCCAAAATAGGAAACCATCAATTATGGAAATGAGTATGCGTGAGTCCAAACATAAATCCCAAAATCTGATGGACTCACAATTTCACTACCATTTCCAAGACAATTCTTCATCTTTTCATCAAAATAATGAACCTATCAACTATGAAAAGATGCTTGAAGCCATGACTCAGGCTCAAAACACTCGTAATCGTGACATAGATATGATGGTCGAGTCTCTACGTTCCCACCGTCCTGATGTCACTAACTATTCTGTTAGAGCTGAAGAGTCATGTAGTTTTGAAAATCAAGATTCCATTTCAGCACAACCATTTGAACTCACCCAAACTCCAAATGATATTGATAGTTTGGCTAGTTTACCTTTTCCTGAAATAGAACTTGAAAATGATTATGATCCTGAACCCCAACTTAGTGATTCAATTCTATTTCCTGATTCGATTATGACTCCGGTATCTTCACCTGACTTCAATCTTTTTCCGGAGTCAACATTGGATCCTGTACCAATTCATAAAGAAATTGAATCACCCATCTTTGAGGATCATGTTGAACTTGACCAACTTTACAGTTTTGAAAATCCCACGGATAAATTGGCAAGTTCTCCAATTTTTGATATTGAACTCAATGAGATATGTGACCTAGATTCTCACATATGTGATCCAGCTCAACTTTCTGAATCAATATTGACTCCTGTTTTATTACCAAACTTGAATAATATTTTAGAGTCAATTTTGATTCCCCCACCTATCATTCCTGAACTGGAATCACTCATATTAGGTCACATTCCATTGTTGGAAAATACATGTGGACTTGAGTTTCAACTTCTTGACTTGGACCTAATTCCTAAACCAATTTCGACTCTTGAACCTTTACTTGATTTAAGTCACCTTCCTGAGTCGGTATTAGTTCCTATCCTTCATGAGTCCAAGTCAATCATTCTATCATTTCATACTCCATTCTGGGACGAGGTGGTTGATAAATTTGACTCCGAAATCAATTATGAAATATGGAAATTAGATGGGGTAAAATATTTAATAAAGATCCTTTATGGATACATCTTTTTAGTGGGTTATATTAAAGATATTTCTGGTGGGTTCCTCCGAGACCCAAGAAAAGTTGATTGGGCCGCGTTTCGTGGACCAATCAGACCACCACCGGAACCACCACCTTAAGTAACCATTTCCTTCCCTTTCTTCTTTTTCATGCATCTATGCATTAATTCATACATTGAGGACAATGCATGAGATAGGTGTGGGGGAGGGTCTAACATGACTTTTCTTTTTCTTTTAAAAAAAAAAATTAACATTTTTCTTTATTTTTAAAAACTTTTTGAAAAATAGAAACAATATTTTGACTTATTTTGTAAGAAATTAAGTTAATTTTAAGGAATAGGAAAATCCAAATTATGATTTCTTATACTTGGTCAAAATAAGATTATTTGTTTGATTTTTAGAGTTAGGAAGATAATTTGTCAAAGTAATTTGGTCTTGATCTTTACCTTGATGAAATATGCACACTTCATACACTTACACACTTAGGGTTCAAAAACAAAGATTCTTATGCCTTATAAAAAAAAACAAGTCTAATTATTGATTATCTAGGTGCTTTGGCCTAAGCAAGCCTTAGTATTTATGCAAAAGATAATTAGATGAGTTTGAAAAAAAAAGAAAGAAAAACAAGTCTAATTATTGATTAGCTAGGTGCTTTGGCCTAAGCAAGCCTTAGTATTTATGCGAAAGATGATTAGATAAGTTTGAAAAGAAAATTCCTCCGATTAAGCTGGGTATTTGTGCCTAATTAAGCATAAGTATTCACGCCTAAAAGAAGTTCATATAATAAAATCCTTAGTTTTGTGGCCTTGTCTGCTCGAGTCCTTAAGTCCTAGGGGTGTCTTCTCAACCGGTGCCCTAAGACCGTTTGGTTTGGGAGTCATCGATTAGAGGCTCGTTACATGGGCAGCTTAGAAAGCCTTATAAAACTAAGGAATAATACCACAAAAAAAAAGTATATATATAAAAATAAATAAGGCATAAGAGTTAGAGTTAATGAACCCTTAGTCAAAATTTTCACATTCACAAGGTGCATATGACTTAGAGTAAAGCAATAGACTAGAAGAGAAGCACAATTTGACTCCTTACTTTAATTGATAACAAATTTTTGAATAGAGACTAAGTTTAGGAATGAAAAATTCGGTTTTCCTATAACTTATAGATTGCTTAGATCTTACAATCATATTTCAAATATTTTTCTCTTTCAAAATGCTTTTCGAAAATACTAACTCTTTATTTCCCTTTCTTTATGGATTTTGTGGGTGCAATCCGCTGAAAACCCTCACGAGACAAACTCGTCCTCTAGGGGGAACCTAGAGGTTTAACGGCTTGTTGCACGTGCTCAGTGCAATCGCGCGACCTGCGAAAGTGGTCTAATAATCCTTAGTATAACTTAGTTGTTTTGCTCGAGGACGAGCAAAAGATAGGTATGGGGGTGTGATTGGCTGCTAATGTTGCATATTTAATGTCACATTTCCATACTTATTTTAGAATAAAAGCCTGCATTGTCCTAATTATTTGTTTAATTTATTTGCAGGCCCAATCCTTAAGGAGATGAAGAGAAATGAGCCCAAAAGCCCACCAGAATTCTGAATTAAATCAGAATAAATTCGCACACACAAAATTAGGGCAAAATCAAGAGGTTGAAACCGGTAGAGAAGAATCCTCTCAGAATCGATCGGTTAAAGCCAAGAATCTAAGGTCATTTCGTCAGAATCCGGAGCTCAAACGACAAAACCAACAAAGGATAAAGCCAGAAGAAACCCCCGGAGAGACCTACCAACAGGGTGTGGCCATCTGGCCACACCCTGGCCACGAAAACGCGGCTTGGGCTGCGTTTCCGCGGCAATCTTGGGGAGTTACGGGGAGCGTTTGCTCCCCCGACCTCCCCGGGATTCTGGTTGTTGGGTTTATGCCTATAAAAGGCCATTATCTGCGCTGAAAATGGGACGTGAATGCATATTAGGATTTAGCTTAGTTTTCATTTCTTAGTTTTGGTTTTTAGTCTTTCTTTTTATGTAATTTGTATATAACTTAGGGTAGAAGAAGATTCATGTGTAAGTAAGAGAGAGGGGCTGATGTTGAGAGTGACACCGACGATGTACCCTACTCCTTTCTTTCATTGTCTCAGCAAGTAATAAAGGTAAATGCTTTGTTTGTTTTCTATTCTGCTTTACTTTACATTTGTTTTGCTTTCCTCTTCCTCTTCTACTTTACCTTGGTTGTATTTGTTGAGTGTACAAGTGAATTCCAAAGCAAGTATAACCAAGCTACGTGAGAGCCAGCGATAGTTCATGAAGACGTTCTCCTCTTCCAAGATCCGCATCACTTCGTTCTTCTTATGCTTGACGATATAATGTGCACGGGGACCGAGCTCGAGTTTATGATCTATGCGTTGAACGCCTCCGAAGCAAAAAGGTAGAACTTGCAAAAAGGTTTCCAAGTAAGTCATCAATCAACCTAGGTAAGTATCTCTTCACTTTTCTTTCTTTCTTTTCTTTCTTAGTTTAGATCACCAACCACTTCTTCCAAATCGTTTTCATTCTTCTTTCCACTTCATTGTACATAATCGCTTTCTTTGTTTTCTGAATTTTCCAACTTCTTCATCTTCCATTTTCTACTAACTTTAACTATACTTTCTTTTTCCATTTTATAACTTTAAAACAGAGAAGAACTTTCGCTTATTTTCTTAACGATTTCAATAAAGAACTGTAAAGCTTCCATCGCAAACCCTCCTTGTGGATCACGACCCGCATAGCCACTTGCTATAGCGGAAGAATTGAGCACTTGCACATATTCTTTCTTAAGTTCTATAATCTCGTATTTTGTGTGCAGGTTTAGCTTCAATCAATTGCCTAATCAAATCTATAGATTTAAGTAGCAAATTTTAATTATTTAATATTTCTTGTTTAACCTAATAGCAATAGTAGCATGATAGTGTCGTGATGAATATGAAGATGTAGACATGAAGTACGCAGAATAATCATACTACAATGTTGTACTTATACAATAGTGGTGTGTCTAATAAGCATATATGAAGCAGAGGATACTAATATGCCGAGTACGTGTACATGAATAATGTGTCTGCAGAGAATGCATGAAGTCTAAAGTATACATGTGACATGATAGTGGATGAAATATCAGAAACTGTAACAAGTATAAATGAATAATAATATATATGTACCGAGCAAGTCATGTTACTTATACAATAATAACAATCACTACCTCATGATATTTTAATCAATCTCTTCCAGTGTCCCCATACCACTGACAGTTCATACTAGAGCATGTACCCTAGTCGAACCCATCTGGACATGGCATACGAGTATCATTATTCAAACAAGAGAATAACCAAATAACAAGTGTTCCTGACGTCACCATTATTGGGTTATTAAATGCATCATATACTAGGTCTGAATAATAAGTGCATCGAGGATGCCTCATCATGCCAGCACCCCGCGATGCAGGATTAGAGAGGTGGCCCCACAGATTCAAGAGGTGGCCCCCACCATGTATATGGTGTGGCATTTTGTTCTGTATGATACTTAGTTCCACACACCATATGCCGAACGCCAGCTTGACCGTGTGTATAACAGGTATACAAGATAACAAGAATACTGCGTCTGGTCAATAACAATATCTATGTAATAAGAGCACTTGAGACATCTTCATCACCAAACACCATGCGGAGTGAGGATTCTACAGGTGGCCCCCACGAATTCAAGAGGTGGCCCCCCTACCACGTATAGGTGTGATGTGGCACTTTGCTCCGTGTGGCACTTAGTTTCGCACATGTTCCACCGGACGCTGGCATAACTATGCTAATAAAAGGTATACTAGAGTAAAAGTATGCTAGCTTATGAACAATATTTGTAATATGTAACAAGTGTTGGCCCAAGGTTGCAATCACCAGTTTCTTGTTTTGATGATAACAAAACTTATGTAGTTATATATTACTAATCAAGTTCAAGTGTTTAAGTATTTTTTCAGGGTTCAAGAAGATTCAAAGTGTTCATCCTCAAAAAGAAGGTTTTGATGTCTTAAGTTCACTCAAGGATGGGATTCAAGTTAGGATAATCAAGATTGACTCTTTGGAGAAGCCCACTAGAAAATTGCTTGAAGACATGTAGAACCTATGTAAGCAAATAGTATGTTTGAAGTATAATGTGTAGAATTGATGCTCAAGAAGTCACACGCACAAAATACAAGTTTTTAAAATGCGAGTTTTAAATTTCTAGTTTTTCTCACTGGTATGTTACTAGGTTTGGTGTCTGATACATGTTCTATGTTTTTTCTAAATTTATATATCCTATTTCTATCATTATCCCATAGCCTATGTATTGCTAAAATATTTTTCTAACTATTATAAAATATTTAAAAATAAGTTTAAATCAAATTTTACCCAAAAATATGTTTTTAGGCTAGGTCAATCGATCGGCCGGTCCACCGGACCTCGAGGTCATACATGGCCTTAGTCTGTGCATGCCGTGCATGTTTGTCGAGCGACCGATCGGCAAACCTAGCAGTCGATCGACTAGCACTAGCTTGGTCTAGGTTGAGATCGGTCAATCGGGAGGTCGACCGATGTCAACGGATAGTTCAAATTATTTGAACTACCGGTGGACCGGGCGATCGACTGAAGTTCTATCAAGCTACACTAACGGCTAGTTTTTGAAAATCTATTTCTTTAACTTTTTTTTCAACGGGTATATTTGCTCTCTTTGGGTCTACTCCTACTGACCGATAGGCTCTTCTAACAGTGTTTTATCATTTGCCTATATAGTGGTTCATTTGTAGAGGATTAAAAAGAATTGTTTTTGGGAAAATATTTGAAAAATCAAATTTATTCAAGAGAAAAGATTTCAAGTTTTCTTTCTTCAAGTGCTCTCATTTCAAAACCAATTTCTACAAGTCTTCTGCTCTTAACTTGATTCATTTCAACTGATTTTCTCTTTCACAAACTTGTTGAGCTTCATCTCAAATCAAATACTATAGAAAGTTGTAAAAGAAATTGTTTGTGATTTTTGTGGTCACCAAGAGCTTGTAAACCTCATTAGTTTTGTGCTACCTCTTGTGTAGAGAATTGAGAATTTGAGTTGTGTACTCTGATCTTGTGTAGACCTTATATTTCCTTGTGGAGACTCTTTTGTGAAAAGATTCTTAGTGGATAGTGAAATCCTTCAGGCGATGAAGGTGGGGACGTAGAGCTTGGAGCTCGAACCTCGAAATAAATCTCTTGTGTTTGCGATTACCTTCTATATTGCTCTTATTTTATTTTAATTACTTGCACTTCTATTTTTACTTTTATTTGACTTGCTATTCATATCTAGTATCATTCATACTTGTCAGTTTTCACTCTCTAAATCAAGAAGGCAATGAGAACCTAACTCATTGTCTAGAGAAAAATAGAGGAGAAGTTCTAGAGCCCTTCATAGGGAATCCGACTTTTCTTCTTAATTTGAGTTGACCATTTGCTTCATTCATTTTATTAATTATTATTTTTTGCATTATTGATCATTAGATTAGCATTACTCCTATTCACCCCCCTCTACATGTAATTTCAATTGGTATCAGAGCTATGTACTCTATTTTTTGGTTTAACTACCTTAAACAGATTCAATAGCTAATCACTTATTTGCTTGTTCACTACACTAGTTTACATGGCCGAAGAAATCAAGACTCCACCCAATTTTGATGACCTTAACTTTCTCATATTGAAAGTTAAGATTACCATTTTCTTGAAATCCATGGAAAGTCGGGTTGCAAAGACGGTGGCTAAACCATTTAGTGTACCCGATGATGATAAGGATACATGGTCTGAAATTGCCACCAAGAAATTTGATGCCAATGCAAAAGCTTACTATGCATTATTTCAAGCCTTGAATGATGATGCTATTGCTAGGATAATTCATTGCAAATCCGCCCATGAGATTTGGTCACACTTGGTTGTCACGCACGAGGGTACATCACAAGTCAAGGGAGCTAAGATTGATATCTTGCATTCCCAATATAAAAATTTTACTATGAATGAAGATGAATAAATTGAGGACATGATTATCAAATTTACTAAAATCACTAATGATCTTACTTCTTTGGGTGATGGAATTGATAATGATCAAAACGTGAGGAAAGTCATCCGAGCTCTTCTACCATCATGAAAGTGAAAGCTACAACTTTGAAGGAACTAAATGACAAAGAAGAAATGGAGCTCAATGGTCTTATTAACAATCTCAAGACCCATAAGATGGGAAGGAAAGTAAGAGAAGAAAAGGCACCACAAAAGAAGAAGATGCTAGCCTTCAAGTTCACTCCTACCATTTCCGACGAAGATGATGAAGAAGAAGATGATGATGATCTTTCCTTCCTAATTAAGAATGTGAGGAGGATGTACAATGAGGCAAAATTCAACAACCGGAGAAAATGGCAAGGTAAGAATGACAAGAAGATTATGTGCTACAATTATCGAAAACCCGGACATGTCATTGCCGATTGCCCGGAGAACAAAGCAAAGCCCACAACCTTCAAGAAGCCGTATAACAAGAAAGCTTTAAATGCAACATGAGATCCGGAGAGAGAATCTAAAGAGGAGGTTGACACTGCCCATGTGTGTTTCATGACAAATGAGAACACACCCAAGATAACATCTGAATCTCATCTTGATAAATGTGAACTTTTTATGGATGAATTGGGTGAAGCTTTTAAAGAGTTGTCAAACAACTATGATTTTCTCAAAAAAAAATATTTGAAAATGAAAAAAAATGAACTTCTTTAAAATCAAATAGTTGTACTCTCCAAAGAAAAAGAGGTTTTATCTTCCACATTCTAGACATACAAAAGGATTTTGATGTACACAAAATTTCTTGTAAGGATAAAATTTTTATTATTAATGAAAATTAGATTTTCACTTTGAAAACCAAAATTAGCACTTTAATCAATGTTTTGAAAAAATATGAATTTGATAAGACTAAATTAGAGGCTATGTTTCCAAAGAAGCAAACTCAAAGGAAACATTATGTTTCATACACACACCATCATGCTTACACTCCACCACAATCATAAGCCCAACATGTACACCATGATCCACATGCTCACACACAATCTCATTCACATCATGACACACACACTAAACATGCTCATGTTTCACATGCTCATCATGCACATACGCATCATGCATTTCTTTATGGTAAGGTGTACACATGCACCAATTGTGCTGAAAAGGTCACTAGGCCAAGTTTTGTTATGATCGCATAAATACTTCTAATGATCATATTTGGGTTCAAAAAACTAACACTTTAGGACCCAAGAAAGTATGGGTACCAAAATCAACAAACTTATTGCTTAATGTAGGTACGCACTAAGGCTTCAAGACGTAGGGAGAGGTGGTACCTTGATAATGATTGCTCAAGAAACATGATTTCAGATATCAACAATTGTGCAACGCTATCAAGGTATCATGAAGGTGGCACCATCACAATTGGGGATGATTCAAAGGGCAAAATTGTTAGTATAGGTAACATCAAGATTGACTCATCTCCTTTAATTGAGAATGTTGTTTGGGTTGAAAGTCTTAAGCATAATCTTTTGAGTATTAGCCAACTTTGTGATAAAAGTTTTAAATTATTTTTGATGATTCTCTTGTAACAATTTAGATAAGAAAATAAATACTTTTGTTCTTTCAGATTTTCATGAAAATAATGTTTATATGATTGACATGCTTAATTTAGATCGCAATGCCACTTGTTTGAATGCTTTTAATGGAGATTCTTGTAAAGGCATAGGAACTAGGTCATGTTTCGTTTGACCACTTTTCCGAATTAATTCTAAAGATTTGATGAAAGGTATTCCTTACTTAAAGTTCGAAAAGGACCGCATCTGTGATGCGTGCCAACTTGAAAAAGAAACCAAGTCCTCTTTCAAAACAATCAAGGATATCATGACAACTATACCTTTAGAGTTAATCCACATGGATTTGTTTGACCCAACTAAAACCAAAAGTCTTTATAATATCCATAGTTAATAATACTGTTATTTTTTTAATATTTATTTTATCATACTTATTATTTTATTAGTATTATTTAACTTAATTTATGACTTCTTCTTTTTCTGATTATTATTGATACTAATATTCAAATTTTTTTTAGATATTATATGATAAGTTAAATATATGTGCTATTACTATTTTTATTTAATAATATAATTAATTACTATTACTGTTATTATTATTATTTATTGTTAAGTAGTAGTTATTATTATTACTACCATTATTTTATTATGTTTATTATTTATTAATTAATTATTATTAGTATTTATTATTAATATTGCTATGATTATATATTATTACTATTGGTGTTATTATTTTATTATTCTTATTATTGTTATTATTCTTAATTATTATTATTACTATTACTGTTGCTAATATTATTGTTGTTTTGTTTATTAATTATTAATGTTATTAGAATTGTGTTAGTATTATTATTCATTAATATTATAATTATTGTTGTTGTCATTATTATTATTATTATTATTATTATTATTATGTAGTATTATGTATCATTACTATCTCTTTCTAATCCTCTTAGCCTACGATCCCATTAGCCTTTAGACCCATATCTAATATCCTAGCCCACAACCTGTTGGCCCAAGCCCTCAAACCCAATAACCCATTATCACCCCCCATATAATCCCTATTTTTCCTAATCCTAAACCTTAACCCTAACCTAATTTTCATCTTCCTCTCCATGGCAGCCGCATCATCACCTTCTTTTTCTTTTAGTTTCATTGTAGCCGCACCCATCCAGCACCCGGCGCAGCCATCTCCCCATAGCCTCGCCCGTGTACGCCTTCCCTACCTCTCCGGCGGGGCCATGTCGCCATGTTCACCAGGCCTTCATCCTTCCACCGTGCTCAACTCCTCCACCAAGAGCCTAAACCACACGACAGCATTTGCCCTCTTGCCGTTGTCGCACCACAGCACGCCAACAGCCCTCGCAAGACCCTAGCCATAAGCCTCCCCCTCTTCCAATACCCATGGTTGCGCCCTACCCAGGCCCCCATGCGCGCCTCCAACCATGGCAGAGCACGCTAGCCTGGATCTTGTCCACACCCCTTGATCTTGGCCTCGGCAGCCCCCTCTTGCTGCCTCTCTTCCTGGTCGAAGCACCAGTAGCTTGCATCCCTCCCCGACTCCGTGCCTGAACACCTCTGGTTGAGCACAACACTTCGCCGAGCCTCCCATCCGACCTCCAACCTTGGGCAAGCATCCACGGCTGCATCACCGTGGTCGTGCTCACTTCTATCCTTCTAGGAGCCATCCTCCATTCTCTGGCCGTGCCGCCGTGCCGACGAGCGCGCGCTGCCTTCACCCCCTGATGCGTGGATATCCCCTTCTCCCTCTCAGGTTCTCCATTCTTCTCTCCCTCTCTCTTTGATTATATGTGAGTGTAGTAATTATTTATGTGTGTGTATTATGTGCATCAATGTGTGTGCACGTGTGTGTTAGTTATGTTGTGCATATAAGTGTGTTTATAGGTTGTGTTGAGTGCTTACGTGTATGTATGTGTGTGTATATGAATGGGTGTGTATGGATATATCTGTGTGTGTGTGTGTGTGTGTGTGTGTGTGTATCTGTGTGAGTGTGTGTGTGTGTGTGTGGATGTAGGCATGTTTAGGTTGTGTCTCAGTATCTCTCCTTCTGATTCTTAGTACCTCTTCCTTTTTGTGTGTGTTTGGTTGCATGGTATAGCGATTACGTACTCGATCGTGCAATCTGAATTCAGTAACGGGAATCTGAAATCGGGTTCACTGTGGAGCCAATAGACTGGCGATTCAAAGATCGACCTATAAGATGATCCAGAGATCCGTATTGATTTATGCAGTGAAGACCAGACAGTGATTCGGATCTAAAATGCGTCATTTCATGTGAATGTTTACTTTTGTGTTATTTCCTTATTTACTGTTGTCATTAGATATTTATGTTTTACTTGTATCATTTCATGTGGCTATCTGATATATTTTACCAATATGATTACTTGTATCACTTCAAGAGGATCAGTGAGTATCACCTTATTTATTTAGTTGATATGAGCATTTATCAGCGTCATTTCTTGTGTTGATGTTTGCACTTTGGTCTTTGGACTAGTTGCGGTATATCTTATACTGGATTTGATCTTATAATTCACCCAGTTATGATTAGTGACTCTTCATCTCCATTATTCTCCATCGATGTTAGTTGATCGAACTAAACCTGCACAGAAAAATACAAGATTTTAAAACAGTGCTAAGTCCTTAATTTTATAGCTATAACAAGTGGCTATACGGGACGTGATCCACAAGGAGGGATTGCGATGGAAGCTTTGTGTAAGTTTCTTCTTTTAAATTTATAAAAACGAGTTAAAAAGTTCTTATTAGTTTTGGTAAAAGAAAACAAATAAAGTTAAGTTAAGTTAAAAAAAAGATGGTAGTGTTGTTGTTTTATTTGCAAAAGAAAAGGAAAAACTAAATAAAGAGGGGAATGTCGGGTTTGGAGGGGAATTCTAAACTAATAAATGGGAAGAAATAAAAAGAATACTTACATCTACTATTGCATCATAATGAAGATTTATTTCAGCGTGATAAAATAAGCAGATATAAAGAGTAACTTGAACACGGTGCTTGGTTAGATCGAGTACGATAAAGAAAAGTAGAAAACTCCATTGATGTCACTTCAATACAATTCTCTCTTGTAGAAGGATTACATCAGTATCGCTCTAATTACAATTCTTCTTCTTTTTCTCTTATGTAACTCTCTCTAACTTAAAATAAAATAAAATTACATTAAAAAAATAAAAACCTAAACTAAACTAAAGCTTCAGTTGATGTTCTCCCTCTGCCTTTGAAGTATGCAGGTATTTATAGGAAGAAAGAGATAGGGGATAGCGTAAGAAAATAGGGGGAGCAAATGTTCCCCCTAATTCAAACATCCAGCCACGTAAATGCGGCTTGGGCCATTTCCATGGGAATATCCTAGCCATTGGGCTAGGGTCTGGGGGCGCTCCTCTGTTGATCTTTGTTCTATCCTTTTATCCTCTTGAATCTTAAATATCTGCTATATATTTGACGATCTATCCCTTTATCCTCCGCGAAACCAATAGGATCATCAAACAATCAATTTTTTCCTTGAAATTAGATGATATTATCGTATCTGATATATTCAGTTTTCAGATTCTAGAATCTTTGGATTTGAATCGATCCCCTTTCTTTGGATTTTTAGATTTAATTGAATAAATTTGTCAATCTCTCCCTTTTCTTTTTTAATTACCCTACGCCACTAGACATGAAAATATATCAAATAGTAAAGTTTATTATAAAATAAATATAGAAATGTGACACATGTGATATTAAATGTGCAATGTACGTTTATGATCACACCCCACACTTATCTTTTTGCTCGTCCTCGAGCAAAACAAAAAGTTGAGCTAACCTAACCTAACTCACTTTCATAGGAATCATGATTGCACTTAACACGTACAACAAGCTGTTAAGCCTCTAGGTCACCCCTAGAGGACGAGTTTTGTCTCGTGAGGGTTTTCAGTAGATTGCACCAATAAAATCCATAAATAAAAAAAAACAAAGTGTTAGTATTTTTAAAAACGCATTTTGAAGGAAAAAATATTTGAAATATTAATGTAAAATTCAAGTAATTTATAAGTCATGGGATTATCAAAACTTAGTCATTCCTAAACTTAATCTCTATTCAAAAACTTATTTTCAATCAAGGTAAGGATTAAAATTATATTTCTCATTTAGTCTATTATTTTACACTAAGTCATATGTACCTTGTGACCTTGAAAATTTGACTCGGGATTCTCCAACTCTAACTCTTATGCCTTTTTTTAATTTTTTTTACATTTATGGCGGTAATTTCTCTTAGCTCTATTAGACTTTCTAATTCACCTATGTAATGAGCCTTAGTCGACGACTCTCAAATCGGACGGTTTTAGGGCACTGGGTGAGAAAATACCCCAAGGACTTAGGATTCGAGCAAAAAAGGCACAAAACTAAGGATTTTTATTTATATGAACCACTTTTAGGCATGAATACTTATGCTTTATGAGGCACAAATTCCAGCTTAATCAGAAGATTTTTTATATAATTTTTTAATAAGGCATAAGAATCTTTATTTTAGAACCCTAAATGTGTAAGTGTATAAAGTATGCATATTTCATCAAGATAAAAATTAAGACTAAATTATTTTTCAATCTTTTTTCCTAACCTAAAAATTAAATAAATAATTTTATTTTGATCAAGTATAGAAATCCTAATTATGATTCTTTTATTCCTTAAAATTAACTTAATTTCTTACAAAGATAAGTCAAAGTATTATTTTTCTTTTCAAAAAGTTTTAAAGAAAGGATATATATATATATATATATATATATATATATATATATATATATATATATATATATATATATATATATATATATATATATATATATATATATATATATATATATATATATATAAAAGTAAAAACCTAATTAGTTTGTTAGTAGACCCACCCCTACACCTAACTCATGCATTGTCCTCAATGGATGAATGAAATGCAATAATACATGAAAAAGGTGAAAGGGAAGAAAAATTGTCACCACAAGGTGGTGGTTCTGGTGGTGGTCTCATTGGGCCAAGTGTTTCTGCCCAATCTAGATACTGTGAATTTTCACGAAACTCACCTTTCATGACCTCTTTCCTATTAACATTTTTATACTCTCCAATATGAATAGGATCATGCAAGATCCTAGCATGAAATTTTTTCCGGTTATATGACCAATCTTGAGATATCATCATGGAGTGATATTAGTCTAAACCTTGGTCCAACAATGGAATGTGATTTTGTGGGATGGGTAATTTGGGTTCAATAATGAAAGAAATAGGAACTGATACTGACTCGGGAATAAAACTCAAATCAAGTTTAGGTTCGAGAGTCAGAGTTGGTTCATGAGTTTCGTCCAAATCATAGAATTGAAGTTCACATTCATTTCCCAATAATGGAATGTCACTATCCAAAACAGATGGTTCATGTTCAAGTTCTACAGGGATATGAATCAGTGTTGGCTTAAGAATTAGGTCCAAATCGGATAAGTATACTGGAGTCAGCATAAATTCAAAAAGTATAACTGAATCACAACATTGATAGTTGGTATCACATTTATCTTTAAGTTCAATCTCATTGAAATGAAAACTTGCCAATTTATCAATGGGTTGGTATTGGTCAAGTTCAAAGTTTTGTGGTGAAAATGAATCTTGGTCATAGTCTTCAAGATACCATAATTCTTGATTTTCATCAATATGGCTAGAAGTATCGAAAATCGTCAAGGATTGGGTAGGGAGAGTTTCCTCATTCCTATGCATGTTTTCCAATCAACTAAGTCTTGCATCTATCATATCGATGGATTGGGTAAAGGAATCTTCACTTTGAATCATGGATTCCATACTTTCTTTGAAGTCAACAGGTTCTTCTTGTAGTGGTGGGACTTGAAAATTGGAGTAGAGTTCTTGGATTTAGGAATTGTTTGGGAGAATTAAGTCTGTTTGAATTTGCAATTGTTGTGTAGACTCAAGGAAGGCTTCAAAACTCTTTTCTAAAGAAGAATTTTCTTTTATAGGTTGGTCTTGGTATGGTATATGAAGCTGTTTGTTGGTAAGGTTGTTGATAGTAGGACTCGGGGGAGTTGTATCCCTACTAACTCTGTGAAAAATGGTGATGATCATTCTAATCTTGTTCAGAAGAGTGGGATTGGAGCATATATTGATTCAGATAAGACCAATCCAACATACTTGGTTGGTTAAAGTTATGAAATGCTGAGTTGGTGATATCTGAATCGAAAGAGGTTTGGGTGAATTATGGATTTGAGTTATATTCGAAAAAAATTATAATTATAATCCATTTTCACAAGTGCAATCAAAATCAAACAAAATAAACAAAGAAAACAAAGAAAAATCTAGCCTATGTTAGGGTAGACCCAAGACCTAGACCACACCTAACTGGTTGACTGGCCACTGGAGATATATTGCAGCAATCTGACCGCAAGTTAATCGGCCAGGTAGGAGCAAGACAAGTGAGAGGTATCCGTGCTTGAGCAACATCCTAATTATGCCAAACCACTGTTCTTCGAGGTTTCGCCTCTTAATCTCCAACCTTCGACACCGATTTGACAAGAGTCGAACTATAACAACTTCCCCTTTGGGTCAATCTCCTATTGAATCCGAGATGTCCCTAAGGCAATGTGTACTCAATTTTAATTAGGCTGGGTTAGTGAGTAAGGAGATGATTTTCGGGCAAAGAAAGGGTAATGACTTCCCCACCTTATGTTGTTTAACGGGTAATGTCAGATCGTTTTCGTGCGAGTGTACAAGCATATAACAAAATGAATACGTTCAAGTAATATATCACCCAAAATGTGTTTCCTAATGCTACATGCTATGTGCACGTACCTTTCCTCTAGCACTCTTCAACAGTAATGTAAAGAAATGAAATAGACAAACGCCCTAAAATGCAAAGTCCAAACCGTTTTTAGAATGAACAAACACCAAATTACTGTTGAGATTAGAACAGTATGCAAGATAAGTTAAATTAAGAAATTAAATACTGTAGATGATTATACTTTGCAATTCAAGCAAACTTCAATAAAGCATATTAGTAGTCCTTCCCACTTTGTCGTGCAAATGTGGCTCCTGCGGCCTTTCCACGGCAAAAGTTGGGTTTCCTGGGCTTTCAAGAGCAGAGGCTCAGGTATGATATATGTCCACTGCAGCTCTTTGTTTTCTGAAAATAGCCCCTGCACACCAAAACAGAGAAGAAAAAAATTAAATCGTTAAAGTAAATTAAAGAGAAAGAAAACTTACCGTCCCTCCCCGGTAATAGCGCCAAAAATTGCGATCGAGATAAACCTGTACAGAAAAATACAAAATTTTAGAACAGTGCTAGGTCTTCAATTTTACCACTATGGCAAGTGGCTATGCGGGTCGTGATCCATAAGAAGAGACTGCTATGAAAACTTTGTGTAAGTTTCTTCTTTTAAGTTTATAAAAACGAGTTTATTCTCAGCTTTGGTAAAAGAAAACAAATAAAGTTAGGTTAAATTAAGAAGAAATGGTAGTGTTGTTGTTGTTTTATTTATAAAAGAAAAGGAAAAAGTAAATAAAGAGGAGAATATTGGTTTTTAAGTGAAATTCTAAGCTAATGAATGTGAAGAAATAAAAAGAATACTTACCTCTACCATTGAATCATAACGAAGATTTACCTTAGCGTGAAATAAAGTAAGCAGATAAAAAGAGTAATTTGAATGCGGTGCTTAGCTAGGTCAAGTACGATAATGAAAAGAAAAGTAGAAAACTCCATTGATGTCACTTCAATACAATTCTCTCTTGAAGAAGGTTTACATCAGTGTCACTCTAATTACAATACTTCTTCTTCTTCTCTCATATAACCCTCTCTAACTTAAAACAAAATAAAAGTTAAATTGAAAAGAAAATAAAATTCTAAACTAAACTAAAATAAAGCTCTCTGCTGACATTCTCCCTTTGCCTTCGAAGTATGCATGTATTTATAGCAAGAAAGAGATAGGGGATAGCATAAGAAGATAGGGGGAGCAAACACTCCACCTAATTCAAACATCCAGTAGCGAAAACGCGGTTTGGTCCACATTTCTCCGGCCATATCCTTGCCATTGGACCGGGGTCTAGGAGACCCTCCTCCGTTGATATTTGTTCTATCCTTTTATCATCTTGAATTTTGAATATTTGCTTTAGATTTGACGATCTATCTCTTTATCCTCAGCGAAACTGATAAGGTCTTCAAATAATCTATTTTTCCCTTGAAATTAGATGATATTATTTTATCTGATATATCCAGTTTTCAAAAAAGATAGATAGTAGAACCTTTGGATTTGAATCGATTATCTTTCTTTTGAATTTTTAAATTTAATTGAATAAGTCTGTCAATCTCTCCTTTTTTTTCTTAATTATCCTGCACGCCACTAGATATGAAAATATATCAAATAACAAAGTTTTATTATAATATAAATGCAAAAATATGTCACATGTGATATTAAATATGCAATGTACGTGTACGATTATCAATTAATAGCTATTCAATTGCCAATTATTAGTTGTTAATTATCAGTTGTTCAGTTATCAACTATTATAGATATCATCAGTTGTTAAAGATATCCAGTCACTATTCCATTTTAATAATTATTCATATCATTGCTTGTTAATAAAAGATACCATAACCTGGGGAACCAGGGTAATTGTCTGATGACGCATGTCGTGTATTTTGGAAGGACTAGGTATGGTATACTAAGTTTAGGTTCCACCATGGGCACCAAGGTAGTACTGGCTATCTAGTTATTTCTTAGTTATTAGGGTATGCTAAGGCTACAACACCACACCAGTTATTCAGTTTTTAGGGCTTTGCCTGGATCATGGTGCCACACTAATTATTCTTTTGTGTGAGGCTGTGGTCTTCAGTTATTAGGGCTTTGCGGTCCGTCCTGATTCGGTACCAGGAATGTTAGACCGTAGTATTGGGTATGCACGGTATCCTTCCAAAATACATGCACTATATTGACAGGCAGTTACAATAACATTAATCTTGTTTGATATGTGAGAAAATGGTTGTGATATGAGACATAGCTAAATACTACATTAGTTAGGTTAATAATGACCATCCAAACTAGTGACATATGCTAGGTTACACATCTTGACATCAGTTGTTGGTTTTATCAGTGGTATTCTTTCACCTATAGACTTGCTCATAATATTGTTATTCAATTACCTTCTATTTATGGTTCTAGTCATCTTATGTACATACTGTTTTTATGAAAAACACTCCCCTTTTTTACATACTCATTGGGTCATTTTCTGACGATCCTGGATATGCACGTCCAGATTGGATGTTTCATTTCATTGTCAGGTGTTCATTGAGCTCGTACGCTTCGTGAGGAGCCTAGAGTTACCCTCTGCTGGTTAACGGTATTCTGATCTCTCTTTTTTCCTGCTGATTCCTTGTCCTCTATATATCTCATCCAATCATTATTTCATTTCTTATTTCATATGTTATCATGTGGGGATGCTTATATGTGATATTGCAGTGATCATGATTTATTATAGTTTAGATTTATACCTTGTTCTAGGTTACTTAAGACTTATCGCATATACGTGAGGTATTTTTCTTACGTATAAGCATCGCCGACTCTAGCGTATTTTGGGAAGCGGGGCGTGACAGTCTTAGTGGTAATCATTTTCTTTTTGTTTTAGTTGATGATTTCTCTATATTTTCATGGGTTTTCTTTTTAGAATATAAAGATGAAGTTTTTCGCATTTTTATGTTTTTAAAAAAAGGGTTAAAAAGAAAAAAGATTTTTCGATTTTACGCATAAGGAGTGATAGAGGTGGTGAGTTCATCAACCATTTTTTTATCACCGATTATGAAGAAAATAGAATTAAACATGAAATAACTCCACAACAAAATGGAGTCGTTGAAAGGAAAAATCATAATCTTTAAGAAATGGCTAGCACAATGATTAGTGAATATGGAATCCCCAATATTTACAGGCCAAGGCCGTAAATACTTCATGTTACAATGGAAATCGTATTTATTTTTGTAAAAATTTAAATAAAACTCCTTTTCAGATTTACTATTTAAGAAAACCAAATATTTCCTATCTTAAAGTCTCTGGTTGCAGATGTTTTGTTTTGAATACCAAAGGTAATTTAGGCAAATTTGATCCAAAATCTTTTGAGTCTATTTTTGTTGGATACTCAAATACTAGTAAAGCTTATAAAATTTTTAATAGGTCAACCTTGACTATTGAAGAGTCTATCCATGTTAAGTTTGAGGAATCTGACTCTCTTGTGAAGAATATTATAGAGATTGATTTTTTAGGTGAAGACTTTGAAAAAGTTTCTATGAAAGATTCACCGGTACAAGAGAAAGAAGAAAATCCTAAGGATGATACAAATGGAGAAGTCCAACACGTTGAAGTGGAGCCAACACAACTACTTTCAAAGGATTGGAGATATGCTACAAATCATCCCAAGGACCTCATTATTGGTGATGTATCCAAAGGGTAACTACTCGCTACAAACTCCATGATATTTGTAGCCATTTCGTATTCATATCTCATATTGAACCCAAAAGTATCTTCAAAGCCAATGGCGACTCATATTGGTTGTTTGTCATGCAAGAAGAGCTCAATTAATTTGAGCGTAACCAAGTTTGACATCTTGTTCCTCGACCCCATGATAGACCAACTATTGATACAAAATGGATCTTTAGGAATAAGTTGGATGAATTCGAAAATGTTATTATGAGTAAAGCTAGGTTAGTGGCCAAAGGTTACACCTAAATCGAAGGAATTTATTTTGAGGAAGCTTTTGCACCTGTAGCATGGCTTGAGGCCATACGGATGACACTTGCTTTTGCTTCTTTTAAAGATTTTAAGCTTCTTCAAATGGATGTTAAAAGTGCATTTTTGAATGATTTTATCGAAGAGGAAGTATATGTTGAACAATCCCCGGGGTTTGTTAATCCTACACATCCGGATTTTGTTTTTAAACTTGAAAAGGCTTTGTATGGTTTAAAACAAGCTTCAAGAGTTTGGTATGAAAGACTGAGTACTTTTCTTATTTTAAATGATTTTGTTAAAGGCAAATTTGATGCGACCTTATTTACAAAGCATGTAGATGATGATTTCTTAATAGTATAAATAAATGTTGATGATATTATTTTTGAATCTACTAATGAAAAGCTTTGTAAGTATTTTGAATCATGCATGAAAAAGAGTTTGAAATGAGTATGATGGGGGAGCTCAACTATTTCCTTGGACTCCAAATCAAGCAAAAGGGTGATAGGAATTTCATCAATCAAGCTAAATATCTAAGAGAACTCATCAAGAAATTTGGGCTGAAGATGCAAAGATATGCAAGATTACCATGGCTACCACAAAGAAACTTAACAAAAATAAACAAGGTAAAAACGTTGATATTAAACTCTATCGTAGTATGATTGGTAGTTTGCTTTACTTGACGCTAGTAGCCTGGATATTATGTTTAGTGTATGTTTATGTGTTAGATTTCAATCTTGTCCTAAAGAGTCTCACTTAATTGTCGTAAACACATTATTAGATATCTTAAGGGTACTATTGGAATGGGCTTGTGGTATCCGAATACCGGATAATTCTCAATGATGTGTTTTTCGGATGCCAACTATGCCGGTTGTAGAATAGGAAGAACACTAGTGAAACTTGTCAATTTCTAGGAAATTGCCTTGTTTCATGGTCTTTCAAGAAACAAAATTCCATATCCCTCTCAACCGTCGAGGTGGAGTATGTTGCGGCTGGGACTTGTTGCGCACAAGTCCTTTGGATGAAACATACTCTCCTTGATTATGATTTATATTTGACCATATTTAAATATTTTGTGATAATACTAGTACCATTCATATGACTAAGAATGCAAATCAACATAGTAAGATCTAACACATAGAGATTAGATGTCACTTTCTTAGAGTTCATTATGAGAAAGGAGATATTGAGATTGACTAAGTTTCTACCGATTTTCAATTAGCAGATATCTTCACTAAACCACTTGATTTTAATAGGTTTTTTTAATTTGTGGTGAATTGAATGTTTGCATCGTGGAACCATAAATTTTTCAAATTTTTTATTTTGTTGATTACTTTAAATTGGTATGATTTAGCTCATTTTTGCATGGTAGACTTTCAATGCTCATTTTATTGGTATCTATTGGTTTATGAGTCCCTTTTTGATTTATGACAAAAAGAGGGAGAAGATTTATCAATTATTTCATTTTGTATTTTTATTGGTGGATTTATTGATTAATTGGTATTTAAAGAGATTTATGAGTTAGAGATTTATGATCTAGCTACTACTTGCTATTACCTCTATTTCATGTTTGTATGCCTTGCTGCATACCCATCTGGATTTATTGATTAATTGGTATTTGAAAAGATTTATGATTTAGCTACTCTTGCTATTACCTCTATTTCATATTTGTATGCATTATCGCATACCCATTTGGTGGTTGGAGCATGGATGGAGGTTGGTGTTTATGCATGATTTTTCATGTCTCATATCTATACCTATATGCATATGATGACTTATTTTGAAATTGTCGCATTCTTTAGTCATAAATGATTGAATTGAACTTGATAAATAAGCATAATTTTAGGGAGAGCTTTACTAAGTTCTTCATATTATTCTTTCAAATAACACATATTTTGTCATCATCAAAAAGGGGGAGATTGTTGGCCTAAGGCTGTAATCACCGGTTTCTTGTTTTGATGATAACAAAACTTATGTAGTTATTTAGTACTAATCAAGTTCAAGTGTTTAAGTATTTTTTCAGGGTTCAAGAAGATTCAAAGTATTTCTTCCTTAAAAGGAAGGTATTGAAGTCTAAAATTCACTTAAGGATGAGATTCAAGTTAGGACAATCAAGATTGACTCTTTGGAGAAGCCCACTAGAAGACTGCTTAAAGACATGTAGAACCTACGTAAGAAAATAATATGTTTAAAGTATAATATATAGAATTGATGTTCAAGAAGTCACACACACAAAATACAAGTTTTCAAAATACGAGTTTTAAATATCTAGTTTTTCTCACCTTGGTATGTTACTAGGTCTGGTGTTTGATATATGTCCTATATTTTTCCAAATTTATATATACTATTTCTATCATGTATCCCACAACCTATATATTGCTAAAATATTTTCTAACTATTATATAATATTTAAAAATAAGTTTAAATTCCAAATTTACCCAAAAATATATTTTTAGACTACGTCGGTTGACCACCTCGGGGCCATACATGGCCTTAGCCTGTGCATGCCTTGCATGTTTGTCGGGCGACCGACTAGTCGACCAGCAAACCTAGAGGTCGACCAGGCGGTCGACCGACTGGCACTAGCTTGGTCTCGGTTGAGATTAGTCGATCGGACGATCGACCGACATCAACGGATAGTTCAAATTATTTGAACTACCGGTCGACCGGGCTGTCGACCGGAGTTCTGTCAAGGTATAGTAACAACTAGTTTTTGAAAATTTGTTTCTTTAACTTTTTTTCCTCAACGGATATATTTGCTCTCTTTGGGTCTAATCTCCCTCCTCATGACCTGATAGGCTCTTCTAATAGTGTTTTATCATTTGCGTGGTTCAATTGTAGTGGATTAAACAAGAATTGATTTTGGGAAAATATTTAAAAAATCAAATTTATTCAAGAAAAAGGAATTTCAAGTTTTCTTGCTTCAAGTGCATTCATTTTAAAACCAATTTCTGCAAGTTTTTGGCTCTTAAATTGATTCATTTCAATTTATTTTCTCTTTCACAAACTTCTTGAGTTTCATCGCATATCAAATACTATAGGAAGTAGTAAAAAAGATTGTTTGTGATATTTGTGGTCACCAAGAGCTTGTAAACCTCATTGGCTTTGTGCTACTTCTTATGTAGAGGATTGAGAGTTGGAGTTTTGTACTTCGATCTTGTGTAGACCTTTTAGTTCATTAGTGGAGGCTCCTTTGTGGAAAGATCCTTAGTGGATAGTGAAATCCTTCACGCGGTGAAGGCAGAGACGTAGAGCTTAGTGCTCGAACCTCGAAACAAATCTCTTGAGTTTGCGATTGCCTTCTCTCTTGCTCTTTCTCCATTTCAATTGCTTGCACTTGTATTTTTTCTTTTATTTCACTTGCTATTCATATCTAGCATCATTCATACTTGTCGGTTTTCACTCTCTAAATCAAGAAGGTAATTAAGTACCTCAACTCATTGTCTATAGGAGTATAGAAGAGAATTTCTAGAGCCCTTCATAGGGAGTTCGAATTCACTTCTTGATTTGAGTTGACCGTTTGTATTATTCATTTTATTAATTATTGTATTTTTGCATCATTGACCATTAGATTAGCATTACACTTATTCACCCCCCTGTAGGTGTGCTTTCAACAAGTGATAGGATTTTTTTATCAATAATGCGATAACATGAATAAGTATACAATATAACAAGAGTACATGAATACTCAAATAACAGCAATCCAGGTAACATGAATATTGAGCCTTGCAATAGGGATACAGAAACATTTAGGGAATGAGTACAGATAAATCCATGTAACAGTGATAATTTTATCTAGTGTAGCAAGTGTCCACTGTAACAAGTATTTATATGACATAACAATATTCAGTATACGAGAGTGTCCGTGTAACAATGGTACAAGTACATGAAATAATAGTGTCCGTGTAACGGTGATACAAACACATGAAACTACAGTGTCCAGTGTAACAGGGTATCTGTGTAATGATGACACAAGCACATGAATAATAGTATCGAGTGTAACTATGATACAAATTCATGAAATAATAGTGTCTAGTGTAATAGAGTATCCGTGTAACAGTGACATATGAAACAATAGTGTCAACTGTAACAAGTATGAATAACAGTGTCCAATATATCAGTGGTTATTCAGGTAACTGTGACAGTGTCGGGGTATTACAAGAAGTATGAATATGTATTAACAATATATATATATATATATATATATATATAATATATATATATATATATATATATATAGAGAGAGAGAGAGAGAGAGAGAGAGAGAGAGAGAGAGAGAAAGAGAGAGAGAGAGAGAGGATAGACTTGTGTCCTTCCAAAAGGATTTGAGCCCAGATCCTTCCCACTCAAATTCAACCCTCCGACATGCGAATACAAGATCCACTCCATTGAAGTTGATATATTATTTTAAGTATTTATAAACCAAAAATCAAGTGTTTTTAATACTTTTTGCCCATCCATCAAGCGACGTAAAAGGAACGACCGAAAGTAGTGAGTTGGTTAAATCTCTGTCTTTAGATATACAAATTCTAGATCCAGCCATTTCATTATGATCTAAACATTTAAAAACCCCTACGAACCAATTTTTGTTAGGTTTCAAACGTTCTACACCGTCAAACTAACGAACTCACTATTTAGGCCGTCCATTTTTTTCCCTACTTGATGGATGGGCAAAAAGTATTAAAAACACTTGATATTTGGTTTATAGATACTTGAAATAGTATAGATCAATTTCAATGGAGTGGACTTGTACTCGAATGTCGGAGGGTTGTATTTAAGTGGGAGGGATCCGGGCTCAAATCCTTTTGGAAGGACATAAGTCTATATATATATATATATATATATAGACACACACACACAGAGAAATACATACATACATACGTACATACATATATCAATGTTATTAATATGATAGTTATCACAATTTAATTATATACAAATATCTATTTCTATTTTAATATTTATCAATTTATTTATTAACCTGAAACCTCTTTATCAACAGTCTAATATTAACTCAATATGTTGATATTTCACCCATGTTTTATATTAAATCAATAAATACAATAAATTATTATTTTATTGAATATGTTTAAAGAGCATTCATGTATTCAAATTATAGTGATTTATCAATTGTTACAATTTAATAATTAATACTTATAGTGATTTACCAATATTCAGGTTTTATCAATTAAAGTAATAAATTGATTTCATTTTAACATGATAAAAATATAATTTATAAAACAAAAACACTGACATAGCAATCGCAGGGGTGAAGCTCTCTTTCCTACGATCGCAATGGCTCAAAATCGTCCAGATCGGACTCCGGATGGTCAAGATATCGCCGGAACACTAAAAGCATTAAAAATTGGTTAGATATGTAGTAAAATAATCTAAATTGTAAATATAATAGATAGGCACGGGTTTTTATGGAAAATAACATTTATAATGGTTTAAGTTTGATTGCTAACGGATCGGGTTCAGATCTGAAACCCAAACCCAATTAACTTAAGTGGGTTATTGGGTAAATGGTTATTGGGTAGAGGTTTAATGGATTTGGTTTAATGGATGCGGGTTTAAGTTGTTGGGTTGGATCCAACCTAGGGGGAGGGAGAGAAATAGAGAGCAGAAAAGAGAAGAAAAGAACAGGGAAGGAAAGAAAGGAAGAAAAAGAGAAAAAGAAAAGAAATAAAGAACGAAAGAAAGAAAGGAAGTGGAGAGGAGAGAGGAAAGGGATGGCCGGCCAGGAGACGCCGGCGCGGCGACAGCCTTAGCCCAAGTGGGGAAGAGTTGGATTTGATTATGGTGGTGGGGTGTGGTGGTGATTATGGAAGTGGTGGTGATTGGAGGATGGTTGTTAGTGATGTTTGGGTGAAATTGGTGGGTGATAGAGGGAGTGGAGGGAGAGGCGAGGTTATGGGGTGTAGTTGGTGGTGGTGGGCTTGGATGTGGTGGCCAGATTTGGGGAAAGAGTATGAGAGGTTAAGGATTTTGGTGATGGAAGTGGCGTATTGATGAAAGATGATGGAGGAATTAGGGATGGAGAGAGATGGAAGATAAAGCGGTGGTGGCTTGAGTGGTTGGTGGAGAAGATCGGCCAGTGGGTGCTGCCATGGGTGGCCGGCGGTGATGGTAGGGTGGTGGTCGGCTGTGAAAGGAAAGGAAAGAGATTAGAGAATGATTAATTAGAAAGAGATATAGAGAATTAGTGAATGGGAGAGAGATTAAGAGGGAGAGGTTTAAAATAGAGGGAGGTCAGTTGGGGGGGAGTCAGTGGAGAAGGAAGGCGGTGGCTTACTGTGGAAGAGAAGAAGAGAAAGGTTGGGGGGAAAAAAATAAAAAAGAAGAAAGAAAATAAATTATTTAATATTATTTAAATTCGGTAAAATTTGACTAGTCCAGAACGGTTCCTAAAAATTCTATAAAATAACAAATATTACTTGGGATCAATATAAAATCAGATTCAAAAAACTCAGCGCAATTTGTAAATTAAAATTCCTGGACTCGATCGGCAATACTGGGCAACACCTGTTTGGCCAGATTTTTTAATAATTTAGAAAATCTTCTAAAAATACGCTAAGATTGAAAATATAATTATGAAGAATAATTAAAAATAGATCCTTGAAATTCAACTCCATTTGTGAATTAAAAATCTTAGAACTGATTATCGGTATCGGTCGACACGGAATTCGGAGATTTTCCAAAATAATCCAGATAAATTTCAGAAAATTTTAAAAAATCTAAAATATTATAAAATAATATTTGGAGCTGAAATTAATTCAATTTGACTACCAAGAAGGTCAAATCAAATTGTACACCGTATCGAGTACTAATACGGTGACATATACATCTAGGATGGGGGGTTACACTTCTCCCCACCTTACAAAAATTTTGTCCTTAAAATTTCAATTCAGGTGGGAGAATAATATTTACAGCTCCTAAAAACTTTGATGTTATGGGCCTACAATGCTTCTGAAAATACACCTAGAGGGGGTTGAATAGGTGTACTAGCTAATCTGATGACAAATGATACAGAATTAAAACTCAAATGCAACACACTATGTGTAACCAAATAGTGTAGCCGAATTTCCTGTGAAGGGCTTTGGACTATCTCCTCTTGATTCCTCTAAATAAGAGTTGAGGTGCTATATGAAGCTCTCTTGATTCAACACAAGTATGGGCACGCAAACAATACCATGCGTGTATGAGATATGAACACTATAAAGCAATGCAAGATATAAGAGAGATAGAGTTTAGAGATAGTGGATCAAACACAAACACCAAGATATGTTTCGAGGTTCGAGCCACTGCTCTACGTCCCCGTCTTCACACAGAAGGATTTTCACTATGACCACACAGGACCTCCTACAAAGGGAACATCCACCGAGGAATTTGCAATTATAAACTTAGAGTATATAACTACTCTCTCCAACACAACCACCTCTACACAAGAGGCAAGGCACAAAGTCAAAACTCAATCACCTCTACACAAGAGGGATGGGTACAAAGCCAAACCACAATCACCTCTACACAAAGAGGGATAAGGCACAAAGCCAAACAACAATCACAATCACCTTTACACAAGAGGGATAACCAAAAAACCAAAGTACAACCACCTATACACTAGAGGGATAGGCATAAAGCCAAAGCAAAGGAAAGATTACAACTTGGTGATCACAATAGACTACAAACAACTCTTGGTATCACAATAGACCACAAACAATATTTCCCACAAAAACTAGATCCTATAGATGGGATAGAGATGATAGCTCAAGTGTGAGAAAATAAGGTGTTTGTAAAACAAATAACAAAGAAAACTACCTGGGAAAAATACTAGATAGAGATAAGAGTATAGATCGAAAAACCAATTTCCCAAAGACTCTATTTTTCTTTGATTTTTCTAACCCTTGAAAACAAAATAAAAACAAATCTTTTTGGCACAAAAAACCAAAAACTTCTTGCTAAACTCTGGAATAGATGGTAAAATAGCCCTCTAAAAAATTGTAGAAAATAGCCCAAGAGAAGGCTTATTTATAACCTCTCAAAAAATATAGCCGTTGGCAGGCTAAAAGGTCAAAATTGACCCTCCGGTCGACCGGCCCAATGGTCATATTTCTGACCGTTGTGCCTCTGGTCGACCGCCCAGTCGACCGGGCACAACCTGTCGGTCGACCACCCGGTCGACCGGCCTTCTTGGCTGGTCCTGTGCACGTCAGTCCGACTGGTCCGGTCGACCGTCCGGTCGACCGCCAGTTGGTTCTGGCAGATATTTTGAGACTTGAAACTTGGTTAACTCAACACCTATAAAATCCCATAAATTTATATAAATTCCATATAAATAAGTTCTTGTATGATATTTGAATAACAAATATATGTGACTAAAAATTAACTAATATTACAAACTATTTGAACTATTTTTGTGATATAAAATATTTGGCCTTAACCAAAAACCGTTTCAAAACTTGGATTTTGAAAAGAAAAACCATTTTTCCCAAAACTTGTATAAATACAAAAATACGATATTGAAACACATTTGAAGCATATTGTATATGGATAGAATCTAATACACATATAAGTGATATATCTATGTTTTTGACATGAAATCCAAAATCGGTTTTGTTAATACCAAAACTCTAAACACATGAATAGTATCATCAAAATAAGTTTTTCTAAATATATGAAGCATATATGCATATAGATGAATTCTAATAAACATTAAACCATTAAACCATATAAACTTGTTTTGATTCTATCTATTCATGAAAACCATATATATATACAAATACAAAAACTGGTTAAACGAAAACCAAACATATTAAACTTGTGTAAATGTGAGATTGAGCATATCAACACTATCTATCTTTACACAAGATCTAAACACAACTAAACTAAACACATACCGAAGTCTTCTTGTCGATCTTCATCTTCAAGACGAATCAATCCAAACACGGTCCAATGAGCTTGACTCCATTCGAGTGCTAGATGCGACCTTTGACGCGCGAGCTCTTGAATCTACATGTGTTAGCTCTAAAACTCCTTTGTTAAAGCTAAGCACCTACTAAGATTTTGATAGTAAATCTGAAACTATATAAACGCAAGATCAATAGTACTATAACTACGTGAGTTAATCATCATCAAACTAGAGTGATGGGACTTTAGGCCAACAATCCCCCCCTTTTTGATGATGACAAAACTCATGGAGTTATATATGCATGGATTAAAGATAAGTTTCATAGAAGTTTCCTCTTAACTCATGCATAGCAATAAACAAATAGATATTCAATAAAATGCTTACACTAAACATAAACATTTAACAAATAGATATTCAATGAAATGCATAAACTAAACACAAGCATATATGCATAAATAGAGATATAAACATGCATATATAAACTCTCAAAATTCTTCTCCCCTTTTTTGTCAATTCATCAACAAAGGGGTGAGGACAATCAAACAATAAAGATGTATATGCGATATATATCATGAAGAGGAGAGACGGTAAGTTAGCTCCCCTGTATACATACATTACATAGAGAAGGGATGACTAGACCCTGACCCACATAAAGCATTATATACAATGTATAAGCGAAGATGTTAAGCTCCCTCTACACACGTGTACCACATAAAGAAAAGAGGTTAAGCTCTACAATATGTATAATATACTTCAACATGAATCTATATATAGAGGAGATGTTAAGCTCTCCTTGCATATACACAATACATATCAACAAAATTTGAAACCACTTTTTACAACAAAATTTTAAAATTTCTTGAAGTCAACAAAATAACTTATCAAATTGTAGTTGATAAAAATAAAAGTTGGTACCACTTGAAAAAAACTTTTTAAGATACCAATATTAGATTTTGATACCAATTGAAGGTGAAACAAGAAGTACATTTTGATATCAAATAAATACCAATTGAAATCAATGTATAAGCTTGTTAAGATACCAATTAACATATTGAATAAACTCAAGCTTAACATAAACATAATTTGTACTTTAAAAGTGTAAAGATATTGTAAAACAAGTACAATCAAATGATAAATATGTATGTTGAAAATACCAATTGAAATTGATACTCATTGAAATTTGAAGTATACATATATAAGAAAACAAATATGAGTATACAAAAATAAAATTCTATGAAGATCATGTGTATAACTCATACCTACCACCCTATTCATGAACAAGTTTAAAAGATATTCATTTAGGATATACATGGCATGGTCTCCCAACCAGCTGCTCTTTGGAAGGTAGGGGTTTTCAAAAATATGATTTGAAAATATTTTAACATATTTGAAAATCACTACCAATTGAAAAATAAAGACTAGTTTAAAGATAATTCTGAATACTGGTACAAAATCCTTCAAACAAGGAATGAAACGATAAGTATCCCATGAAAACTTGAAAATCACACGATCATCGACACTCAAATAGTAATAAAGCAAATATATGCTCATGAAACAAAAAATCATTATTAAACACTAAACATAGAGTATAAGAATCATGTAATCAATAAAATCATGAAAATAGGCAATGAAGCTCATATGAGATTTCTTTTATCAAAAGTAAGAAATCACCAAAACTAATTACGCTTCAAGGTATATGTATGTTTTGTTGAAACTAAAAGTATACATACATATCTCAAACATAAACGAGTCTAAAAATTTTACATGAAAAGCAAGTGACTCTAGGATAGACATGCATATCTAATTATTTTAAATAAAATTAACATATACATGAAGATAAAACACATTTTTATGAAAACATGTACAAAAATAGGGAAACAAGTATAAATGAAAGAATCATCAAAACTAGGTTGTACATGTACATGTAATGAGTACAAATAAGTAATGAAGTACAAACATACAATAATCAAGTGTAGCTCACTATTTGTACAAGTATAAACATAAGTTTTAACGAAAACTCCATCAAAACAAGTAATCAAAAAAACATGAAGAGCAAAATCATAAACAAACATGATCATTAGGGTAAATGCATATGCTTTAGAGGTAGGATATACACAATAGATTAAACAATAGTGAGAACACAAAATATGAATTCATATGAACATGGGTATATCACAAATACCACATATGTATATCACAAGTTTAATAAACATTGTATTTAAAATAATGAACATGAAAAACCAAGACATGCTAAAAATCATCAATAAGAAAGCATATAAACATAAATAAGTAGTTAGAGATAGTTACGAAAACTAACAAGGCTAATCTCTAGGTCTCCAAACCATGGTGGTCCTCCCCACCAAATATCCTTGAAGGTGATGCATCAAATGTTGTGTCCATTAAGCTCAAACGTGTTGACCAAAAGGTTACATTCTCCATTTGTTTAGAGTTTTGATGATAACAAAACAAATAAGAGCTATTTTGGTACTAATAAGTTTGTTTAAGATAAGTTTCAGGTTAGTACCATATTTGGAGGCCATTGCTTAGCTTTTGCAAGAATTCAAGGTTCATGGAGCAAATATGGCAAATGGCACATCAAGGAAGGAACATAGAAGAGAAGGCTCTAGCTAGGCTTTGCATGGCTCAAGACTTCAAGATTGCTCAAAAGACTTAATTAGTTTTGTTTCTAGTTTTATAGTTTTGTTAAAGAATAGTGAATAGGTTTGAAGCTCTATCACACACGTTTTTGCGCACATCTTATTTCCAAAGATATTTCCTATAATATGTACAAAATATTTTTGTATGCAATCTTCTGCCTACAAACTTATTTTTATGTTTTATATATATCACTATTCAAAACTACTTTGCTTAAATTCAAATTCCTTTCACAATTCTGTTTCAGTTTTGACTTTTGACCTGAGCCGGTCGACCGACCGGCCGACCGACCCTGTGTCAGGTCAAGCCGGTCGACAGTCCCAGTCGACCGAGGTTCTGGCAGCAGGTGCGTATCCGTGTGCACGTTTCATGGTTGACCGAGCGGTCGATCGAAACCTGCCTGACTGTAAGTCGTTTGCTCTCTGTATTTTTTGGTCGACCGAGCGGTCGACTGAGAGCCGACAACGACTCTTATTTTTTGAACGTCGGTCGACCGACCGGTCGACCGAGAGAGCCGTTTGTACAGTAACGGCTATTTTTCTGAGCTGTTTTATTTTTGTCTTCTTCTTCCTAGAAAGGGTTTAAATGATATTTACTGATCCTAATACTTCTTAATTAGCCTTAAGTGAGTTTTATCTTTAAACCCTAGCCCTCTACTATAAATTGGGGTGTTTAGGGAAAGGTTCATTACAAGAAAAAATTTGCAAAAGTTTCAAAAGTTTAAGGCATTCAAAATAGCTTTGTTTCTTGGTTTTTGAGCTGAAAATCTCTCTCATTTTTTGAAGTGTTTTTCAAAACTCTCTGATTTCATTTTCTTTTTCCACTTACATACAAGAGCTTCAATCCTACTCATTGTTCTACAAGGATTTTGTAAGGAAAGAAAATTTTACAAAAGAGAGTTTGTGGTCTTTTGATCACCAAGAGAGAACTTGTACTTGAGATTGTGGAGTTGGGTACTCCGGTGTGATTGTAACTCTTTGTGAAGTTATAGTGGTTGGAAATCCTTCTGGGTGAAGGCGGGGAAGTAGAGCTGGGTGCTCGAACCTCATAAAAAATTCTCGGTATTTGCGTTTGGTTTACTTGCTCTTATTTCTTGCTCTACTTTCATTGCTCTTATTACTTGCTCTTTACATTCATTGCTATATTCACTTGCCTTGTGAGATTGTTGCATCATAAATTTTTGATTGTGCATTGATTAGCATTATCACCTATTCACCCCCCCTCTAGGTGATTTTCAATTGGTATCAGAGCTTGGACTCTAGGTTTGGCTTAACATCCTTAGAGAGATCCTTAAAATTTGCTAATCAACATTTGCATTCGTCCATTCATTCACTAGTAAACATGGCCGATAACATCAAAACCCCTCCTAAATTTGATGGACTTAATTTCCCTATTTGGAAGGTTAGGATGACTATTTTCTTACAATCTTTAGGTAGCCTAGTTGCTAAATCATTGACCAAACCCTATGTTGTACCCGATAGTGATGAAAGCACATGGACCGAATTTACCTTTAGAGAATATGAGGCTAACTCCAAGGCCCAAAAATCCCTCCTAACCGCCTTGAATGAGGATGACCTTACATGGGTAATTCATTGCCAATCCGCCTATGAGATTTGGCAACACTTGTTGGTCACACACGAGGGGAGATCACAAGTCAAGAGAGCTAAGATAGATCTCTTGAGGTCCCAATATGAATCTTTTAAAATGATTGATGATGAATCTATTGATTGCATGATTACAAGGTTTACTAAAATCACCAATGCTCTTTCCACTTTAGGTGATGATATCTCCAATGACCAAAAGGTGCGAAAAGTGATTCGGGCTCTTCCTTCTTCATGGGAGATAAAAGCCACCACCTTGAAAGAGTTGAATGACAAGGACGAAATGGACCTCATTAGTCTCATCGGCAACTTGAAGACTCATGAGATGGAAAAGAAGGCAAGAGAAGATGCCCCTCCTCAAAAGAAGAAATCCATTGCTTTCAAGTCTTCATCCACTCTTGATGACGATGAAGAAGATGAAGAAGAAGATGAGGAACTCTCCCTTCTTGTGCGAAACGTGAAGAGAATGTACCGGAAGAACAAGCTCAACTTTAGAAGGAAGTTTGAAGGAAAAGGGAGAGAAGAATCATTTGCTATAATTGCCAAAAGCCCGGACACATCATGGCGGATTGCCTGAATTTCAAGAAGAAGATGACTTCCTCCTTCAAGCCAAAGAAGCCGGTTGAAAAGAAAGCCTACAAAGCCACATGGGATTCGGAAAGCGAATCCGAAGACGAGGTGGACACGGCGAACATGTGTTTCATGGCAAACACACCAAAGGTAACCCCACAACCTCTTGATGAAGAAGATGAATTAAGTAAAGAGGTTCTTGTACATGCTTTTGTTGAACTCTCCGAAACCTATGATAATAAAAAGATTGAATGTTCTAAATTGGAAAAGGAAGTTGCTTTTCTTAAAAATCAACTTGTTATTGTTTCTAGAGAAAAAGATGAAATTTCTTCCAATCTCATTTCTACTCAAAATGTATTTAGTGCTTACAAAGTTGCATGTAAAGCAAAATTTCCTAAGATTGATGAAAAAGAAATTTCTTCTTTAAAAACTAGAATTGTTGATTTTGAAAAGGTTTTGAAAGATTGTGCTTTTAACACTAAGAAACTTGAAGAAATGTTTTCTAAAAAGCACACTTCTCATGCTAAAAATTTTCATGTTAAGATTTCTCATGCTCACACTTCACATAACACTCATGCTAAATCCACACATGCTCACAAGTTTCACACTCACTATGCTTTTAGATATGGTAGAGTGTATAGATGTACTTATTGTGGTAAAAATGGACATTTGGCTAAGTTTTGTTATGACCAAGTAAATAGGTCAAATAATCTTATTTGGGTTCATGTCACTAACTCTTTAGGACCCAAGAAAATGTGGGTACCAGAATCAAGTCCTAAATTATTTGATGTAGGTACACACCAAGGCTCCAAGACGTAAGGAGCGGTGGTATCTTGATAGTGGTTGTTCAAGACACATGACATGAGACATCAATAACTTTACAACCCTATCAAGGTACATGGAAGGTGGCACCGTCACCTTCGGGGATGACTCCAAGGGCACTATCATCGGTGTAGGTAACATTCAAATTGGTGCATCTCCTATTATAGAAAATGTTATTCTTGTTGATGGCTTGAAACATAACTTGCTTAGCATTAGTCAACTTTGTGACCGTGGACTTAAAATTATTTTTGATGATTCTTCTTGAAAGATTTTTGATGTTAAAACTAATGATTGTATTCTCACCGATTTTTGTGACAATAATGTTTATATCATTGACATGCTTAATTTAGATTGTTCTACTAAATGCTTGAATGCTTTTGATGAAAATTCTTAGCTTTGGCATAGAAGATTAGGACATGTATCTTTTGACCATCTTTTTAGGATTAATTCTAAGGAATTGGTGAAGGGTATACCTTGCTTGAAGTTTGAGAAAGACCGCATTTGTGGTGCGTGCCAACTTGGGAAACAAACCAAGTCTTCCTTCAAACCAATCAAGGATATCATGTCAACTAGGCCATTAGAATTAATTCATATGGATCTTTTTGGACCAACTAAAACTAAGAGTTTAAATGGTAGTAGATTTGCATTTGTTTTAGTTGATGATTTTTCCCGTTTCACTTGGGTTTTCTTTTTGGAACACAAAAATCAAACTTTTTCTCATTTCAAAGTTTTTCGAAAAAGGGTTGAAAAAGAAAAGGGTTTTTCGATTTTGAAAATAAGGAGTGATAGAGGTGGTGAGTTTGTTAACCAACTCTTCATGACTTATTGTGAAGAAAAGGGAATCAAGAATGAAATGTCATGTCCTAGAACTCCACAACAAAATGGAGTTGTAGAAAGGAAAAATAGAACACTTCAAGAGATGGCTAGGACCATGATTAGTGAATATGACCTCCCTCAATATCTATGGGCCGAGGCCGTAAACACCGCATGCTATATTTCAAATCGTATTTATTTGTGTAAAAATTCTTCCAAAACATCTTTTGAAATGTATCATTCTAGAAAACCTAATGTTGCATATTTTAAAGTTTTTGGATGCAAGTGCTTTGTGTTGGATACTAAAGATAACTTGGGTAAATTTGATGCTAAGGCTTATGAAGCAATCTTTGTTGGATATTCTACTACTAGTAAAGCTTATAGAGTATTCAATAGATCTTCACTTACCATTGAAGAATCCATGCATGTTAAATTTGAAGAATCTAATGTGGTTGTTGAGAATGTTGTAGAGATTGACCCATTAGGTGAAGACATGGAGAGACTATCCTTGAAGGACTCACCCGCTCAAGAAGAAAAGCAAGAACCTATTGGTGATGTTCAAGAGGATAAAGAGGAAAGCTCTCAACCGCTTCCTAAAAATTGGAGATACGCTACAAACCACCCCAAGGAACTCATCTTAGGTGATGTCTCTAAAGGGGTAACAACTCGCTCCAAGCTCCATGACTTATGTGGTAACTTTGCTTTCATTTCTCATTTTGAACCCAAAAGCATCCTCGAAGCCGAGGCGGACTCATATTGGTTGCTAGCCATGCAAGAGGAACTCAATCAATTTGAGCGCAACTAAGTTTGGCACCTTGTTCCTAGGCCCCACAATAGACCAATAATTGGTACTAAGTGGATCTTTAAAAACAAGATGGATGAGTCCGGAAATGTCATTAGGAATAAAGCTAGGTTAGTGGCCCAAGGTTACACTCAAGTTGAAGGAATTGACTTTGAGGAGACCTTTGCACCCGTAGCACGGCTTGAAGCCATACGGATGACACTAGCTTTTGCATCTTTTAAAAATTTTAAACCTTTTCAAATGGATGTAAAAAGTGCATTTTTGAATGGTTTTATTAATGAAGAAGTTTATGTTGAACAACCTCCCGGTTTTGTTGATCATGTTCATCCTAATTTTGTTTTTAAACTTGATAAAGCTTTGTATGGATTGAAACAAGCTCCAAGAGCTTGGTATGAAAGGCTTTCTAGCTTTCTCATTTCAAATGATTTTGTAAAAGGCAAAGTAGACACAACTCTTTCTACTAAGCATGTTGATAATGATTTTTTAATTGTGCAAATTTATGTGGATGATATAATTTTTGGTTCTACTAATGAGTTTTTATGCAAGGAATTTGAAAAGGTTATGCAATGTGAGTTTGAAATGTCTTCCATGGGTGAATTGAATTTCTTTCTTGGACTCCAAATCAAGCAATTGCAAGATGGGAATTTCATATGTCAAGCCAAATATGCAAAGGAACTCGTAAAGAAGTTTGGACTTGAAGACTCTAAAGTTTGCAACACTCCCATGGCAACTACAACCAAGCTTGATAAGGATGACCAAGGTAAAAATGTTGATATTAAATTGTATAGAAGCATGATAGGTAGTCTTTTGTATTTAACGGCAAGTAGGCCGGACATAATGTTTAGTGTGTGTCTTTGTGCTAGATTTCAATCGTGTCCCAAAGAGTCCCATCTTATTGCGGTAAAACGCATTATTCGTTATATTAAGGGCACAATTGGAATGGGTCTTTGGTATCCGAAAACCGGAGATTTCTCAATGACGAGTTATTCGGATGCCGACTATGCGGGTTGTAGAGTAGATAGAAAGAGTACTAGTGGGACATGTCAATTTTTTGGTAATTGTCTTGTCTCATGGTCCTCTAGGAAACAAAATTCCGTAGCTCTCTCAACCGCCGAGGCGGAGTATGTTGCCGCGGGGGCTTGTTATGCACAAGTCCTTTGGATGAAACATACTCTCCTTGATTATGATTTGCATTATAACCATATAAAAATATTTTGTGATAATACTAGTACTATACATATGACTAAGAATGCAAATCAACATAGTAAGACCAAGCACATTGAGATTAGATATCACTTTCTTAGAGATCATTTTGAGAAAGGTGATATAGATATTGATTATGTTTTCACGGATTTGCAACTTGCCGATATTTTCACTAAACCACTTGATTTTGCTAGATTCTCCTTTATTTGTGGTGAACTTAATGTTTGTGTTATTGAATAATAATGTTTTCTTAACTCTTTTTGATGTATGACAAAAAGGGGGAGAATGAGTTTATGTATGGAAATATGAGTTCATATGGCTTTGGTTCCATATGAGTTTATATATGTTTTTAAGTTTTTGATGTGTTTTCATGAATTCTTGTATTTGAGTTTAAGTGTTTTGCAAGTGTTTTATATCTCATGGTGTTTATGGTTTTTGGTTTCATGATGTTTACTTACAAATTACATTGTTTTTCTTTGTTTAATATAGCATAATTTGAGGGGGAGTTTTCTCCTCCCCTATATTTTTGTTCATAGCCTATTTGTTTTGTCATCAACAAAAAGGGGGAGATTGTTGGCCCAAAAGGTTACACTCTCCATTTGTTTAGAGTTTTGATGATAACAAAACAAATAAGAGCTATTTTGGTACTAATAAGTTTGTTTAAGATAAGTTTCAGGTTAGTACCATATTTGGAGGCCATTGCTTAGCTTTTGCAAGAATTCAAGGTTCATGGAGCAAATAAGGCAAATGGCACATCAAGAAAGGAACATAGAAGAGAAGGCTCTAGCTAGGCTTTGCATGGCTCAAGACTTCAAGATTGCTCAAAAGACTTAATTAGTTTTGTTTCTAGTTTTATAGTTTTGTTAAAGAATAGTGAATAGGTTTGAAGCTCTATCACACACGTTTTTGCGCACATCTTATTTCCAAAGATATTTCCTATAATATGTACAAAATATTTTTGTATACAATCTTCTGCCTACAAACTTATTTTTATGTTTTATATATATCTCTATTCAAAACTACTTTGCTTAAATTCAAATTCCTTTCACAATTCTATTTCAGTTTTGACTTTTGACCTGAGCCGATCGACCGACCGGCCGACCGACCCTGTGTCAGGTCAAGCCGGTCGACAGTCCCAGTCGACCGAGGTTCTGGCAGCAGGTGCGTATCCGTGTGCACGTTTCACGGTCGACCGAGCGGTCGACCGAAACCTGCCTAACTGTAAGTCATTTGCTCTCTGTATTTTTTGGTCGACCGAGAGCCGGCAACGGCTCTTATTTTTTGAACGTCGGTCGACCGACCGGTCGACCGAGAGAGCCGTTTGTACAGTAACGACTATTTTTCTGAGCTGTTTTATTTTTGTCTTCTTCTTCCTAGAAAGGGTTTAAATGATATTTACTGATCCTAATACTTCCTAATTAGCCTTAAGTGAGTTTTATCTTTAAACCCTAGCCCTCTACTATAAATTGGGGTGTTTAGGGAAAGGTTCATTACAAGAAAAAATTTGCAAAAGTTTCAAAAGTTTAAGGCATTCAAAATAGCTTTGTTTCTTGGTTTTTGAGCTGAAAATCTCTCTCATTTTTTGAAGTGTTTTTCAAAACTCTCTGATTTCATTTTCTTTTTCCACTTACATACAAGAGCTTCAATCCTACTCATTGTTCTACAAGGATTTTGTAAGGGAAGAAAATTTTACAAAAGAGAGTTTGTGGTCTTTTGATCACCAAGAGAGAACTTGTACTTGAGATTGTGGAGTTGGGTACTCCGGTGTGATTGTAACTCTTTGTGAAGTTATAGTGGCTGGAAATCCTTCTGGGTGAAGGCGGGGAAGTAGAGCTGGGTGCTCGAACCTCGTAAAAAATTCTCGGTGTTTGCGTTTGGTTTACTTGCTCTTATTCTTGCTCTACTTTCATTGCTCTTATTACTTACTCTTTACATTCATTACTATATTCACTTGCCTTGTGAGATTGTTGCATCATAAATTTTTGATTGTGCATTGATTAGCATTATCACCTATTCACCCCCCCTCTAGGTGATTTTCAAAACGCACCCACTATCAAGGCACCATTCCTCTCACGTCATGTGAGAGCCCACACCTACATCAAATACAATAGGGGTAGATTTCGGTACCCATACCTTATTGGGTCCATGGGGTCAGCACCTTTTCTAACCCAAACAAATTTATTTGAAAAATTTGAATTATGTATTCTATCATAACAAAACTTTGCAAGGTGACCCTTACGTCCACAATGTGTACAAGTGTGCACATGAGCATACATAAAATCATGTGTGTGTCCATGATGAGCATGTGTATGCCGTGATTGGTGTGCATGAATATGTGAAACTTGTTTCTTTTAAAACATGGATTCTAATTTCATGTGATCCATAGCACATTGGCTCAAAGTGGAGCCCAAACAATCTACACTCTTCTTCAAAGCACAAATATCACTTTTAATAATTGAAGAAGATATGAAGCAACCAACATGTTTATCAATAAAAGAAGAGGCAATAGGAACATGACAAACATGAGCATCAAAATTATATTTCAAAGATGTGTTTTCTTTTGAAATAAATTCCAACTCTTTTGAAATCAAAGCAATTTTATTTTTCAAAGAATTGTTCTCTTTTAAAATAAAATTGAGTTTTGAAGACAAAACCTCATTATTCTTCAAAACATCATCACAATTATTTTTATTCTTTAAAATTCATTTTCATTTGAGGCAAGGTTAAGTTGGGATTTCAATGAGTCCCTTTCATTTGAGATCTCAACCCTCTCTTACAAAACCATATCAAGTTTAGAAAATAAAATTTTATTTTCTTCTTTTAATTCAAAATTTTTCTTTTTCAAATGTTTATATTTTTCAAGCAAGTTTTAACAAAATAATGAAAGTTCTTCATTTATGGCATCGACATCCATATTGTCATCACCTGAAGAACTAGCACTATCATCTAGTTGAGTATCTGAATGTACCTCAAGGGAGTCATTCCCTTGGACCATGTAGCAAGCTTCGTCGGACTCATCTCCACTAGATTCTTTCTCCACATTTTTGTTGTTTGTAGCTTGGGAGAGTTCAATGTGTTCCACACTGCAAAAGCGGAATCACAACGAGAAACAATAGAAAGATAATTTTTGCTAAGTGTGCGCCAAGTGCCTCTAAGGCTTGTGCATCGGCTTCTATATGCTTGTCATTATCAAGATAAGATTTCTTGATAGTGGCAAAGTAAATATGCATTCCTAAAGTTTTAAGGTACATGGACATCTTAACTTTTCAAATATCAATGTTGGTAACATCATACATAGGAGGGGTCATGAAATCCATGAGTGTATAAACTATATGTGTGCAAATGTAAATCTAGATTAGCAATCCAAGATCTTACTACTAGGTGGTTAAACCTAATATCAGGAGCTTAGGCTATGATACTAATTGAAAATACACCTAGGGGGGTGAATAGGTGTACTAGCTAATATAATGACAAATGATACGAAATTAAAACTCAAATGCAATACACTATATGTAACCAAAGAGTGTAGCCGAATTCCCCGTGAAAGGCTCTAGACTATCTCTTCTTAATTCCTCTAAATATGAGTTGAGGTGCTATATGAAGCTCTCTTAGTTCAACACAAGTATGGGTACACAAACAATACCATGCATGTATGAGATATGAACAATATAAAGAAATGTAAGATATAAGAGTGATAGAGTTTAGAGATAGTGGATCAAAGGCAAACACTAAGATATGTTTCAAGTTTTGAGCCACTGCTCTACGTCTCCGCCTTCACACAGAAGGATTTCCACTACGTCCACACAGGACCTCCCACAAAGAGAATCTCCACCGAGGAATTTGCAATTACAAACATGGAGTATACAACTCCTCTCTCTAACACAACCACCTTTACATATGAGGCAAGGCACAAAGCCAAAACTCAATCACCTCTACATAAGAGGGATGGGCATAAAACCAAACCACAATCACCTCTACACAAAGAGGGATAAGGCATAAAGCCAAACAGCAATCACAATCACCTCTATACAAGAGGGATAACTGCAAGCTCAAAGAACAACCACCTTTACACTAGACGGATAGGTACAAGGCCAAAGCAAAGGAAAGATTATAACTTGGTGATCACAATAGACCACAAACAACTCTTGGTGATACAATGACCACGAACAATATTTCCCACAAAAACTAGATCCTATAGATAGGATAGAGATGATAGCTCAAGTGCAAGAAAATAAGATTTTGGAAAACAAATCACAAAGAAAATTACTTAGGAAAAATACTAGATAGAGAAAAGAATAAAGATCCAAAAACCAATTTCCCAAAGACTATTTTTCTCTGATTTTTTCAACCCTTGAAAACAAAATAAAAATAAATCTTTTTGGTACAAAAACTCTTCAGAAACCTGCTTCTAAACTCTTGAATAGATGGGAAAATAGCTCTCTAAAAATTTGTAGAAAACAGCCAAAGAGAAGGCTTGTTTATAGCCTCTAAAAAAATATAGACGTTGGCAGCCTGAAAGGTCAAAATTGACCCTCCGGTCAACCGGCCGGTCGACTGGCCCAACGGTCATATTTCTGACCGTTGTGCCTCTGGTCGACTGCCTGGTCAACCGGGTACAGCCTGTCGGTCCACTGGCAGTACCCGAGAGTGGGGTACTTTCAGTCGTCGATCGCCAGGTCGACCGGCCTTCTTGCTTAGTCCTGTGCACGTATCTTGTGCACATCGGTCGACCGTCCGGTCGACCGCCAGCAGGTTTTGGCAGATATTTTTGGACTTGAAACTTGGTTAATTCAACACCTATAAATCCCATAAATTTATATAAATTCCACAAAATAAGTTCTTGTAAGATATTTGAATAACAAATATGTGTGACCAAAAACCAACATATATTACAAACTATTAAACTATTTTTTTGATATAAAATATTTTGCCTTAACCAAAAACACCATATTTTTCAAAACTTGGATTTTGAAAAGAAAAACTGTTTTTCCCAAAACTTGTAAAAATACAAAAACATGATATTGAAACACATTTGAAGCATATTGTATATGGATAGAATCTAATACACATGTAAGTGATATATCTATATTTTTGACATGAAATGCAAAATAGGTTTTGTTAATACCAAAACTCTAAACACATGAATAGGATCATCAAAATAATTTTTTCTAAATATATGAAGCATATATGTATATAGATGAATTCTAATATACATTAAACTATGTAAACTTGTTTTGATTCTATCTATTCATGAAAATCATGAAAACCATATGTATGTATATTCGAAATCCAAAAACGGGTTAAACGAAAACCAAACATATTGAACTTGTGGCATGTGTGAAATTGAGTATATCAATGCTATCTATCTTTACACAAGATCTAAACACAGCTAAACTAAACACAAACCTAAGTCTTCTTGTCGATCTTCATCTTCAAGATGACTCGATCCAAACACGATCCAATTAGCTTGACTCCATCCGAGAGTTAGGTGCGATCTTTGACGTACGAGATCTTGAATCTACATATGTCAGCTCTAAAACTCCTTTGTTGAAGCTAAGCACCTACAATGATTTTGATAGTAAATCTGAAACTATATAAACACAAGATCATTAGTACTATAACTACATGAGTTAATCATCATCAAAACTAGAGTGATGGGCCTTTGAGCCAACAGCTTCCGCTGCGCCACTCTGATATCTATAATGAACTCGGGGTGGATAACTAGTATAGTGAGTCAAAGAAAGAGGATTGAAATCAATAGGATGGAGAGAAAGCGAGAAGAAACTCAGAATATTCAGAATGATAAGTGAAAGTAGTAAATGTAAGAAGACAAGGTATGAATTGTAAACACAATGAGATATTCTTATACTCATAGCTAGATCCCTAAATTCAGATACATATGAGTTTTAATCTGAATTTGGTTGTATTGTTGGTAAGAACTCAAGTATTTACTTAGGTGGTTACCCACATTTGGTGTAAACTTAGGCTCTGATACCAACCTGTAATGCCCCAATCCCATGGATATGGGAACGCTATGACACCATACACACAGGGCAAAAAATACCCCCACATACGTACGCTAAGCCTCAGTACAGGGAATAAATATAATATACATAATTACTCCAGCATTAAATAAGTACAAGGATACTTGCAAAAGAGTCAGTGATCATAATAGATATGAAAATAGGGATAAATAAAGAAATAGAAACAATTAATAAAAATGCCTTTGAATCAAAAAGGGTGATAGTCTCAAGATAATATCTCAGAAAATATCAGGTGCTACGAAATCTCTGAGTTCCAACCTAGAAACACAAATCTAGGGGTCAGAAAGTGACCTAGTGAGTGATAAAATGAAGGAAGCAGTAACATGTACAATAGTGTTATCATCACGAAAATATATTAATACATGTTTACATACCAGTAATATAATATAATTATACTAATAATCGGTATATGAATAAAATTGCCATATTAGCACTTTAACACTATCAATGCCTAGCATGTTATAACAGTGTTATCTCTAGAGATTATCCAATTCTATAATCTTTAATACCAATTAACATGTCCGGGCCGTGCTACCAAATAATAATGTATTCAATAAATAAATGAAATAATAGGTACGTCATATTGAGAGATTATGTTGTTATAATTAATAAGAGTTATACCATTTATATATTTCTCAATATGCGGAATATGATACAGTATTGAGTGATTGCCTAATCAAATCAATGGATTTAAGTAACATGTAGCAAGTTTTAATTATTTAATATTTCATGTTTAACCTAATAACAATAATAGCATGATAGTGTCGTAATGAATATAAAGATGTAGACATGGAGTACGCAGAATAATCATACTACAATATTGTGCTTATATAATAGTAATGTGTTTACGAAGCATATATGAAACAGAGGATACATGAAATGCAGAGTAAGTGTATATGAATAGTGTCTCTGTGGAGAATGCATGAAGTGTAATGTATACATGTCACATGGTAGTGGATGAAATGTCAGGAACTGTAATAAGTATAAGTGAGCAATAATATATATGTACTGAGCAAGTCATGTTATTTATACAATAATAACAATCACTACCACATGATATTTTATTCAATCTCTTCCAGTGTCCCCATACCACTGACATTTCATACTGAAGCTTGTACCTCACTCGAACCCATCCGAATATGACATACGGGTACCATTATTCGAACGAGAGAATGACCAAATAGCAAGTGTTCCTGATGTCACCATTATTGTGTTATTAAATTTATTACACACTGGATCTGAATAACGAGTGCACTGAGGATGCCTCCATCATGCCAACATCTAGAGATGTGGGATTCTAGACGTGGCCCCCACGGATTCAAGAGGTGGCCCCCACCATGTACGTGGTGTGACACTTTGTTCTGTATGACACTTAGTTCCGTGTGCCACTTAGTTTCATACACCATGTGTCAGACGCTAACATGATCGTACGTATAACAGGTATACAAGATAACAAGAATACTGAGTCTGGTCAATAATAATATCTATAATAAGAGTACCGGAGACATACTCGTCACCCAACACCAGGCGGAGTGAGGATTCTAGAGGTAGCCCCCACAGATTTGAGGTGGCCTCTACCACATATAGGTGTGATGTGACATTTTGCTCCGTGTGGCACTTGGTTCCGCACATGTTCTGTCGGATGCTGGCGTGAGAGATAGAACCTACACAAAAAAGTAGAGTATAGAAATTGTGAATGAAATGTACTAAGTTCCTCAACACTACCGCTATAGCAAATGACTATGCGAGTCATGATCAACAAGGAGGGACTGCGATGAAAGTATTAAGTAAATTTCTTTCTTTTTAGTTTACTAAAATAGGTTAAAAGTTCTTCTTTATTTTTGAAAAGAAAAGAGAAATAAAAACTATGTTAATTTAGAGAAAATGGAAGAGTGGAGAAAATGGTGATTGTTGGTGTTTTGAAAAGGAAAAAAACTAAACTAAAGTAAAGAAGAATAAAGAGAGATGTGTTTTGGAGATGTGTTTCTAACCTAATAAGCAAAGAAAGAACTAAAATAAATACTTACTTACCTCCTTGAAGTTTGCTTACGTTGGATCCGTTGCAACGATTTACCTTGGCTTGAAGGCGATCAAAGCATCGCGTTTAGAATCTTCCCCATTCCCATTCTAAACTACAAAATAAAGGTGCAATCTTAAATTAATTTAGAAATGGCTATCCATCACCATAAGCCATCAACGGCACTTGCAAGGGCAAGGTAGTTTCAAGGCTATAGGATTCATCCAGATTACAAGCACCTCAAAGGAAAGTAAAAGAAAAACAGAAATGAACAACAAAAAATGTAACTTTAAATTCAATAAAGTAAAAATGAAAGAAAAGAAGATTACTTACAGTGGTGTCACTCTCAGTACCAGCTTCACTCTTATTCTCTCATCAAACTCTTCTCTCTTCTAAGTTACATAAATAAATCTGAAAATTACATAAACAGAAAAACAAAACCCTTACCTAAACTAAAGTAAAAACCTAGCCTAAAATCTTTCTCCGCTCAGTCGACCCCTTGCCTTCAGAAATGTAGGTATTTATAGCTAAAGCTAAATAAGGGAAAGCGTACGAAGATAGAGGCAAAATCTCTTGTCTAACAAAAAAAAATCTTCTGAAAAGGTTGGAGACAAGGTTGGAGATAATGTTTTGTTTTATCTCTTGATCTTTAGTTAGATTGTGTCTTATCTCTCTGAATCTTCTGTATATACATTCCAATCCTTTAGATATGTCTTTGTATATTGATCCCAATCCTTTAGTTGCCTTTGGACTTCTGCATTTGCCTTTATCTCCTTGATTTTCCAGCTAATAAAATAAATCCAACTAAATATGATTTAGTTGGATCAGATTTGTGATGATCTTCAGCTAACCAAATAGATCTATATAAATCATATTCAACCTGTATTTATTTGGTATCATCTTCTCTCCCTTCATTAATTATATCCTGCAAGAGTTAAATATTAAGACAAGATGATTAACATATTTATTACAAGATAAGTGTAGGAATGTTCCAATAAATAATACAATATACGTGTACAGTCAATAACCCTACACCTATCTTTTGCTCGTCCTCGAGTAAAACAAAGAAAAAAATTAATCCAACACACATTCATAGTAATCACGATTGCACTTAGCATGTGCAATAAGCTGTTAAACCTATAGGTTAACTCTAGAGGATGAGTTCTGTCTCGTGAGGGTTTTAGTGGTGTTTGGTCAGAAAAGCTTGGTCGATGTAAAGTTTTTTTGAGTGGCTGAAAAGTTACAATGAAATAATTCTGATTATAAATGAGGCGAGACGGTATGATTCTCCCCTTTATTTAAAGCAGGGTTCTTAAGTGTGGGGATGAAGAGTGATTCTTTTTCTCCGTTGACTAGCTGATTATCAAACTTCTTTTCAGAACGCTCTCCGGGATCAATCAGAAGGCAACTATATTTTTAATACACTAAGTATTTAGAGTCCACTGATTACTCCTTTTCTTCTCCAAAAAGCAAGAAAGTTTTAGCTTGAAAATTCTCAGCTCTCAATCTCATAAAAGCCTCTCCTTCTTTTAAAAAAACAACCTTTTCCCCCTTCATAGCTCCTCAAGCTAATTATAGGGAGTCATAGGTGTATTATTGTCCCCTAAAATCTCTCCATAATGGGGATTAACTCTGACATTATGTGGGGAGTCAATTGACCGAGTAATGGGGGTCAATTACAATAGAAACACGAGTTTCGCGCTTGACACGGACCTCGCATTGCTTATTGTAGACGCAAGCATCTCAGTTAGAACATGGATCAGACCCGCGTTTGATGTAAGATGCAGAATTTCTTAGACCCACGTCTAAAGTGGAGCGCCGAGTTGCTCAGACCTGTGCTTGAAATAGGAAGCAGGGTTGCTCATACCCATATGAGACATAGAGTTCCTCAGACTCGCGTTGGACGGGACACTGAGTTACTCAGACTCGCATTTGAGTCGAGACGCAGGGTCTTCAGACCCGCGCTAGATGCAGAGTTACTCAGACTCGTGTTGAAGAAGGGTTTACTCAGGCCCGCGTCTGAAGTCTATCTTTCTTTAGATGCGAGGTCCGTGTTTAGTCAAAATGCGACCGTCGCGTTAAAGTAAGACTTATGTCTGATGGCTTGTCCTTACTGATTTTATAGACAGCGTATAAAACTCCCTCCAAAGTTTGTGATACTCGTGGTAGACTGGGACAGATTTTAAAATACTTTGGACTTCAGTTAATTTTGGGCTCCCATGATTGTACTGACAATCTTTTAAGAGGCCTTGAGCTTGATCCTGTCTGGATTATGGTCTTCGTAAGTGTACTATTGAACTGCTTGAAGCCTCCAGAGAAGATCATCACAAGTGTCTTAGAAACTTAGTCTAACACTTGTTATGAGCTCTGGTTTATTTGTCGGTGTACTATTAAACAGGTAGAGTTGTCGGTTGCTTTTGTCAGTGTATTATTGAACTGATTACAGAAGCAGAGACATACTCCTTATATGTTAGAGAATGCAGCTCTCATAGACGCGATTTTGGCACACCGATCAAGTGGAGACGTGAACTTCACTGAAGTTGAGACGTGACTCTCAATTATTATAAAGATGCGACTCTTAATTACCATAGGGACGCGGCTCTTTATTGTTGCAGAGACATGGCTCTTGATTGCTGTTGAGACGCGGCTCTTAAAATACGAAAATCGCGTTAGATACTTTCAGGTGCAGACGTAGGCGCCGCGTGGGATGTGTGTTTGGCTCGGATTGAGCTCGACATACAAGCCACGTATCTCGGCCGTTGAAAGGCCTATAAAAGATCCAGGTCTTTTAACAGTCAATTCACTTTCACTGTTCATCATCTTCAATCAGACCCACGTCTAAAGCTCTTAAACTTTCTCAAAAACCCATAAAGTTATAAGATTTTTTCAATCTTTTCGAAGATTTCACCATCGTAATGGCTCCAAAACCCAAGCAAACAGCTACTTCTTCAAGCGCCGCCGTTGTACCGTCCACCTTGGGTGGTTCTTCTTCTTAGAAGGCCCCCATTTCTAGTAAGTGGAATGGTTTTCGCCATTGAGAACACGAAGAGGCTTTGTCCTCTTAACTTCTTTTTTAAGTTTCAAAAACTTCTGTTGAAGTTGATCAGTCAACATAGATCTTACTAGTCCGCATTTGATCTGTGAACGCAGTTCTTGTGTTGACGAGCAGAACACGGGTATGGCTTGGGACCCAAAGGTCGCCAAGAGTTTTCAGGCATGAATGTCCTTTAAACTCGAATAACGTATTAGACACATGTCTTGTTGAGATTGAATTTGAGATTTGCACCGTGAATTAAGGCCATTAAGGGGGGCTTTTAAGAATGGCTTTGAGGTTTACGCTATTAATTAAGGCCATTGGAAAGCCTATAAATAGGCTAAGAGTCTCTTAACAGTCATTCGTTTTGACTGTCTTCTTCCTCAGGCCTGTATCTAAAGAACTTTTAAAGTTTTTTAAGTCTTCAAAATAACCCAAAGCTTTAATGCTTTCTCGCAATCTTCTTCAAAGATCATCACTATCAAAAAGCATCATTTCTTCTCCTGGCATCCTTGTAGTCGCACCCTGATGGATCTCATTCTCCCTCAAAAGATTCTTTCTTCAGGTAGAAAATGGCTTTCGCCATTGTCACACATGGTGAGAGACTATCTTCTTGAAGCTTTGCTTATTGCCAATCATGAAGAGACACTATCTCTTAACTTCTTTCTGAAGTTTTCAAAGCTTCTTCTGAAGTTGGATGATTGAGTTATGAAAGAGCAAGAATTTACCGTGTAGCTTTGGGCTAACGGGTCGTGTCCACGAGGAGGAATGCGATGAAAGCTTTTTGGCATTTTGTTTAGTAACAAAGAATTGTGCTCGTTTTTTAATTGAAAAGAGACTGAAGAGAAGGGAAGTGACTTAAAGAAAAACTTAAAATTTAGAGAAGGCTTTGGAAAAGGTGGATTTTGTATAAAGCTTGAAAAGTGATTTGTTGTTTTTTTATAAAGAAGAAAATCTGGGCTCACTATCTCACTACTCAACTATTTGTTCTTCTATTGAAATCCTTAGTGCCTTAACTGGATCATAGGCAAAACTTAAGATTGACTTTAGAAAGTTTGAAGTAAAGCATATAAGATGGTTGGAAAAGTGAAGTCTTTTTTTAAGAAACCGTCTTGAATCGAATGTTAAATCATCAAGAAGTTCAAGTATGAGATAAAAATAAGTTCAAGAGACGTTTTTAAAAGAAGTAGGAGTTTAAAAATCCAAACCCATCCTCATGTGCCTTCAAGAACACTTTCAAAGAAGAAAGGCTTTAGTTTAGGCATGCGAATGATTCATTGGGTCTTTTTCATGAAAATAAAAAGAAGAAGAATTGAAAAGAGGTACAATAGTGAGCCCAGAAAACAGAATTAGCTGCTCATGGAATACGAAAAACAATTCAAGTAAATGAAGCAGGACATACCGTGAAATGGAGTGGTAGAAGAGAAAGTTTGTTTCTTGTATTGATGTCACTTCAATCTTCAGGTTACAAGCACTTAATTCCTCTCTCTCACAGGTATTTGATCTGAAGTATAAATTACAAAATAACGTTACAACTTCTATACTATCTAATAAAGAGCCTAACCTTAAAGAATAAACAAAAATTCTAATCCTAGTCTTCGCCCTTTTTCAGTACAAAACCTTGCCTTTTATAGGCAAAAACCCAGAGGGAAAGGAGTGAGGAGATAAGGGGAGCAAACGCTCCCCTTATCTCCAACAAACAAGCCGCGGATCTGCGGCCTGGATGTGGCCAATTGGCCACATCCAGGTGGAGCGACGGTTGGCGTGAATTTGGGCTACCTTTTGTCTTGTTGGATTCACTATTGCAGCTCCCAGATTTGACGAAACAATATTTGATTTGTTAGCTTCAACTGCTTGATTTGAGAAGATTCATTTCAACTAGTTTTCAACCTCTATGATTTGCCCAGATCTGCCCTGATTTCCTAATTTCGAATTTATTCTGAATTAAATGGGCTTTTAGGCTCGTTTCTCTGGCCTATTGATTAGTATCCAATATTGCATATTTTATATCATAACTCCCATGCATATTACAAATAAATATGTGATTTTTACTCCTCTTCTCTACATATTTGCAGGTACACACTTAATGGAGAGATATCCAAATAATCACTTAATTAACACTAATTAAGTGATTAATCCATGATTAAGATAAAGCCAAATTCAAATCCAGATCTAGAGAGATCCGCGCGCCAAGTGGAGAATCCAACCAGTCCACGTGGCCAACAACTTAACTACCAGATCTCACCAGAAAGATCCGAGCCAACGGCCCAGATCTGGCGGCAATCCCGCGGCAGGGCGCGGCAATCCCAGGGCCGTTGAGCCCCGGATTTTGTGGCAACCACCTTGGCTCTCGAAGGTTCTCTCCCATGCTATAAATACTCCATCTTCACCTGCGAGCTGAGACGGAACAGAGAAGAAAGAGAGTTTAGTTCATAGTTTTGTATTTTGATAGTTTTTGTTTAGGGTTTTTAGCTCTCTATGATCTTCTTCTCCCTAGATTTCATTGCAAGAGAGAGTTGTATGAGAGAGAGAGCTTGTATCAACAAGGAGTGACAACTTGGAGCTATACAAGGATTGAACCATTCTCATCTACTCTACTTGAGCTTGATTCTAGTTTGTTTTCTTTCCTTACTTGCTTTGTTTACTTTCTAGCAATTTCTTCATGTTTAGCTTTTCTTTGTAATGGTGTGTAGCTAATTCTTTCTCCATGAACTAGCTAACTACTACCTTGCTAACTTCTAACTCATGGGTGATTGCTTTACTTCATCTTGCAATTTGTATGGTTTTCTCTTCTCCGATGGGTTTCTTTTCATTTCTTGGCAAGATCTTGTTGTAATTCTCCATATGATTCATGTGTGCCTCACTTGGAGCCTAGTCTTTGAACTAGTGCCTTGATGGAACATGGAGATGGAAGCACCAATATGCTATTTGATGTATAACTTCACTACTTCCATTAGTGAATGTTGTATGTTCTTCATTTGCATCACTTGAGTGTAACTCTTTTGATTCCATTAGTGAAAGTCTATTTGTAGGCCAATGACCATCTATGGAGGCTACAAGACAAGTCCAAAAATGAATCCCCATCATCCAAGTGAGAAAGTAATTAGACCACAAGCAAGACGTATCCATGCCGATGAATCAACATGAGGCACGCATCACTATCACGGAGTTTAGTAAGTCTTTAGCAAGGTAGTTAAGGTTAGCTAGTCATGATTTTATTTCAATCAATCTTTTCTAGAGTTTTCTTTTCTTTTAGTGTGAATACAACAAAACTCTTCTTGATTTGTTTTCACTTACCACCATGAACATATCCATACACTCTTTCATTCATTTCTTTGTATTTTATTCATTCTTTTAAGCAAGAGAAGAATTCTCGTTTTCTTTTTCTCACGAGTATCGTAACGCTTCTACGCTAGCTCTCCTTGTGGTTCGACTCGGTATAACTTTATGCTATAGCGGAAGATTGGAACAAGGTATATCAATTACATATTTGAAGTAAACAAGATCCAAAGGTGAACTCTAAACATTGAACCATCTCTTTTACACCTAGTTCTTGTGCAATTAACTTCACGCACCTTGTTTAGTACCAATCAAATTTTTGGCGCCGTTGCCGGGGAGAGCAACGGTATTTTAAAAGTGAGAAACTAAACGATATTTCTTCTCTGTTGCAGGTACAAGTTGAAGATACAGGAAACCTTGCACAGCAGAAACATATAAGTGGACCTGGGCCTCTGCTCAAGAAAGCAGAGCCCAGGATCCCTCCAAATTGCCGCGGATCCACAAGATTTGCCGTGGAAACGCGGCAATAAGGAGTTAACTACTTACAAGTTTTCTGCAGGGGCTTCAGATCTGCAAATTACATCTGCTGCTATATTTGAAATCCTGTATTCTGCACCTTATACCTGCTAAATTAATTCAACAGTAAAAAATTGGTTGTAATTGTTAAAAATTGTTAGACATTTGCATTTTAGGCACGTGTCTTTCAATTCTTTACTTTTACTGTTGAAGAGCGCGTGGGACAAGGTACGTAAAGCATTGCATATTGAATAGGATTCACTCGTTGTATGATTTAATTCTGCTTTGAGTGATCTTTGATTGTTTACATCGTACACTTGCACGAATCAACTTTAAGGGCATACCTGTAAATAAGATAAGGTGGGGAGTTCATTACCCTTTCCTTAGCCCGAAAATCATTTTCCCACGCACTCACAATCCTAAGCTTGTAAATAAAATTTGATAGACGTTGGCCCTAGGGACATCCGGACTCACTTAGGAGATTTTCCTAAGGGGGAAAAGTGTTGGAAATTGACTTCTGTAAAATCAGTGTCTAGGAAAGGGGTTGAGGGCCGAAAGCCCGAAGGTTGCTGGTTACTTAATTAAGGAACGTCTCCGGACGGAAAACCTCCCACCAACCTTACCCTTCCCTGGCTGATTTGCTTATAGTCAGAGTCTACACAAACCTCCTGTGGACAGTCTATTTAGGAGTCATCTAGGACCAGAAACTCTAGACAAGCTTGGATTGATTTTTTTCTTTTGTTGTTTGTTATTTTTTTTTTTTTCGCTGGTGTGATCGGTGCACGTTGTTTGTGATTGTATATACGATAGTGGTTTTGTGATCCTAATTCTACACTTGCACTTACACAACCACTTGACACCATGACCAACAACGTCTCACTTCAGGATCGATTTTATCCGATTCGCACCTCCATTCCTTCATGCATTCTTCTCCCCGAGCCAAATGGAAATCACTTCGAGTTGAAACCACAATTCATTAGTACACTTCCCCACTTCCATGGTTTAGAGTCTGAGGATGCGTACCTCTTTATTCGTGAGTTTGAAGAGGTATGCCAAATGATGAGAATTTCCCAACTGTCTGAGGATGCTGTTAGGTTACGGTTCATACCGTTTGCACTTAAGGATTTAGCTAAGAAATGGCTTTATAATCTTCCAGTCAGTTCCATATCTTTATGGGAGGATTTTGTTAAAGTCTTTCTTAAGAAATTCTATCCTATCCACAAAACAGCCCTCATGAGAAAGAACATAATGCAATTCAAGCAGGAAACAAATGAACCTTTCTGGAAGTATCTTGAGCGTTTCAAAGACCTTCTTGCCCTGTGTCCCCATCACGGCATAGAGAAATGGCGTCTATGCCAGATTATCTATGATGGATTAGATTACCAAACGAAAACCCTTTTAGAATCCATGTGCCAGGGGAATTTTTGAAAAAAGATGAACATCAGGGGTGGGATCTCTTTGAAACCCTAGCTGAAAAAACCATTCAGTGGGAGTCTTGTCCTGACAAATCCACTTCCACCACTTTCAGAACTGGTACACACTCCAAAGAATCCTCTCTAGCTGCAGAAACCAAGATCACACAATTAATGAAGAGGATAGAGTTGCTTGAGTCAAAAGGGAATTCTGTGGTCAACCAGGTCAACCCATTGCCTTTGATTGGACCAGGTTGCACCAACTGTCATGACCTTAGCCATGTCTTGGAGGAGTGTCCATTATATCAGCCACAATCATTTCAGGAGAAAATGAATGCAGTATTGACCAGACCCAATCATCATCCATACTCCAACACTTACAATTCAGGATGGCAGAACCATCCAAATTTTTCATGGAGTCAGTCTGGTCCTGAGCATCATATGCCACCACTTCCACATCTGTACAATGCTCAGTTTCATCCATCCAGTTTCAGTCAAAATTCACTGTATGTTCATCCATCTCAAAGTCCACCACAGTCATATCAGTCTTATTATATGCCACCATCATATGACCAATCACAATTCCAATCTCCATACCCTCAACATCCACCCCAAAATAATTCCGAAATATCTGAGTTGAAACAAATGATAGAAACCTTAACAAAAAACCAGCAGCAGGAGTTGAATGAAATGAAGGTCCAAATTGGGCAATTGGCTGAGAATCAAAAAAGTTTTTTCCCAAATCAGCCATTGCTAAATCCCAAAGTTGAAAATTCAGGACCCAGTCACTGTCATGCCATTCATACCCTGAGATCTGGTAAACAAGTTGACAATAAGGTTTCTAGTTCACAATCTCATCCAGTACCAAAGCCTACACCTCATGTCCCCATACCACCAACTTTTGACAAACCATCCTCTAGTTCAGAGCCATCCACATCTCAAGCCAAGGGGAAAGAAAAGGTAGATGAGCAACCTTATAAGCCTAGAGTACCATATCCAAATAGGCTTCTAAATAACAAGTCAAATGCTCACATGGAGAAAATAAAAGAAACATTCAATAAGGTCCAAATCAATGTCCCTCTCCTTGATGCCATTCAACAAGTACCATCATATGCTAAATTCTTGAAGGAAATGTGCACCAAGAAGAGGAAGACCCAAGTCCCTAAAAAAGTCTTCCTTGCATCATCCATTAATGAGTTGCTCACTGGTCCAATTCCTGTTAAGTACAAAGACCCAGGGAGCCCCACCATTTCATGCATCATAGGACAGACTACAATAAATAGGGTACTTCTTGATTTGGGGCCAGCATTAATCTCCTACCTTTCTCTGTATACCAACAATTGGGGTTAGGTGATCTCCTCCCGACCCAAATGACCATCCAATTGGCTGACCGCTCTGTTACTAAACCCAAGGGGGTAATTCAAGATGTCCTTGTCAAAGTTGGAGAATTCTTTTATCCTGTTGACTTTGTTGTCCTTGAAACAAAACCAGTGTCAAATTCCAATCAAAGGGCACAAATTCCTGTCATTCTGGGTCGACCATTCCTGGCTACTGCAAATGCAATCATTAATTGCCGGAATGGATCAATGAGGTTGACTTTTGGTAACATGACACATGAACACAATGTCTTCCACACACAGCCTCACAAAATAAAAGATCAAACATTTGAGGTTAGCTTCATTAGTAACAATTGTGAGGAGGAAGGTGAAGATCCAAAAGATGAGTCACAACCTTGTGATTCTCTTATCCGAGTACCTTTTCAAAAGGGGAAAGTTGATTTGGATATCTTCACTTTCAATGAGCCAACTGAGACTGTATTTGAACCTCCAATTGATATATCATTTGAAGACTTGTTTGCTGATGAGATCATGTGTTTAGATGAGTCAACTCGGGGTAAGTTAGCTAATTGTCCACTTCCGGATGTTGACTTGAGCTTTGAAGAATTATATGGAGAGGAGTTAAAATTTCTAAACACTGGAAGCGATGAGATTCTGAGTGAGAGTGGTGATAAGGACTTTGTTTGTGAACGATGTGGTGGAATGAGTATGAATGAAAATAACAACCAATTGAAACTGGAAACACCTAGGGTTAGAATAATTCAGACCGTTTCCCAATGGAGCTCAAGAAAGAGAACACATTGGAACGATGGGAAACGGGCCAGAGGGAAGCGACCAAAAGCCCAGGTGAGAGTTACACTTGTATATTCCTTGTAAATAATTCCTTCCCCTTCCATTTTGTTTCATGCATACATATATCATAATGCATTGAGGACAATGCATGAAATAAGTGTGGGGGAGAGTTTACTAACATAGGATCATAGGATTTCAATTTTTTTTTAGGATTTTCATTTTCTTTTTAGGTTTTTATTTTTTTTTTAGATTTTACCTTTCTTTATAGGTTTTCTATTTTCTTTTAGATTTTACTTTTAAAATAATAAAAATAAAAAAAAAACTTTTTGAAATAAGAGATAATGTTTTGTTCTATTTTTAAGAAAATTAAGATGTATCTTAGAGATTAAGAAAGCCTTAATTATGACATCTTAAACCTAGTTGAAGTAATAGATCTTGTTTGAAAATTATAGGCTAAGTAAGTAAAATTGGTGAGATATTTTTATCTTGAATTTTTTGCCTTAGATAAATATGCACTTTACACTTACACATTTCATGGGATGGAAACAAAAAAACCAAAAATGCCATATAAATAAATAAGAAAAAAAAGAAAAGAAAAAAATATATAAATAAAAGATCACTTATTAAGCTGGGAAATTGTGCCTCAAGAAGCATGATGACTCACGCCTAACAGTGATCTCACTTATTAAGCTGGGTAATTGTGCCTCAAGAAGCATGATTATTCACGCCTAACGGTGATTAAGAATAATCCCTCTTAGTTTTGTGGCCTTTTTCACTCGAGTCCTTAAACCGAGGGATGTTTCCTCATCTGGTGCCCTAAGACCATCTGGTTTGGGAGTCATCGGTTATAGGCTCGCTACATGGGTGAATTAGAAAGCCTAATAAAACTAAGGGAAGAAAAAGGAAAAAAAAAAATATATATATATATATATATATAAATAAATGGCTTGATGGTTGGAGTTGAAATCCCAGAAATCTCCACTGTGCACGGTGTGCATATTATCTAGGTTTTATGAAAGATAAATATTCAATCCAATTTTGAATTCTTACCTTAATTAAAAACAAGATCTTGCATGAATACTAAGTTTAAGAAAGAATGATTATAGGTGGACTTATGACCTAGGATCACTTATATTTTTGCAAAAATAGTTTAAAAACTTGTCTCTTATTCAAAATGCGTTTTCAAAATACTAACATTTGTCTTCTTTCTTTATGGATTTTGTGGGTGTAATCCGCTGAAAACCCTCAGGAGACAACACTCCTCCTCTAGGGTAACCTAGAGGTTTAACGGCTTGTTGCACATGCTCAGTGCAATCGCGTCACCTGCGAAAGTGGTGCAATAAAATTTGTAGCTTAGATTTTCTTTCTTTTCTTTGTTTTGCTCGGGACGAGCAAAAGAATAAGTGTGGGGTGTGATTAGTATCCAATATTGCATATTTTATATCATAACTCCATGCATATTACAAATAAATATGTGATTTTTACTCCTCTTCTCTACATATTTGCAGGTACACACTTAATGGAGAGATATCCAAATAATCACTTAATTAACACTAATTAAGTGATTAATCCATGATTAAGATAAAGCCAAATTCAAATCCAGATCTAGAGAGATCCGCGCGCCAAGTGGAGAATCCAACCAGTCCACGTGGCCAACAACTTAACTACCAGATCTCACCAGAAAGATCCGAGCCAACGGCCCAGATCTGGCGGCAATCCCGCGGCAGGGCGCGGCAATCCCAGGGCCGTTGAGCCCCGGATTTTGTGGCAACCACCTTGGCTCTCGAAGGTTCTCTCCCATGCTATAAATACTCCATCTTCACCTGCGAGCTGAGACGGAACAGAGAAGAGAGAGAGTTTAGTTCATAGTTTTGTATTTTGATAGTTTTTGTTTAGGGTTTTTAGCTCTCTATGATCTTCTTCTCCCTAGATTTCATTGCAAGAGAGAGTTGTATGAGAGAGAGAGCTTGTATCAACAAGGAGTGACAACTTGGAGCTATACAAGGATTGATCCATTCTCATCTACTCTACTTGAGCTTGATTCTAGTTTGTTTTCTTTCCTTACTTGCTTTGTTTACTTTCTAGCAATTTCTTCATGTTTAGCTTTTCTTTTGTAATGGTGTGTAGCTAATTCTTTCTCCATGAACTAGCTAACTACTACCTTGCTAACTTCTAACTCATGGGTGATTGCTTTACTTCATCTTGCAATTTGTATGGTTTTCTCTTCTCCGATGGGTTTCTTTTCATTTCTTGGCAAGATCTTGTTGTAATTCTCCATATGATTCATGTGTGCCTCACTTGGAGCCTAGTCTTTGAACTAGTGCCTTGATGGAACATGGAGATGGAAGCACCAATATGCTATTTGATGTATAACTTCACTACTTCCATTAGTGAATGTTGTATGTTCTTCATTTGCATCACTTGAGTGTAACTCTTTTGATTCCATTAGTGAAAGTCTATTTGTAGGCCAATGACCATCTATGGAGGCTACAAGACAAGTCCAAGAATGAATCCCCATCATCCAAGTGAGAAAGTAATTAGACCACAAGCAAGACGTATCCATGCCGATGAATCAACATGAGGCACGCATCACTATCACGGAGTTTAGTAAGTCTTTAGCAAGGTAGTTAAGGTTAGCTAGTCATGGTTTTATTTCAATCAATCTTTTCTAGAGTTTTCTTTTCTTTTAGTGTGAATACAACAAAACTCTTCTTGATTTGTTTTCACTTACCACCATGAACATATCCATACACTCTTTCATTCATTTCTTTGTATTTTATTCATTCTTTTAAGCAAGAGAAGAATTCTCGTTTTCTTTTCTCACGAGTATCGTAACGCTTCTACGCTAGCTCTCCTTGTGGTTCGACTCGGTATAGCTTTATGCTATAGCGGAAGATTGGAACAAGGTATATCAATTACATATTTGAAGTAAACAAGATCCAAAGGTGAACTCTAAACATTGAACCATCTCTTTTACACCTAGTTCTTGTGCAATTAACTTCACGCACCTTGTTTAGTATCAATCACCTATCCTTTAGCAATGGGCCTGCATTTTATAAAGAACAATAGGACTTATTAATATCATTTATTTAGATGATAAGTTTGGAAATGTGACAATATGTATGCAATATATGTGATCGATTTCACCCCCACATTTATCTTTTGCTCGCCCTTGAGCAAAATATCAAAACTAATGAATATCAATTATTAGACCACTTTCGCAGGTCACTCGATTGCACTGAGCATGTGCAACAAACCGTTAAACCTCTAGGTTACCCCTAGAGGACGAGTTTATCTCGTGAGGGTTTTCAGTGGATTGTACTCACAAAATCCATAAAGAAGAGAAAAAAGTTACTATTTTCGAAAAACATTTTGAAAAGAGAAAATATTTGAAGTATATTTGTGAGAGTTTAAGTAATCTATAAGTTATAGGAATATCAAAATTTTCACTCCTAAACTTAGTCTTTATTCAAAAACATGTCATCAATCAAAGTAAGGAGTCAAATTGTGTTTCTCATCTAGTCTATTACTTTACCCTGAGTCATATGCGCCATCGTGACTGTGAAGTTTGACTAAGGGTTCTTTAGCATTAACTCCTATGCCTTATTTATATTTATTGTTGGTGGTATTTATTCCTCAATTCCATTAGGCTTTCTAATCTGCCGATGTAACGAGCCTTTGTCGGTGACACTCAAACCAGACAGTTTTAGGGCACCAGGTGAGAAAACACCCCTAAGGACTTAAACACTCGAGCAAACAAGGCCATGACACTCAAACCGGACAGTTTTCATTATAAAATGTACCCCTTTTAGGCGTGAATACTTATGCTTCATGAGGCACAACTACCCAGTTTAATCAGAGGATATATATATATATATATATATATATATATATATATATATATATATATATATATATATATATATATATATATATATATATATATATATATATATTTCAAACTTATCTAATTATCTTTTGCATAAATACCAAGGCTTGCTTAGGCCAAAGCACCTAGCTAATCAATAATTAGATTTGTTTATTTTTTTATACATATATAGTTTTTTTTCTTTTTTTTCTTTTTTCATTTTTTTTATAAGGCATAAGAGTCTTTATTTTTGAACCCTAAGTGTGTAAGTGTATAAAATATGCATATTTCATCAAGGTAAAGATCAAGACTAAATTACTTTCACAAATTTCTTCCAAACCCTAAAAATCAAACAAGTCATCTTATTTGACAAAGTGTAAGAAATCCTAATCATGATTTTCCTATTCCTTAAAATTGACTTAATTTCTTTCAAAACATATATCAAAATATTGTTCTTACCTTTCAAAAAGTTTTTTTTATATATATATTTTTCTTTATTTTTTTCTTTATTTTTTTTAGTTATATTAGTCATGTTAGTCATGTTAGAACCCTCCCCCACACTTATCTCATGCATTGTCCCCAATGTATGAAAGAAATATATAGATGCATGAAATGAAATGTAAAAGAGGTGCATATATAATACAAAATCAAGTTTCTCTCACACCTAGATCTCTTTCGGTCTCATCCCTCTAGCTCTCTTCCCATCATTCCAATGGGTCCTCTTTATAGGGCATAGTGGGGAGGCTAATTTTTTTGTCATTTTAGCTCTCTTCCTCCCCAGTCTCACCTTCTTTAGGTGTTTCTTCCTCATATTACTACATTCATTATTTAAAATTGATCTCCACCACACTTCTCAATTGGAACTTTCTCACTATGAATGCCTAGGAATTCTAACTCAGTCCCATATATCTCCTCAAAGCTTAGGTCAGCACTTTCCCCTGGAGATGTGTAATTAACCAAAAGATCCCTAGTTTGTTCATTCAAACACATGAGTTCTTCTTTGAAGAGGTCTTCAAAGAGTATGTCAATCAGAGGTTCTTGAATTATATTCTCATGCGATATATTATTGGTTGGCTCATCAAAAGTGAAGATATTCAAATCAAGTTTCCCTTTTTTAAAGGGTACTCTAAAATTAGGATCTCTGACATATGCCTTCTCATTAAGGTAATCGCATTCATTCTTAAATAATTCATTAAGAAACATCGACTCATTTTCTATGCCTTCACTTTCTTCATCACAATTGTTTTCAACAAAGTTTACCTCAAATGTTTAGTCTCTTATCTTACGAGGGTGTTTGTCTAGGTTGAAGACATTGACTTCTCTAGTCATGTCCTCAAAGGTTAATCTCATAGACCCATTTCTACAATTAACGATGGCATTGGCAGTAGTAAGGAACGGTCGCCCTAGGATAACAGGAGTTTGAACCCTATGATTGGACACAGGTTGTGTCTCTAGAACTATGAAATCAACAGGGTAAATAAACTCCCCAACCTGAATAAGGATATCATTAATCTCCCCTTTTGGAACTTTCACTGAACGGTCAGCAGTTGGACAGTGACTCGAGTTGGACTAAGATCGCCCAACCCGAGTTGTTGATAACTGAGAATGGAAGCAAGTTGATACTTGCCCCTAAGTCAAGAAGTGCACGACTAATTCGGCTTGTCCTATTATGCAGGCAATGGTTGGACTACCTGGATCCTTGTACTTAACAGGGATCGGACCCGATAGTAGCTCATTAATGTTAGTGGCTAAGAAAACCTTTTAGGTACATTAGTCTTTCTCTTCTTGGTGCACATGTCCTTAAGAAACTTAGCATAGGATGGAACTTGTTGGATGACATCAAGAAGTGGCACATTTATCTTCACTTGATTAAAGATTTCAATTATCTTATCGATGTGTGGATTTTGCTTGTTGTTTTTCAGCCTATTAGGAAATGGTGCTATAGGTTGGTGCACATGACTGGTTGCCTTATCTTTTTCAGATTCGCCAGATTTAGGAGGAGTGGGATTAGATGAGGTGGATGCTTGATTGTGGTTATGCTGAATGGGATTGGTGGAGTTGACACTTGATTATCAACTTTCTTTCCTGACCTCAATGTATGAACAACATTACATTGATTTAACGATTGATCCTCAGCTAAATGATCTTTTTGAGAATTCCTAGGATTGGTTATTGGCTGACTAGGCAAAGTACCCTTTTGCCTCTCATTCTGTGGATTGGCTAAGTGGCTCATTTGACCCTCTAGCCTCTGTATTGTTTGCATGAGGGAATCTTGGTTCTTCATGTACCTTTTCATATTTCTCTCAAAGTCAGTCATTCTCCTTTCAAGCTGAGGATTCTGAAAGGAAGGTTGTGGAGCTTGGTTGGAAAAAGTTTGTTGATAATATGAAAAATTGTTGGGAGAATAGTGAGGGTGATTTGGAAAATTGGGTTGATGATTGAAAGAATTATTGGAATGATGGAAGTGGCTTGCATGGTTTGACCGTGAGTGGTCATTATTTTGTTGGCTCCATGAGAAATTTGGGTGATTTCTCAAGCCAGGATTGTACGTTGGAGCGTAAGGATCATTTTTCGGCCTTGAAAAGGCCGCATTCATCGGTTCAGAAAGGAGTTATTGAGCTTAAAATACAGGACACTTCTCAAACACATGATTCATGGCCTCACAGTAAGTATAACTCAGAGTTGGAAATTAGTTTGGGCTGACTTGATTGACTGGACTTGGTTCCTTAGTTTCTAAAGCTTTCAGTCTTCTCGCTAGGTTAGGTAACTTAGCCTCGTTAGCTATGGATGATTCAATTGAATGGAGACCTACTTTTGAAGAGATAGAGTTTAGATTCCTAGAGGTTTCACTAGTAGGTTCCCATTGGATGGTCTTTTCAGCTAGGTTTTCATATAAATCCTATCCTTCATTTTCATCCTTCTGCAAGAATCCCCTTGGCACATGCTTTCTAAGAGGGTTTTGGTAGAATAGTCTAAACCGTCATAAAGAATTTGGCATTGTCGTCATTTCTCTATTCCATGATGAGGGCATTGGACAAGGAGGTCTTTAAAACGTTCAAAGTACCTCCAAAACGGTTCAACAGGTTCTTGCTTGAGTTGCATGATGTTTTTCTTAACGAGAGCGGTCTTATGAATTGGATAGAAATTCTTTAAGAAGACCTTGATGAAACCATCCCAGGATGTGATAGAGCCAGCCGCTAAGCTGTAGAGCCATTTCTTAGCTAAGTCCTTAAGAGCAAATGGGATAAATCTCAACCTAATAGCATCATCTGCAAGGTGTGGAATTTTCATCATTAAGCATACTTCCTCAAATTCTCTTATGAAGAAATAAGCATCTTCGGACTCTAAGCCATGGAACTTAGGGAGTGTGTTGATGAACTGGAGCTTAAGCTCAAAGTTGTGTTCACCAATTGATAGAAGTTGGATGCAAGATGGAAGTGAGGTTCTAATGGGATAGAACCTATCCTGCAAAGATGTCGGTTGGGCGATAACCGAATCTGGTCTTGGTTCGAACTTGGGTGATGATGTGTTTCTAGTTAACCTAGATGAATTCGGGTCTCTTGACCACACTTTCAACACAAACACAATCACAAATAAGTTTACCAATAGTCAACAAAAGTAAACAACCAAGCCTAGTCTAAGGTAACCTTGACCTAGACAACTCCTAACTGGTTGATTGTCCACAGGAGGTATAATGCAGACTTTGACCACAAGCTAATCAGCAAGGTCAGGACAAGATTGGTGGGAGGTATCCACGCAAAAGCGACGGGCCTAATTAAGCCAAACCACCAGCCTTCGGGGTTTCGCCCCTCAATCCCTTTCCTAGACACTGATTTAGCAGGAGTCAAATTCTAATACCTTCCCCCTTAGGATAATCTCTTAGTGAGTTCGAGATGTCCCTAAGGCCAACGTCTATCAGATTTTACTTAGGCTTAGGTTGTTCATACTTGGAGATGGTTGTGGGCTAAGAAAGGGTAATGACTTTCCTACCTTATCTTGATTTGAGTTTTGCACTTAGAGTTAATTGTGCAAACTGTGCAAGATATAGAAAAGTAGCATTCAAAAGCAAATATCACCCAAGAATGTTTCTTAAATTATATGCTATGCATACGTACCTTGTCTCCAGCTATCTTCAACAGTAATTGTAAAGTAAACGTAATTAGACAAATGCCTAGAATGCAAGTCTAAACGTTTTTTAAGCAATTAACAATCACTCAGATTACTATTGGATTAAAATAGGGATTGTGAATAGCAGATATAGCAAGAATTATAACACACAAAAACTTTATTTTTGCAAGCAATATGTCCTGCAAAAAAGAGTTTTAGTTGTCCAACAAAAATTTCAAATTTGCGCTGCAATTTCTTGAAATTCTGTTTCTTACTTTCGAGAGTAGGGGCACAGAATAGCAAGTCTTCTCCTGCAAAGCTTGAATGCTAGATCTGAATCTTAGCGTCCCTGAAATAAGACACCAAACTTGTTACTAAACAAATACACCGTTCTCTCCCCGGCAACGGTGCCAAAAATTTATTGAGTTATGAAAAGCAAGGATTTACCGTGTAGCTTTGGGCTAACGGGTCGTGTCCACGAGGAGGAATGCGATGAAAGCTTTTCAGCGTTTTGTTAGTAACAAAGAATTGTGCTCATTTTTTAGTTGAAAAGAGAATGGAGAGAAGGGAAGTAACTTAAAGAAAAACTTAAAATTTAGAGAAGGCTTTGGAAAAGGTGGATTTTGTATAAAGCTTGAAAAGTGATTTGTTATTTTTTTTTATAAAGAAGAAAATCTGGGCTCACTATCTCACTACTCAACTATTTGTTCTTCTATTGAAATCCTTAGTGCCTCAACTGAATCATAGGCAAAGCTTAAGATTGACTTTAGAAAGTTTGAAGTAAAGCATATAAGATGATTAGAAAAGTTAACTCTTTTTTTAAGAAACCGTCTTGAATTGAATGTTAAATCATTAAGAAGTTTAAGTATAAGATAAAAACAAGTTCAAGAGATGTTTTTAAAAGAAGTAGGAGTTTAAAAATCTAAACTCATCCTCATGTGCCTTCAAGAACACTTTCAAAGAAGAAAGGCTTTAGTTTAGGCATGCGAATGATTCATTGGGTCTTTTTCATGAAAATATAAAAGAATAAGAATTGAAGAGAGGTACAATAATGAGCCTAGAAAATAGAATTAGCTACTCATGGAATACGAAAAATAATTCAAGTAAATGAAGCAGGACATACCATGAAATGGAGTGGAAGAAGAGCAAGATTGTTCCTTGTATTGATGTCACTTCAATCTTCAGGTTACAAGCACTCAATTCCTCTCTCTCACAGGTATTTAATCTGAACTATGAATTATAAAACAACGTTACAACTTCTATACTATCTAATAAACAGCCTAACCTTAAAGAATAAATAAAAATTCTAATCCTAGTCTTCGCCCTTTTTCAGTACAAAACCCTACCTTTTATAGGCAAAAACCCAGAGGGAAGGGAGTGAGGAGATAAGGGGAGCAAACGCTCCCCTTATCTCCACCAACAATCCGCCTGGATGTGGCCAATTGGCCACATCCAGGTGGAGCGACGGTTGGCGTGGATTTGGGCTTCCTTTTGTCTTGCTGGATTTACTGTTGCAGCTCTCAGATTTGACTAAACGATCTTTGATTTGTTGGCTTCAACCGCTTGATTTGGGAAAATTCATTTCAACCGATTTTCAACCTCTATGATTTGCCCAGATCTGCTCTGATTCCCTGATTTTGAATTTATTTTGAATTAAATGGGCTTTTGGGCTCGTTTCTTTGGCCTATCCTTTAGCAATGGGCCTGCATTTTATAAAGAACAATAGGGCTCATTAATATGATTTATTTAGATAACAAGTATGGGAAATGTGACAATATGTATGCAATATATGTGACCGATCATTGGACAATCGATTCAAGATTCGCGAGTCCATGTTTGTTTGTAAACACAATTCTCATGTTGATGAGTAGAATGCGGATTTGGCGATCTTTAAGTTCTGATCTTGTTGATGCGATTTTCGCGTCCTAGCGAGGTTCGCGCTTTGAGATCTTAGACGTGAGTCTCGTTCATAGGATTCACGTTTGAACTTCAAGACTTAGAAAGAATTTCTAAGTCTGGAGTTCAGATGCGGGTTTCATGTGAGCCTTGTGTTTTAACCATTGGACGTGAGTCTCATGTTGAGTCCCGCACTCAATATCTTGACATGTTTTTATCTTTGCGAAATTAACCCCCGGGTTTTCTCTTTTTGCAGGCCTCGGCTATATTGATGGCGCTGACTCCACTGTCTCCTCCAGCCTGTGAAAGACAATTACATTCACTGAAGCCAACAAGAAATAACAAGTTCATTTGATCGGCAACCATTCAGGAAGTCAGAGCTTCCCTTCAGGGATGGCATTGATTAATGTTCAATTCTGTATCATTTTTTTATCACATTTCCATGCATATTATCAAAAAAAATAAGGTTTTAATGGCTTTTTCTCTTAAATTTCAGGCTCACTCTTTAATGGAGAAGAAGGCCCAAATCCAAGCCAATTAAGGGATTTAAAGGAGATAAAAAAGAGCCCAATTCAAAGAAGCCCACATCTGCAATGAACCAGAGAATATTCTCTAGGTTTTTAGGAGCTCCTACAGTTCACCTAGGAAGAGACAGCCTATTAGCATAATAGCTGGCATAACGGCCAAGATGCTGCCGCGAAAAGACGGCTTTAGTCGCAGATCTATGACAATCCTTGGACCATTGATGCAACGTCTAATCCTGCGGCTACGATTGAAAGCGATGAGTCTCCTGGTGCCTATATAAAGACCCCTAAGGCTTCTGTTGAAGAACATTGGAGATAGCCATAAATTTTAGGAGAAGGATTAGAATTTCCTTAGGTTCTTCTTAGTAATCTCTTGTAATTTCATTTTTTCCTTTTAGATTCCATAAACAAGAGAGAGGATGAGAGTGAAATCTCTGTAATTGAGAGTGATAATCAAATGCAAAGCTCGTGATCTTCCTCCTCTAATTTCTTGCTCTTTAATTCCATGCTTTTAATTCCTTGCACTTTAGTTTACCATGCTTTCTTCTTTGCTTTACTTCTCCATGGCTAGCTAACTTTCTAACATGACTAACTAACCTCTAACACTACTAACTACTAACTCTTGGATGATGCTAACTCATATGATTCATTGAATGCTTATAATTTCTAGTCTTATGCTTGACAAGTCTTTTTGATTCCCAATGAAGATGAGTGTTGATTTAAATCTTAATGAAGGTTTTCTGATTTCCTTCATATGATTCATGTGTGCCTCAATTTGAGCTTGTTTCTTTAGCAAGAGCCTTGATGGAAGATGATGATGGGTTCACCTTTGCATGCTAATAAATTAATGCACTTCCTTCTTATTTCTTGCTAGCTAAACCATGGCTTTGATAATCTAATAAACTTGACATTCTTGTTATGCATATCTGAATTGTGAATCTCAAATTCTTATGTTCCATTCTTGTGAACCTATTGGGAGCCTATGATCCAAAGAGGCCACCTAACCAAGCTAAGAGAGGAACACTTGAACAAATTGGGCCAATTCTTTGACTTGATGAATCAAGATGGACAATATGTTAATGAATCTATATGAGGCACAATTCATCCAAAAGATTAGTAAGTTAGTAGTGTAGAGTTGTTAGTTAGTCATGGCTTTCCTTCTATTTGATTAAAACTTTTCTCATTTCTAAATCTTTCTTTCTAAAAGCAAAGTCTATTTTCTTGTCTACTTTTTCAAACACCATTTCATTTACCATTTTTATTCTACCTTCTTTGTTTTCATATTCGTTTTCTTTTAACACAAAAACGATCCACAATTTCATCATCTTCTTTTACCTTCTTTTCTTTTTTAATTCTTGAACAAAGAAGAATTTTCATTTTCTTTTCAAAAACAAGAACAACAAGAACCAAGAAAGCTTCCATCGCATGCCCTCCCTGCGGATAGGACCAGTTATAGCTTTTGCTACAAACGGTGGTTCGAAGGAGCTCATTAACATTACATACATATTCAGAAGTTGAACATTGACATATGGACCTGCACAGTTTGCTCTAAACTTCTGCTTTTTTCATCTTCGAACAAATTTTTTGGCGCCGTTGTCGAGGAGGGTGACAGCTTTTCCTAGTCTTTGGAACTAAATGAATTTTTCTTCTCTATTGTAGGCTACAGGTTTTTAAAATAGGAAACTAAGCATTGCAGTAACATATAAGTGGTCTTGCACCTCTGCTCTAGAAAGCAGAGACCAAGTATCCTCTAACATGCAGCATTTTCTCGGCTTTTGCCATCTTTTCGCTGCAAGAAGGAGTTGACTACTGACATTCTTTTTTTGCAGGGTCGCTTGTTTTGCAAAAATTAGCTTGTTATAATAATTGTTTCTTGTATGCTATTATCAGCATCCTGCTAATAACCAACTGTAAAAAGCTTGTTAAAAATCTAAAAATTAATTAGACGTTTGCATTTTAGGTATGTGTCTTTTCAATTCTTTTACTTTACTATTGAAAAGTGCAAGAGCAAGATATGTGCGCATAGCATATAGAATAGAACTCATCTCTTGGTTGATTTAATCGCTTTGAGTGAATCTTGTTTGCATATTCTGTACACTTGCACAAATTAATTCTAAGGGCATCACCAAAATAAACAAGATAAGGTGGGGATTTCATCACCCTTCCTTAGCCCAAAAATAACATTTCAAGCACTCACTATCCCAAGCTTAATCTAAAAAATTGATAGACGTTGGCTTCAAGGGACATCCGAACTCAATAGGAGATTAACTGTGGTTGTGACTTGCTTTGAATTATACTCCAGCGCACTCAGTATCTGAGGTTGAGAATTAAGAGGTTAAGCCTCGAAGATATCGTGGTTTGGCATATTAAGGCCCGCTGCTTATGCACGGATAACTCCCACCGTATTTGCCCCTACCTAACTGATTATTGGTGATCTGATTCAAACAACAACTTCCCCCAAAGAATCGGCCAGTTAGGAGTCGTTTAGGTCCAGGTATCCTAGATAGGCTTGGTGATTGTTTTGCTTTTTTATTATTTGTTATTTTTCTTTTTTGTTTGTTGTTGGGTGAACGTTGTTTGTATTGTACATGCAAGAGTGGTTCAGGGATCCAGTTACATCAAGATTAGTTAGGAACACTCTAGTTGCATAAACACCACCTCCTGAGATAGATCCAATCATGGCCAAATCATATTTCACTTCAGGACAAGTTTTACTGGAGTCATACTTCACTTCCCTCCTGCTTTCTATTACCTGAAGCTAATAGAAACAACTTTGAGCTGAAGCCCCAATTCATAAATACCCTCCTTAGGTTCCATGGCTTAGAATCTGAGGATGCATGCTTCTTTATTTGGGAGTTTAAAGAAGTATGCTTGATGATGAGAATTCCCCAATTGGGGGAAGATGTTGTTAGATTTATACCCTTTGCACTTAAGGACATAGCCAATAAGTGGCTATACAACTTGTCTGTTAGTCCTATTTCATCATGGGATGACTTTGTTAAGGTGTTCCTTAAGAAATTCTACCCTATCCATAAGACTGTCCTCATTAGGAAGAATATTATGCAATATAGACAGGAAAACAATGAACCGTTCTGGAAGTATTTTGAAAGGTTTAAGAATTTGTTAGCTCAATGTCCTCACCATTGAATAGAAAAGCGACGGTAGTGCCAAATTCTCTATGACGGGTTAGATTACCAAACTAAGATGCTCCTTAAGACTATGTGTCAAGGAGAACTTGTAAAGAAAGATGAGGACCAAGGTTGGGACTTATATGAAGCCTTAGCTGATAAAATCATTCAGTGGGAGTCTTATCCTGAAAGGACCAACCCACAACTTCTAGAACCAGAATGCACTCCATTAAGTTCTCTAAAGCTGTGGAGACTAAAATCACACAATTGATGAGGAGATTAGAACTACTTGAGGTTAGGGAGCCAAACTCTGTAAACCAGGTCAACCAAATCAAATGCCAAGTCTGGGTTGCACCTATTGCCATGCCTTAACCCACATATTCGAGGAATGTCCAGTATACCAGGCTCAATAGATGTTCCCTGACAGTATGAATCTAGCCTACACCAGATCCAATTACAATGCTTACTCCAAGACATACAATCCGGGATGGAGGAATCATCCCAATTTTTCTTGGAGTCAGTCTGGTCCTAAGCAGCCAAGACAACAGTTTCTACATCAATATGCTGCTCAAGCCCATCAACCCAATTTCCATCAAAATCAACTAAGTTTTCAGCCGACTTACCATCACAATTTCCAGCCCGCTTACCAACATCAGCAACAAAATCATCCAGATAGAAAAATGACATATTTGGAAAAAAATAAAAGAAACTTGTCCAAAAATCAAGTCTCAATAATGAACAATCATAATCAAGCTATTAATAGGCTAGAGGTTCAAATAGGTCAATTGGCTAACTCACTTAATGAAAGACCAAAAGGAACATTGCCTAGTCAGCCATTGCCTAATCTTAAGAATCCTTTCCCTGTTAATGAAGCTGAGAACATAATTCCAAAATAATGCAACACTATTCATATCCTAAGATCACTCAAGTGATTGTGAGAAAAGCAAGGATTGAATCTATGGTGAAAAACTCAAGAAATCACTTTTACACTCTTGATAAATTCTTCCCTTTAGATTGGAAGTATTTGCACTCAAATATGTGGAGAAAACTCTTTTAATGGAGTGGGAAAAACTGGCTCAAAGCTCTCCTAAAATCTTCTTGCAAAATAATGACAAGACCCTCAAATTTATAGGCCAGAAAAATATAGCCGTTGGGGTCTGTCAGGCCTGCCGGTCGACCCGGCCGGTCGACCCGCAACGGTCAAAAATCCGACCGTTGGAGCCTCCGGTCGACCCGCCCGGTCGACCCAAAAGAACAGAGAGCACTGCTCTCAGTTCCGGTCGACCCGCCCGGTCGACCCGCCAGACGTGCACGGTTCTGTGCACGTCGGTCGACCCTTGCGGTCGACCTGCCCTTGGTTCCGGTCGACCCTCCCGGTCGACCCGTAAGCCAATTCTGGGTCAGCATTTGGGAGAAAAATGTTGGTCTTTTGGCTTTCATAAAAATCCCATAAAATACATAAAAATCTACAAAAATAGTTTAACTAATATACTTTGATATACAAACATGTTTGCACAAAATCAAGGCATGTTATAAAAGATTTGGACTATTTTTGTAATATGAAAATATTTGGCTCATGTGAAACTTGTATTTTCCAAAAAACTTATTTTCCAAAACTCTTCATCAAATACAAAAACAAGATATACTTTTAAAGCATAGTGTGTATGGATATGATCCACTACACAATCAAGATAAAATATCTATGTTTTTGGCATTAAGCATAAACTTGGTTTTGGTTGAAAGATGTAAACATGAATATAAAAAACCAAATAGTATTTTGTCACAAAGAAAAATCTTTTCTAAACTAAAAAATCTTTTATGAAAACAATTCTATCAAGAGTGTGTGTGTATATGTACTTGATCAATCCACCAACTATTCTATCCTTTACATTTTAACTAAAACAAAATCTTATAAAAAACAACCTAGACACAAGTCTTGATCTTGAAGTCTTCTCATCTTCTTGACCTGGTCCACACACGATCCAACGAGCTCAACTCTTGATGTGGTCTTGATGCATAGGCTCGTGAATCAACTAGTGCTAGCTCCAAAACTTGACTTTAAATCCTTTGTTGAAGCTCCACACCTACTAAGATCTTGATCATTAATCTGTCACTAATTAAACACAAGATCATTAGTACTATAACTACATGAGTTGATCATCATCAAAACTAGAGTGATGGGCCTTTGGGCCAACAATCTCCCCCTTTTTGATGATGACAAAACTCATGAAGTTATATATGCATGGATTAAAGTAAAGCTTCAAAGAAGCTCCCCCTTAACTCATGCATATGAAATAAATAAATAAATATGCAATAAAGCACATGAATAAGTATGTAAATGTATGGAGTTAAACCAAATCAAATTCTTTTACTCCTATTTGCAAGACAAAGCATATATGCATAAACATAAATATTACTCAACATGCATATAAACCTCAAATTCTTCTCCCCCTTTTTGTCAATCATCAACAAAGGGTAAAAACAAAATCATCAAATTTTTCTCCCCCTTTTTGTCATAAACAAAGAGATAAAAAAAAAGGGGTAATACAAATCAATCAATAAAGATTTATATGCGATATACATTCATGAAGAGGAAGACGCTAAGTTAACTTCCCTACACATATGCATTACATGAAGAAGGGATGACAAGCCCTAACTCACATAACACATATTATGTAATGCATAAGAGGAGATGTGAAGCTCCCCCTACACACGTATATCATATAAAGAAGAGTTGTCAAGCTCCTCAATTTATAATATACTCAATATGAATCTATATGTAAGAGATGTTAAGCTCTCCTTGCATATAGGAAATACAAATCAAAAATTTTAAGTTTTTCTTTAAAATTTTGAACTTTCTTAATAAAACACATTTTGTGATATCAAGTAAACATTTTTTTATTTGATATCAATTTGAAAACATATTGCATAAGCTTTAAGAGTTACCAATTGAAAGTTGAATTAAGCTTAGCATATACATTGTGTTATAAGAACAATCGATTCACTCTCTTAAAGTACAAAAGATCACATGTATGAAAAGATAATACCAATAGAAATTGATATAATTTAAATTTGAAAGCATTCATACATACAATCAAAATATGAGTATATAAAAATCATATTGATACCAATTGAAAATATCCAATGATACCAATTGAAGAGTAAGCTTATCATATACTCTACCATATGAAGAATTTGCACTAGTTAATATGAAAATATTTTTTTTAAAAAAAAACTAGTACAGAATCCTTCAAGCAAGGAATAAAGCAAAAATGTCAATTAATCTCAATATTCCTTTAAATCATGAAGACATGAAAATCATCACAAATTTTTTATTTTTTATTATTACAACAAAATTTATATTTCAAGGTATATGTATGTTTTGACAACACAATAAGTATACATACATATCCCTTAAACACAATTGAGTCCATATAAATAGATTTGCATTAAAGGCAAATGACTCAAGAGGTATACATGTATATCTTAAAGTTTGGCAAAATACACATATACATGAAAACACATGATCATAAATCAAATCCAAAAAGTGAGAATACAAGTTTAAAAATGTATGTATCATCAAAACCAAGCAATACAAGCACATTTCATGGGTTCAAATAAGCATTCAAGCACAAATATAAATAGATTTATTTGTGGCCCACGATATGTACAAGTATAAATCCTAGTGTTGACAAAAACTAACATATAAACTAATATTCAAATCATGAAGCATCAAATCTTTTAGATCACAAAAGAATTTATCCATATAATTGAAATAAAGTAGGATCATGTGGATAATCTAATAAATTAATAGAAGAATAGATAACTAGTTTAAATTGATTTTGAATAACTAGTTAAAGATCCTTCAAATAACATCAAATCATATGTTTTTCATAAAACATAACTAGATACACAAAAATTTAAGCACTCATGGTCTATAAGGCTCAAAATGATTTTAACAAAAGTGTGAGTGTTAAACGATCATGTAAATAGCATTTTTATGAAAATAGTCAATGAAGCTCAAAAAGATCATAAATCACATTTTTTAACAAAACACGAAAAATCATTTTTCATCAAAACACTAATCTTTATGGTATATGTATGATTTATCTAAATCTAACAATATGCATACATATCCCAAATATAAAAGAGTCTATTAAATGCATTTAAAGCAAGAGACTCACGGGTATACATGTATATTTATTAGATTTGAATTAAAAATACATATACATGAAGTAAAGCATAAAATAAGGCAAAACATGTATAAAAGAGAATCATCAAAACTAGTCTATACATATGCATATAGTGGATACAAATGAGCATGAAGTTCAATTATATATGAGTCAATTGTAGTTCACTATTCATATATGTATAAATGTAAGTTTGACATATTCTACATCTAAGCATGTAAATATCACATGAAGCACACAAAAATATGAACATGCTATATGATATATGAAATAAAAAGCATGTACATAAAGTAAGAGTTTAGAGATTGTTACCAACTCCAAAGCTCCTAACATGGTGGTTGTCCCACCAAAGCTCCTTGATAGTGATGCATCCCAAAAGTATGTCCATCATGTCCAAGTGCATCCACTACCAAGGCACCAATCCTCTCACGTCTTGTGAGAGCCCTCACCTACATCAAAAGCAAAAGGTGGGGTTTTGGTACCCATATTTTCTTGGGTCCTTTGGGGTTAGTCTTGTTGTAATGCACCCAAGCATTTTTATTTTTAGCAAAATTAAAATAATGCAACTTGTCATAACAAAATTTTACTAAATGGCCTTTGCGGCCACAATGTGTACATATGTACACCTTAGTATGCTTATGTGTAGGAGTGTGATCATGTTGTGCATATAAGCAAATGCATGGTTATGATGTGTATGAATGTGTGGAGTTTGTTTCTTTGAAAACATTGACTCCAACCTAGAATGATTAAAAGCACAAGAGTTCAAAGTTGAACTCAAACCATCCATTTTATTTTTTAAATCTTTAATCTCATTAGTGGTGGCATGAAAAGCAAGATGAGATAAAGAATCACTTTTCTTTTTCTTTTGTGAAACAAAATCTTTTTCTTTTTCACAAAATTTTCTTTTCAAAGATTTATTTTCTTGAAAAACATCTTCCTTTTGTTTTTCTACCAAAGCAATTTTATTTTCCAAAGTAGTGTTCCCTTCACATAAATCATTCAATTTTGCAAGTAAGGAAACATTCTCATATTTCAAACCTTATTTTCTTTTTTTAAGCATGCAACCTTATTTTTAAATGAATCTTTTTCTTTAAGCATGCAATCAAAATCCTTTTTAAATTTTTATTATCTTTCTCTAAGCATGCAATGTTATCTATAAAAGAATCTTGTTCTTTATGCATGCAAGCAATGTTCTTTTTCAAATTTTTATTCTTCTTTTTAAGCATGTCATATTTTTCAAGCACAAGATGACAAAAGGTAGTAAGCTCATCATATGACATGTCTTCATCATCGGATTCGGAGTTTACCTCAAGGGGGTTATCCCCTTGGACCATGTAGCACTTGTTGGAGGTGTCGCTTCCAACGTCCGAATCGCTCCCGGCATAATATAGATCTTTTTCGCCAAGGGAGGTGATGATGTTCCAAACTACAAAAGCCGAGTCAATGTTAGCAACCCTAAATAAGTAATCATCATTTAGGGTACTCTTCAAAACATTTAGGGCTTTTGCATTAGCCTCAATGTACTTGCTATTATTAATATAAGAATCTTTAATTGTAGCAAGATAAACATGAATGCCTAAGGCCTTGAGGTACATAGACATCTTAACCTTCCAAATTTGGATGTTAAGAATGTCAAAGGTGGGTGGTGACATGAAGTCCATGGTGTGTTTACAAATATCTTGTGATTAGCCTAAAAGCAGGATCTTTAACTCAAGGTTGTTAGACCCAAATCAGAGTACCAAGCTCTGATACCAATTGTAGGTTCACCTAGAGGGGAGGTGAATAGGTGATGGCTAATCTAATGGTCACTTAATGCCAAATGATGCGGAAGCTAAAAACAATTATGACCTAATTAAACTTCTTACACTAAATACCACGTATAACCAAAGAGTGTTGCCGAATTCCCCGTGAAGGGCTCTGGACAAACTCCTCTAGATTCCCCTGAATGGGTTGAGGTGCCGCATTGGCTCTCTTGGTTAAATACAAGTGTTCGCAAACAATCCCACGCAAGTATATCAATATGAGCACAAGGAATATCTAGCATGTAATAATAAAGATGTGTAATAGCATGCAAGATATAAAAGAGACAGAGAGAGAGAGAGAGCAATCGCAAACACAAAGGGTTTGTTTCGAGGTTCGAGCACACTTGCTCTACATCCCCGCCTTCGACACACGAAGGATTTCTACTATGCAAGATCCCAATGGATCTCTCCTCGGTGCCGCAACACCTACAAGCCCTCGGACTCCCTAGTCCCGTACACACGCAAGCTCACTAGCTCGCCGAGGCCGCACCTCAAACTACCGAGTTCACACAAGAACTCTAAACCACCACGAGCACACTTGCCCGTCTCCTCAAAGTACAAAGATGAAATCTTGTGATCTAAAACACTTTGATCACCAATTACAAACTCTCACAACACAATCCTATGGATAGATAAGGCAATGGATAGCTCAAGTGATTGTGAGAAAAGCAAGGATTGAATCTATGGTGAAAAACTCAAGAAATCACTTTTACACTTTGATAAATTCTTCCCTTTAGATTGGAAGTATTTGCACTCAAATATGTGGAGAAAACTCTTTTGATGGAGTGGGAAAAACTGGCTCAAAGCTCTCCTAAAATCTTCTTGCAAAACAATAACAAGACCCTCAAATTTATAGGCCAGAAAAATATAGCCGTTGGGGTCTGTCAGGCCTACCGGTCGACCCGGCCGGTCGACCCGCAATGGTCAAAAATCCGACTGTTGGAGCCTCCGGTCGACCCGCCCGGTCGACCCAAAAGAACAGAGAGCACTGCTCTCAGTTCCGGTCGACCCGCCCGGTCGACCCGCCAGACGTGCACGGTTCTGTGCACGTCGGTCGACCCTTGCGGTCGACCTGCCTTGGTTCTGGTCGACCCGCCCGGTCGACCCGTAAGCCAATTCTGGGTCAGCATTTGGGAGAAAAATGTTGGTCTTTTGGCTTTCATAAAAATATCATAAAATACATAAAAATCTACAAAAATAGTTTAACCAATATACTTTGATATACAAACATGCTTGCACAAAATCAAGGCATGTTATAAAAGATTTGGACTATTTTTGTAATATGGAAATATTTGGCTCATGTGAAAACTTGTATTTTCCAAAAAACTTATTTTCCAAAACTCTTCATCAAATACAAAAACACGATATACTTTTAAAGCATAGTGTGTATGGATATGATCTACTACACAATCAAGATGAAATATCTATGTTTTTGGCATTAAGCATAAACTTGGTTTTGGTTGAAAGATGTAAACATGAATATCAAAAACCAAATAGTATTTTGTCACAAAGAAAAATCTTTTCTAAACTAAAAAATCTTTTATGAAAACAATTCTATCAAGAGTGTGTGTGTATATGTACTTGAGCAATCCACCAACTATTCTATCCTTTACATTTTAACTAAAACAAAATCTTATAAAAACAAACCTAGACACAAGTCTTGATCTTGAAGTCTTCCCTTGAAGTCTTCTCATCTTCTTGACCTGGTCCACACACGATCCAACGAGCTCAACTCTTGATGTGGTCTTGATGCATAGGCTCGTGAATCAACTAGTGCTAGCTCCAAAACTTGACTTAAAATCCTTTGTTGAAGCTCCACACCTACTAAGATCTTGATCATAAATCTGTCACTAATTAAACACAAGATCATTGTACTATAACTACATGAGTTGATCATCATCAAAACTAGAGTGATGGGCCTTTGGGCCAACAGAAAATACAGAATTTCAGATTTAAGAATAAAGATGTGCAAGTGCTCAATTCTTACCGCTATAGCAAGTGGCTATGCGGGTCGTGATCCACAAGGAGGGTTTTGCGATAGAAGCGTTCACGGTTCTTTATTGAAATCTTTATGAAGACAAAACGAAAGTTCTTCTTTTTTTTAAGAAATAAAAAATGAAAAAGAATTATGTTAAAGTTAGAAAGAAAATGGTAGAATGAGAAGGTGGAAAAGATGGAGAATGACTATTTTCAAAGAAATGGGAAAGAAAGCGACTATGTACAAATGAGTTGGAAAAGAAGTGATTTGGAAGATATGGTGTTGGTGATTTAATTTACAGAAATAAAAGAAAAGAAAGAAAGATAAAGAAGTACTCACCTAGTTTGGTTGATGACTTACCTGGAACCCTCGCATGTTCTACCTTGCTTTGGAGGCGTTCAACGCATAGGTCATAGGATCGAGCTCATTCCCCATTCGCATTATATCATCAAGCCTAGCAAGAATGAAGTGATGCGGATCTTGAGGAGGAGAACGTCTTCATGAACTATCGTTGGCACTCACGCAACATCGTTATACTTATCTTCTGGATTCACTTGCAAGCTCATCAAAGACAAAAGAGGTAAAGTAGAAAGAGGAAGAAGAAAACAAAAGAAAATACGAACATAAAAAAAAAACATTTACCTTTATTACTTGCAGAAACAATGGAAGAAAGGAGGAGAGTACATCGGTGTCACTCTCAACAAACCTCTCTCTCTTACTTACATGAATCTTCATCTAACCTAAGCTTACATATAAATTACATAACAAGAAAAGAAAAACCTAAACTACAAAGAATGAAAACTAGGCTAAATCCTATCTCTGATGGTCGTCCCATTTCAGTGAAAATACTGGCTTTTTATAGGCAAAAACCCAACCTACAGGATCCCAGGGAGATCGGGGGAGCAAACGCTCCCCCTAACTCCACAACCAAGCCGCGAAAATGCGGCTTTGCCGCGTTTTCGCGGCCAGGGTGTGCCAGGTGGCCACCCCTGTTGGTGGGTCTTGCTGGATTTCCCTTCTGCTTTTATCTTCAGTTGGTTTCTTCGTTTGAGTCTGAGAGTTTGACGAAATGGCCTTTGATTTTTGCTTCAACCGATCGATTCTTAGAGGATTCTTCTCAACCAGTTTTCAACCTCTTGATTTTTCCCTGATTTACTGAGCTCGAATTAATTCTGATTTAATTCAGAATTCTAGTGGGTTTTTGGGCTCATTTCTCTTCATCCTTAAGGAATGGGCCTGCAAATAAATTAAATATTTAATTAGGACAATACAGATTTTATTCTATAATAATTATGAAATATAATACTAAATATGCAACATTAGCGACCAATCACACCCCCATACCTATCTTTTGCTCGTCCTCGAGCAAAACAACTAAACTATACTAAGGATATTAGACCACTTTCGCAGGTCACGCGATTGCACTGAGCATGTGCAACAAGCCCTTAAACCTCTAGGTTTCCAATAGAGAACGAATTTTGTCTCGTGAGGGTTTTCAGCGGATTGCACCCACAAAATTCATAAAGAAAGAGAAACAAAGAGTTAGTATTTTCGAAATGCATTTTGAAAGAGAAAAATAATTGAAATATAATTGGAAGATTTAAGCAATCTATAAGTTATGAAAAAAACTGAATTTTCATTCCTAAACTTAGTCTCTATTCAAAAATTTGTTATCAATCAAAGTAAGGAGTCAAATTGTACTTCTCATCTAGTCTATTACTTTACCCTAAGTCATATGCACCTTGTGATGACTAAGGGTCATTAACATCTAACTCTTATGCCTTATTATATATATATATATATATTATTATATATATATTATATATATTTTGGTGGTATTATTCCTTTTAGTTCTATTAGGCTTTCTAATCTGCCCATGTAACGAGCCTTTAATGATGACTCCCAAACCAAACGGTCTTAGGGCACCGGGTGAGAAAACACCCCAAGGACTTAAGACTCGAGCAAACAAGGCCACAAAACTAAGGATTTATTATATGAACCTCTTTTAGGCGTGAATACTTATGCTTTATTAGGAACAAATACCCAGCTTAATCAGAGGATTTTATATATATATATTTTTCTTTTTCAAACTTATCTAATCATCTTTCGTATAAATACTAAGGCTTGCTTAGGCCAAAGCGCCTAGCTAATCAATAATTAGATTTGTTTATATTTTTGTTCTTTTTTATAAGGCATAAGAATCTTTGTTTTTGAACCCTAAGTGTGTAAGTGTATGAAGTGTGCATATTTCATCAAGGTAAAGATCAAGACTAAATTACATTGACAAATTTTCTTCCTAACCCTAAAAATCAAACAAATAATCTTATTTTGACCAAGTATAAGAAATCCTAATTTGGATTTTCCTATTCCTTAAAATTAACTTAATATCTTACAAAAAAATATGTCAAATATTGTTTCTATTTCAAAAAGTTTTTAAAAGTAAAGAAAATGTTAATAAATTTTTTTAATAAAAAGAAAAGAAAAAATTTATGTTAGACCCTCCCTCACACCTATCTCATGCATTGTCCTCAATGTATGAATTAATGCATAGATGCATGAAAAAGACGAAAGGGAAGGAAAATGTTACCTTAAGGTGGTGGTTCAGGTGGTGGTCTGATTGGTCCACGAAATGCGGCCCAATCGACTTTTCGTTGGGTTCAGAGGAACCCACCAGAAATTTTACTAATATAACCCATTAAAATGATGAATCCATAAAGGATTTTTTAAATATTGACCCCATCTAATTTTCAAATTCCATAATTAATTTCAGAGTCAAATTTGTCAACCCCCTTGTCCCAGAATGGAGTATGAAATGATAGAATGATTGACTTGGACTCAGGAAGTATAGGAACTAATACCGACTCGGGAAGATGACGTAAGTCAAGTAAAGGTTCAGGAGTCGAGATTGGTTCAAGAAGTGTGTCCAATTCAAGAAGTTGAAACTCAAGTCCACATTCATTTTCCAACAATGGAATGTGACTTAATATTGGTGATTCAAGTTCAGGAATGATAGGTGTGGGAATCAAAGCTGACTCTAAAATATTACCTAAGTCAGGCAACAAAACAGGAGTCAATATTGATTCGGGAATTTGAACTTGATCACAGATTTGAGAATCTAGGTCACATTTCTCATTGAGTTCAATTTCATAGAAATGAGAACTTGCCAATTTATCAATGGGATTTTCAAAATTATAAAGTTGGTCAAGTTCAACATGATGATCATTAAAGATAGGCGATTCAATTTCATTATAAATTGGCACAGGATTCAATGTTGACTCGGGAAAAAGATTGAAATCAGGTGAAGACACCGGAGTCATAATGAATCAGGAAGTAGAATTGAATCACTAAGTTGGGGTTCAGGATCATATTCATTCTCAAGTTCTATTTCAGGAAAGGAATAACTTGCCAAACTGTCAATATTTTCAAAAATTTGGAGTTTGGGCAAGTTTAAATGGTTGTTCTAAAATAGAATCTTGATTTTCAAAACAACATGACTCTTCAACTCTAATAGAATGGTCAGTGACATCAGAATTGGTCAAACGGTGAGAACGTAGAGATGGACCATCATATCTATGTCACGATTACGAGCGTTTTGAGCCTGAGTCATGGCTTCAATCATCTTTCATAGTTGATAGGTTCATTGTTTTGATGAAAAGATGAAGTGTTGTCTTGGAATTGGTGGTGAAATTGTGAGTCCATCAGATTTTGGGATTTTTGTTTGGACTCATGCATACTCATTTCTAAAAATGATAGTTTTCTATTTTAGACTGGTGGAACTGAGTATGAATCTTGAAAATATTGTGGACTAGGTGGAGAAGGAGGACAAGTTGATTGAAAATGGGACTCGGGGTAGGTGAAATCCCCACTGACTCTGTGAAGAGTTGAAATCATTCTGAAAATTATAGTTATTAGATTCGGGGCATGGGTTATATTGATTCGGATAAGACCAATCCGGCACACTAGGTTAGTTAAAGTTATGATATGCGGATTGGTAATATCTGAAAATGAAGTTGGTGTGTAATATGGATTATTATTGAAGTTGGAAAAATTGTTATTATAAGCCATATCACATAATAGAAATACAAACAAAAAGAAAGAAAAAACAAACAAATAAGCAAACAAATAAAAGGAAAAAATTCTAAACTAAGTTAGGGTAGACCTATGACCTAGTCGACTCCTAACTGATTAGACTGTCCACGGGAGGTTTAATGCAGACTTTGACCACAAGCTAATCAGCCAGGTCAGGGCAAGGTTGGTGGGAGGTTTTCCGTCAAAGACGTTCCTTAATTAAATAACCACCAACCTTCGGGCTTTCGGCCCTTAATCCCTTTCCTAGACACTGATTTGGCAGGAGTCAAATTCCAACACCTTTCCCCTTAGGATAATCTCCTAATTGAGTCCGAGATGTCCCTAGGGCCAACGTCTACTCATTTTTAGTTAGGCTTGGGTTAGTGAGTGCTTGGAATCTGATTTTTGGGCTAAGGAAGGGTGATTAAATCCCCACCTTATCTTGTTAATGGGTGGTGCCCTTAAAATCAATTTGTGCAAGTGTACAAGATATTGTAAATAAGATTCACTCAAAGCGATGTAAATCAACCAAGAGATGAGTCCTATTCTACATGCAATGCGAATGTACCTTGCTCCAGCACTCTTCAACAGTAAAAATAAATGAATTGAAAAGACACGTGCCTAAAAATGCAAACGTCTAATCAATTTTTATCTTTGTCAACAAGTATTTTACTGTTGGTTTATTAGCAGGCTTATGTGATGGCATATAAGAATTAGATTTGCAGCAGCTTTGTTTTTGCAAAGAAAGCAACCCTGCAAAAAAAACCTGTTTAGTAGTCAACTCCTTTTTGCCGCGGATCCGCGGCTTTGGCCGAGAAAATGCGGCAAATCAGAGGGCACTTGGTCTCTGCTTTCTAGAGCAGAGGCCAAGACCACTTATATGTTACTGCCAATATATTTTCCTGCTTTGCTTGCCCTATAACCTGCAACAGAGAAGAAAATTCATTTTAGTTCTAAAAAATTTTCAATAAAAATCTGATTTCAATAAAAACCGTTACCTCCCCGGCAACGGCGCCAAAATTTGATTTAAGCTTAAACCTGCACACAAAATACAAAATTTCAGATTAAGAATAAAGATGTGCAAAGTGCTCAATTCTTACCGCTATAGCAAGTGGCTATGCGGGTCGTGATCCACAAGGAGGATTTTGCGATAGAAGCATTCACGGTTCTTTATTGAAATCTTTATGAAGACAAAACGAAAGTTCTTCTTTGTTTTTAAGAAATAAAAAAATGAAAAAGAATTATGTTAAAGTTAGAAAGAAAATGGTAGAATGAGAAGGTGGAAAAGAATGGAGAATGACTATTTACAAAGAAAGGGAAAGAAGGCGACTATGTACAAATGAGTTGGGAAAGAAGTGATTTGGAAGATATGGTGTTGGTGATTTAATTTACAGAAATAAAAGAAAGAAAGAAAGATAAAGAAGTAGTCACTAGTTTGGTTGATGACTTACTGGAACCCTAGCATGTTCTATCTTGCTTTGGAGGCGTTCAACGCATAGGTCATAGGATCGAGCTCAGTCCCCGTTGCATTATATCATCAAGCCTAGCAAGAATGAAGTGATGCGGATCTGAGGAGGAGAACGTTCTTCATGAACTATCGTTGGCACTCACACAACATCGTTATACTTATGCTTCTGGATTCACTTGCAAGCTCATCAAAGACAAAAGAGGTAAAGTAGAAAGAGGAAGAAGAAAATAAAAGAAAACACGAACATAAAAAAAAACATTTACCTTTATTACTTGCAGAAACAATGGAAGAAAGGAGGAGAGTACATCGGTGTCACTCTCAACATAACCCTCTCTCTTACTTACATGAATCTTCATCTAACCTAAGCTTACATACAAATTACATAACAAGAAAAGAAAAACCTAAATACAAAGAATGAAACAATAGGCTAAATCCTATCTCTGCATGGTCGTCCCATTTTCAGTGAAAATACTGGCTTTTTATAGGCAAAAACCCAACCTACAAGATCC
>JAVJIF010000498.1:600000-853343 GCA_038442645.1 Agave tequilana | reverse complement strand
AACATGACACAAGTCATCTAGGAAATCTTCTCTTGAAGGTCTTCTTCTCTTTCTTGACTTGGTCCAAACTTTGATCTAACGAGCTGGACTCCTCTTAAGTACTTGATGTGTCTTGATGCATAAGCTCTTAAATCAACACCTGCTAGCTCCAATCTTGACTTTAATCCTTTATTGAAGCTAAGCACCTACTAAGATCTTGATCACATATCTGAGACTAATTAAACATAAGATCATTAGTACTATAAGCACATGAGTTAATCATCATCAAAACTAGTGATTGGCCTTTGGGCCATAGCGATAAGAGTCGGTGACACATATATACAAAGAAAATATCTCACGTATACCGCGCTAAGCCTTAAGTAACCCAAAACAAGCTATAAATCTAAATTATAATAAATCATGATCACTACAATATCACATATAAACATCCAACATTAATAAATAAACACAAAGATAGAATGGAATTAGAAAATAACATGAATAAAAGAGTAGGAATACCATAATCAACATAAAGAAACTCCAACTCCTCGCATTGCATATGGTCTCAATGAACACCTGAACAATAGAATAAAGCATCCAATCTAGATGTGCAAATCCAGGGTCATCAGAAAGCGACCCAATGAGTGTGTAAAAAAAGGGAAAATAATGTTATATAGTAATAATATAACTAATTGTAAATAAAGATAACTAAATAAAACATGAATAAATCTGTAAATGAAAGATAACCGACCTTTGTAAAATAATAACTGATGTCAAGATGTGGAACCTAGCACATGTCACTAGTCTGCTTGGTTGTTATTAATTTAACTAATGTAGTACTTAGCTGTGTCTCATATACATCCGTTTTCCCACATATCAAATAATGTTATCGTTTATTGTAACTGCCTGCCAATGCAGTGCATGTGTTTTGAAAGGTATGGTGCATTCCCGGTACCACGGTCTAACATTCCTAGCACTGAACCAGGGGCGGACCGCAAGGCCTAATAACTGAAGACCCGACCTCATAAAAAGAATAACTGGCGTGGCGCCATAATTCAGGCAAAGCCCTAATAACCGAGAACTGAATACTGAATAATTAGGTAGCCAGTACTACCTTGTTCCCTATGGTGGAGCCTAAACTTGGTATATCATTCCTAGTCCTTCCAAATATACGACATGCATCATCAGCAATTACCCTTGTTCCCGGTTATAATGTCTTTTATTATAAGGAACAATACAAGTTATTATTAAAATGAATAGTGATCGGATATCTCTAACAACTAATGATGTCAATAATAGCTGCTAACTGAATAATAATAACTGAGAACTACTATTGACAACTGAATAGCTATTACTGACATCAGATGGAGAATACTGGAGATATAAATTCCTAATCATAATGGATCACTAAACACTGACAACTGATACAAAATTCTGATAAAGTATAATCACCAACAATTGTTGATAACACTATACATAAAATATGCTATCTGTCCTCAAAACACGAACTAGGCCTAAGCCAACACGCGAACTACTAACATGAACTAACACCGATAACGCTCATATCAATACATAATTAAAGTGAAGGCTCACTGAAATCTCCGGTCATCTCATGGATCGGTCTTTGAATCGCCAGTGTATCGGGTCCATAACGGCACAAATCCGAATCTCCCGTTATCGAGTTCGGATCGCACGAATGAGTCTGAATCACTGCAACACGCAACCACACTCACATACAAACATGTTACACACACGTACACACCCATAAACAGAATGCACACATACATACACAATACATACACTACACGTATACAATTACACGTATACAACTGTAACACGCCGCTCCCGGAATACATACTTAGTTGTGTATTCAGATTTTTTGATCATATATTTTGATTTACTACATGTATTTGTTTGTATTATGAATTATTTATATGATCGTTTTGCCTTGGATCTGAATTCATGGACTCGGAGTCAGCCCTAGTCTGAACCGGGGACCCGATCCTAGGGTATTACTCGATTTGATCTTTTTGTATTCAAATTTAACTGATTTCAGTTTCAAACATTATTTTCTAATATTCTAGATTTTCTATGAATTTTGGGATTTTCTTAAATTAGATTGAAAATCTTCAAAACCGGTGTCGACCAGTGTCGCTGACAATTCTCAGATTTTTAATTTATAAATGGATTGAAATTCTAGAAACAGCTTTCACATTATTTTCTAAAATTATATTTTCTATCTAAATACTTTTTCTGAGATTTTTCTGAATTTCAAATTCCACCAGTTTTGGTGTCGGCCAGTATCGCTGGTTGATTCCAGGATTTTTATTTTACAATAAGAATTGAATTTCTGGATTCACTTTCACGTTACTTCTTTAGAATCAATTTTTCTCCTTTAATACATTTTTTGAAATTTTTCAGAATTTATCAAAATCCGGTCAAACCGACGTAGACCGATATCGACGGGTCTCCAGGAATTTTAATTTAAAAAGGGGATTTTATTTCTGATAATCGATTTCGTATTATTTCTCATTCTCAGGATGATTTTTCTACCTCTGGGTATTTTTGGGGATTTTTCTGAACAGTCGATATTTCCCGACTTTATTATAAATATATTATTTGGAATCTTTCCTTATCTTTCTTCTTTCTTTCTTTTTCCTTTCCCACTGACTCCACCAACTAGCCCACTCCCTTTCATTAATTCCCTCTCCCTATCCATCACATCCCTCCATCCTCTCTCTTTTTCCTTTTCTTTTCTTTTCTTTTTTCCATCTTTCTTTTTTTTCCCCTTCTTCTCCTTTCTCTTCTTCTTCTTCTCCATTTGGCCGGCGCCCAAGCGCCCCCTCCGGCGCCTCTGGCCACCACCATCGCGAAGACCACCTCCAAGATCCGGCCATCTCCTCCCCCATCTCTTTCCCTCTCCTCCATCTCCAACCTAACAAAATCACCACTATCTCCATCTTCTTCCTCCTCCAAACCACCACCATCACCTTAAAAAATTCCTCAAATCAACCACCACCATCTTCTCCAGTCTAACTCCACTCTCACAATACCTTACTCCTCCTCTTCCTCCCATCTCCTTTAATTCTCCACCACCACCCAAATTACCACCAAAACCGTCACTCCACCTCCTTCACTACTCTTCTCCATCACCAAACCCAAAACCCCTCCTTTTCTCTCTCTTTTTGGGGTGGCCGCAGCCACCCCAGGGCTGGGTGCCGTCGGCGCGTCACTGGCAGCCGTGCGCTGCAGGGGGACCCCTGGCCCCCTGTGCGTGGGCAAAGGCTTGCCCCCTCTCTCTCTCTCACCTCTCTCTCTCCCTGTTTCTCTCTCTAGCCGTCTCTCCTCTCTCTCTCTCCCTTCTCTCTCTATCTCTCTCTGTTTCTTTCTCTCCTTCTTTCTCTGTTTCTCTCTCTCCTCTCTCTAACTCTTTCTCTCTCTTCTCTCTCCTCTTCTCTTTCTCTCTAAAAATGATATATATATTTATTATATTTTATGGCGCGTGCGCGGTTCCTAGGATTCCGAGTTTTTGGCTTTTTCGGAGATTTAGGTGAGTGTCCTTGCCTTGATTTGGGTCTCCCCGCTTCGTTGGGTCGACGTGTATTTTATTCGTATTTATTGTACTTTGTATTGGGCGGTGCCCCCCGTATTTGTATGTGGCCAAGTGCCCATGATTGTACATGTATATGCCTGTGACGAATGCTTGTACTAGGATAGTTTACTTCTTGCACATACCATGCCAGTGATGTACTCTTTGAAAGCACCTAGAGGGGGGTGATAGGTGTAAGTGCTAATCTAGAACTAAATGCGATATGCGGAAGCTTAAAACAATTATTGCAGCACACTTAATACAACACACAAGTGTAGCCGAATTCCCCCGTGAAGGGCTCTGGACTAACTCCTCTTGATTCCCTAAATATGGGTTGAGGTGCTATATGAAGCTCTTGTGGTTAAGTACAAGTGAGGCACACACAAACAACCAAGCATATACAAGATATAGCAATATGAAATATGCAAGGCACACACAAGCAATAAATGATATGAATGAATGATGCTGCTTTGCACAAATAAAAGAGAGAGAGAGTTAGAGAGACATGGATCAAACGCAAACACAAAGATATGTTTCGAGGTTCGAGCCCCTAGCTCTACATCCCCGCCTACACCACCGTGTAGAGATTTCCAATCCACTATCTCCCACCGAGGGAACCTTCATCGAGAAGGATTTGTTACAACAAGGGAGTACCAACTCCTCTCTCAAACACCGCCTCACAACCGAGGGGTAGGCCCGTAGCCAAACAACAACAACCAACACCTCTACCGAAGAGGGTTTACAAACCAAACTCCACCCTCACTAGAGGAGCAAGCCACAAGCCTCAACCTCTACCAAGAGGGAGCAAACACCAACCCAATACAACAACCTCAACCTCTACCAAAGAGGGAGCAACACAAGAAATCATGGTTTTACAACAAGTAGTATGTCTCAACCACAAACCTCTTTCCTTTTTCCACAAACAAAGATCCTAATAGATTATGATAGAAGATATAGCTCAAGTGGAATCAAGGTGTTTTGGAAAGCAAATCACAAAGAAAAACTACTTGGGAAATCTCTTATATATGATAGAAATGAAAATTCAAAACAATATCCCAAAACCTAGTTTTCTTTGATTTTCCAAAACCCTTGAAAAACATAAAGATGAAATCTTTTAAGCTTTAGAACTCTTAAAAACTTCTTTTAACTCTGGAGAACTGGGAATTTTTCTTGTTAAAACCTTGGCCAAATCCCAAAGGAGGATTTATATAGGCCAAAAGAAAACTAGCCGTTGGCTGATTGGCAGCCTGACAGGCTAGCGTCGGCCGGCCGGCCGACCGCCAACGGTCAGAAATATGACCGTTGGGCCATCTCGTTCGACCGCACGGCCGACCCGCCCAGATACAGAGAGCAGACTCTCTGTTCCGGTCGGCCGTCCGGCCTACCGTCCCTGTGACTGCCAACGTGCACAAACTTGTACACGTCGGTCGACCGCAAGGGTCGACCGGCCCTTGGTATGGTCGACCCGTGCGGTCGGCCGTCCTGGCCTGTCAGCCACTGTTCTGGGTCAAAACACTTGTTAAAATATTTCTAAAAATCTTTTATCTCTTGTAAAAATACCAAAAATAGTTTTATCATTTTGCATTGATATATAAACATGTGATAAAAAGTTTAGCTCAAATATCAATCAATATGAACTATTTTGTTTCTTATCATTTTTACCAAAAACAAAACTTGTATTTTATCAAACTTTGATTTTTCAACACATGAATAGTAAAGTCAAAATAAGTTTGTATAAGAAGTTTAAGCATGCATGTATAGAAGGAAAACATCTACTATACATATAAACTATTTAAACTTGTTTTGATCAACTATTCATGAAAACCAAAACCAAAACATGAAACGTGTGTGTATTGTGCACTTGAGCATATCAACTATACTAAGCTTTACACATGGATCTAAACACACAACCTAAACTAGGATACCTAAGTCTTCTTGATGATCTTCATCTTCAGCCGACTCGATCCCAACGTGATCCATCGAGTGCAAAGGTATGATCTTGATGCTCGGGCACCGGAATCACCAAGTGAAGCTTCCAAACTCCTCTTTTTGAAGCAATCACCAACTAATATCTTGTTACAATATCTGAAACTAAAATCACAAGATATTAGTAAACATAACTACATGAGTTAATCATCATTAAAACTAGAGTGGAAGGCCTTTGGGCCAACAATCTCCCCCTTTTTGATGATGACAAAACTCATGGAGTTATATATGCATGGATTAAAGTTAAGCTTCAAAGAAGCTCCCCCTTAACTCATGCATAAACAAATAACACATAATGAATATGCAATGAAGGCTCTTAAACATGAATGCATAGATATGCATAAACAATAAAAAGGTTCTAGATACCATGAAATGTTCAAAAACAAACATGCTCTAAATACCAATTAAAATTAAACTAATTAAACTTAATATATGCAAAATCATAATATGCATATAAACTCAAAATCTTTCTCCCCCTTTTTGTCAATCATCAACAAAGGGTAAACACAAAACTAAATCAATAAAATTTTCTCCCCCTTTTTGTTCGAAACATGAAACAACAAAAGGGTTAATAAAATAATGTTTTTCCCCCTTTTTGTCTAAACAAAAACAAAACCAAATAAGGTGACAATCAATTAAGATATCATTGAAATACGTCAATGAAGCATCTTGATACCAATTGAAAGTAAACATACCAAAACAAATTTTGAGATACCAATTTAAAACATAAACATTTCGATATCTAAAGAGAGTAATTTTCTTTTTAAGCCATATAAACAATTTTGATTGTGATATCATATGCTTAAAATAAACATCAAATTTTCAATCATAAAGTGTGGGAGTGGAAATCAAATACCATTGAAATATGAAAGTCAAATTTTCTCCCCCTTTATGAAATACAAACTAAAATGCGTAGGCTTGATACAATATAAAAGTAATCAATTGAAATAGGATAATCATTAAGTTTTCAAGCTTAGCATAAACAATATATATGTATGAAAATTAGATACCAATTGACATTGATACCATTAGAATTTGAACGCATACATACATAAAAAAAATATATGAGTATACAAAGGATCAAATTGATACCAATTGAAAGAGTTCGTGATACCAATTGAACAACAATAGTAAGCATGGTATAACTCATATCAAAACGAAGAATACGAACTAGTTAAAATGAAAAGTTTTGTTAACTAGTACGAAATCCTTCAAGTAAGGAATAAAACAAGATTATTTTTCATAAACATGAATTTCCACAAAATAGTCAACACTCATAATCATTTAAGCATAAATATGACTCATGAAAACAAAACATGAGTAATCAAGAAATGTGAGTGTACAATACAATGTGAAGAACATGACCATGAAAATATTCAATAAAGCTCAAATAATTCCTTGAAACAAGAAAATCATCAAAACAAAACTATTTAATCTTCAAGGTATATGTATGTCCTATACAAGCTAAAGTATACATATATCCAAACACAACGAGTCCACAATAGATATATGCATGAAGGCCGTGGCTCAAAAGGATGTATATGTATAAGAATAGTTTGGACAAGATGGACATATACATGAAGTTTAAATATAAACACATGAAAACATGAAAAGCTAAATTTTCATTAAAACAAATTTCATTTCAAGGTATATGTATGATTTGTCAACACAAGAAGTATACATACATATCCCTAAACACATTGAGTCCATAATATGGATTTGCATGGAAAGCAAATGACTCAAAGGGTATACATGTATATCTTAAAGTTTGGCAAAATAACATATACATGAAATGAAAACTCATACTTATAAAACAAATTCAAAAATGGGAATACAAGTTTAAAATGCATGAATCATCAAAACTAAACTATACTAGCACATCTAATGGTTTCAAATAAGCATTCAAGCACAAACATATATAGATTTATTTGTGGCCCACTATATGCACAAATATATACCTAGTCTTGATGAAACTAACATTTAAACATAATTCAAAGCATGAAGCATCAAAAACAAGATAAAATCATCATGACAAAACTAAACATGATTTCTATGTAAATTCACATGTTTTAGATTCATGATGTACATGATAGCTAAACTCTGGTGAGAACACAAAATAATATTCCATATTAATAGGGGTGTCTCAAATACTATACATGTATGTCAATGGTCTAATAACATGGTATTTACATGATAATCACTAACGATAAACATACTATAAATGATAAACATGAAAAGCATGCAAACATAATTAGGAGTTAGAGACCGTTACTAAAACCTATGAGGCAACTCTCCATGACTCAAAACATGGTGGTCTTCCCACCAAACCTTTCCTTGAAAGTGATGCATCCAATTGATTTCCATGAAGCTCGGAACGCATCCACTCCAAGGTACCGCTACTCTCACGTCATGTGAGAGCCCACACCTACATCAAACATAAGAGGGGTGGTCTTTGTACCCATATCTTATTGGGTCCATGGGGGTTAGTACCTTCTCAAACCCAAACAAATTTATTTGCTAAATTTGAAACATGTATTCTATCATAACAAAATTTAGCAAGGTGGCCCTTACGTCCACAAGTGTACAGTGTACACATGGGCATACATGGTGTGATGGTGCCCGTGAGGAGCATGTGTATGCCGTGGAGGGTGTGCATGAATAGATGGAACTTGTTTTCTTTCGAAATAAAGATTCCAATCGTGTATGCCCAACAACACATTGGCTCAAAGTGGAGCCCAAACAATCAACTCTCTTCTTAAGTAAAGATATATCATTGTTAATTAAAAAGAGGTGGCACATGCAATAGGTGATCTAGGTGAAACTACCCTAGCATGGCAACATGTGCATCAATCTTATTTGCAAAACAATATTTTTCTTTAAACACATCTAAATCTTTTGAAATAGAAATATTTTTTGTTTCAAGATTCATTTTCTTTTACAACAAAATCAATTTTTGAAGATAAAAACTCATTTTTCTTCAACACATCATCACAATCATTTTTAGATTTTAAAATTTATTTTCTTTTAGAGTAAGGTCTAGTTGAGATCTCAATGAATCCCTTTCATTATAGACCTCAACCTTCTCTTGCAAAACCTTGTCAAGTTTAGAAGACAATTTTTCATTTTCTTTATTTAAAGCAAAAGTCTTCTTTTTCAACAAATTATTTTTCAATTATTTTTCACAACAATAGAAAGTTCTTCATTTAAAGCATGGGGATCCCACATTATCATCACATGAAGAACTAGCATCATTAGCATCTAATAGAGATTCCGATTGTACTCAAGGGAGTCATTCCCTTGGACCATGAAGCATTGTGAGTCGATTCTCCACTAGACTCCTCCGGTTGGATTGGCAATTGAGGCTTGGAGGTGGTGGTGGTTGTCAACTTGTTCCACACTACAAAAGCGGAATCAAGGTTAGAAACATGCATAAGATAATCTTTTGAAAGCGTGCTTCTAATAGCCTCTAGGGCTTGTGCATTGACCCCTATATGAATGCGGTTACCAAGATAGCATTTCTTGGTAGCGGCAAGAAAGACATGTAAGCCTTGGGTTTGAAGGTAAATGACATCTTAGTCTTCCAAACAAGAATGTTGGAAGGGTCAAACATAGGTGGGGTCATGAAGTCCATGATAAACTATGTGAGTGTGCAAGCAAGCAAATGCAAACAATAGATTAGCAAACAAAGGATCTCACTCCTAGGATGTTTAAGCCTAAATATCAGGAGCGTAGGCTCTGATACAAATTGAAAGCACCTAGAGGGGGGGGTGAATAGGTGTAAGTGCTAATCTAGAAACTAAATGTGATAAATGCGGAAGCTTAAAACAATATTGCAACACACTTATACAACACACAAGTGTAGCCGATTCCCCGTGAAGGGCTCTGGCTAACTCCTCTTGATTCCCCTAAATATGGGTTGAGGTGCTATATGAAGCTCTTGTGTTAAGTACAAGTGAGGCACACACAAACAACCAAGCATATACAAGATATAGCAATATGAAATATGCAAGGCACAACACAAGCAATAAATGATATGAATGAATGAATGATGCTTTGCACAAATAAAGAGAGAGAGAGTTAGAGAGACAATGGATCAAACGCAAACACAAAGATATGTTTCGAGGTTCGAGCCCCTAGCTCTACATCCCCGCCTACACCACCGTGTAGGATTTCCATCCACTATCTCCCACCGAGGGAACCTTCATCGAGAAGGATTTATTACAACAAGGGAGTACCAAACTCCTCTCTCAAACACCGCCTCACAACCGAGGGGTAGGCCCGTAGCCAAAAACAACAACCAACACCTCTACCGAAGAGGGTTTACAAACCAAACTCCACTCTCACTAGAGGGAGCACACCACAAGCCTCACCTCTACCAAAGAGGGAGCAAACACCAACCCAATACAACACCTCAACCTCTACCAAAGAGGAGCACACAAGAAATCAAGGGTTTACAACAAGTGGTATGTCTCAACCACAAACCTCTTTCCTTTTTCCACAAACAAAGATCCTAAATAGATTATGATAGAAGATATAGCTCAAGTGGAAATCAAGGTATTTTTGAAAGCAATCACAAAGAAAACTACTTGGGAAACCTCTTGTATATGATAGAAATGAAATCCAAAACATATCCCAAAAACCTAGTTTTCTTTGATTTTCCAAAACCCTTGAAAAACATAAAGATGAAATCATTTAAGCTTTAAAACTCTTTAAAAACTTCTTTTAAACTCTGGAGAAATTGGGAATTTTTCTTGTTAAAACCTTGGCCAAAATCCCAAAGGAATGGGGTTTATATAGGCCAAACAGAAACTAGCCGTTAGGCTGATCTGGCAGCCTGACAGGCTAGCGGTCGGCCGCCGGCCGACCGCCAACGGTCAGAAATATGACCGTTGGGCCATCTCGGTCGACCGCACGGCCGACCGCCCAGATACAGAGAGCAGACTCTCTGTTCCGGTCGGCCGTCCGGCCGACCGTCCCTGTGACTGCCAAACGTGCACAAGCTTGTGCACGTCGGTCGACCGCAAGGGTCGACCGGCCCTTGGTACGGTCGACCCGTGCGGTCGGCTGTCCTGGCCTGTCAGCCACTGTCTGGGTCAGAAACACTTGTTAAAATATTTCTAAAAAATCTTTTATCTCTTGTAAAAATACCCAAAATAGTTTTATCATTTTGCATTGATATATAAACATGTGATAAAAAGTTTAGCTCAAATATCAATCAATATGAACTATTTTTGTTTCTTATCATTTTTACCAAAAACCAAAACTTGTATTTTATCAAACTTTGATTTTTCAACACATGAATAGTAAAGTCAAAATAAGTTTGTATAAGAAGTTTAAGCATGCATGTATAGAAGGAAAACATCTACTATACATATAAACAATTTAAACTTGTTTTGATCAACTATTCATGAAAACCAAAAACCAAAACATGAAACGTGTGTGTATTGTGCACTTGAGCATATCAACTATACTAAGCTTTACACATGGATCTAAAACACACAACCTAAACTAGGATACCTAAGTCTTCTTGATGATCTTCATCTTCAAGCCGACTCGATCCCAAACGTGATCCACCGGGTGCAAAGGTATGATCTTGATGCTCGGGCACCGGAATCACCAAGTGAAGGCTTCCAAACTCCTCTTTTTGAAGCAATCACCAACTAATATCTTGTTACAAGATCTGAAACTAAAATCACAAGATTATTACTAAACATAACTACATGAGTTAATCATCATCAAAACTAGAGTGGAAGGCCTTTGGGCCAACACTCTTTTTACTGCTTTATACCATATGTGGCCGACCCTTCGTGGTCGTTAGCCTCCGAGCTCTCTACTCGGCCTCTGGACCCTATCAGACTCTGGGCTTTCTACTCGGCCTTCGGGCCTTGTTAGCCTCCGAGCTTCTCCACTCCATGGTAATTTAGATATTATCATGCTTATTGTATGCTTGTGTGATACTAACATCTAGTGCAGGTACTCTTGTATCGACTCTGGGTTTTCTCCCCACTCCTGGGTTGGCTACCCAATGGGTTCTAGGCCTATACCCTTATGGGTTCATGGTAGCTACTGGGAGTGCGCTTAGTCACCGAGCGTACTTTAGCCTTCGGGTTCTCGCCCACTATCTCAAAAGAGAAGTGCGCTTAGACCGCCAGGTCTCTTAGCTCCACCTAGTAGGCATGCTTAGCACTCAGCGCTTTACCACTAGATCGTCTAGATGAGATGCTGCCAGATTTTCTACTCGCACTTTAAGCCGAGTCGTCCTAGTAACCTCGCCAGGCACTCTAGTGTTAAACACTGTTGCTGTCTGTACCTCTAGCTTGCTCAGCTCTGCTTGATTGTGCTCAGCTAATACTCTATCACTTACCATGTACATGCTTGATATGCTAACACTTGACATGCTATTACTTGATAACTGTCATCTACATGCTAATACCTGACACCTGTCTGTATCACTTGACAACTGATATGTTATCACCTGACACCCAACATGCTACTACTTGACACTTGCTCCTTGTTATGACATGACTTATCACCTGCCTCCTGTCATATTAATACTTGACCTGTGATTATCACATTTACTGGAATCCTGCCTTGTTATCATGTATTATATACAGTGATCTGTTATCTTATATTATATACAGTAACATGTACTCCTGTTATACATATACTCATGTATTCATGAATTTCTGATCATGTCCTGCTCCTACTATTCCCGTAAAATGATAATTACATAATAAATTATAATAAGACAACTTGCACCCGGTTTGGGGAAACTGATGGGTCCTGATTAGTCATGTTTATGGTGGTCTTATCGAGTCACGCGTGTCCACATACTTGAAGGATCACCTGGCGGCCACCAGGGATTCCCTGGGGTGTGCTGGCACCCCTACTCTTGTTTATCCTGCCGAGTATGCATGCGCTCTAAGCCAATTTTGATGGGATCTATGATATTCTATTTTTGTTCGGGCATAAAATAAGTCCCAGTACTTAGCGGTACATTCCGGCTCAGCATCGGATACTCCTGGACCGTTGTCCCGGAATGTACGGGGCCTATCCTAAACATGGTTCGTTGAACTTCATCAGTTTCCAAATATCTTGCTCTACAAGTTGTAAGTGAAAGTATGTGGAATGAGACGACATACAACTTAGACGGCCCCAATTATAATAAGATGCTAATATACAATGTATTGTTTTGTAACTCGGGTTGTATGCGCTCGAATTACGGTGACATGGAATAAAGGTATATAGATGAGGGTTTCTTTGTTTGGATTATTCCTTCAATGGAGTCATGACCTAAGCTTGTACGATTGATTTTGCTTGTATTCGGCTTTATTCGGTTTTATCAGTTTTATCGATTTTATGTTAGTTCAGGAAAAATATCTGATGTTGCCTTATTTGCTTTATTTTTTGCCTCCATATCTGCTCCTGTATGCATGGGCTCACGACACGATTTTCAATGCATATTTATAATTCGAATTTATCGATATACGTGTGCTCATCTCTGCAAGCCATTTGGCATTCACATTTCCACTCGCTAGAGAGTTTTGAGTCTCCTGGATTCTCGTGTCCAGATCTTGGAGCTTGTAGCTTGTGGATTCTCCTAGTTGCTGATCAGAGTGCGCAGCTAAAGTGTGGATCACACGGCAGATCGTCCAGCCCTATCCTTTCAAGTCCCCCTACGCGTCTCTCGAGTTTTCCTTTTGTAAACTCGTGAGCGCCTTTTGTACTGTTCATACTTGTATATCTCTTTATATTCTCGCATTTGCGCCTATCGGTGATGTAATATTCTTATAATATTGTGTCACATCCTATGATAACTTTGTAATTGTACTCATATGTTGGAATGTATAATGCACCACGTGCTCCGTACTTTGATTCTTGCCTATACTGATGCTTAGCGTATATAGTGAGGGTATTTTTGACCTGTGTATATACGTCGCACTAACGTCTCTGTACCCTCGGGATCAGGGAGTTACAACAACACACACACTATTTATACACACAACAGACATGCATGCACACACACACTAACACATAAACACACACATACAAAAACATAATACATTCCCACACATAATTACATACACACACATACATACATTCATACCCATTCACCTAACATATAAATAACACACACAATCATATATACATTATGACACACACTTACATATTGCACACAAAGCACACAATAATACTTGCACAACATACACACAAACTCACCTACGCACACACACATGCACATACACATCACACACAAGATAGAATTAAACACACACACACACACACTCCAATAATTAACACACACATCAAAATACACAACACATAATAATACATATAGGGAGAGAGATATATCCTGAGAGAAGAGGTGGGGACTCATGACAAAGGAAGGCTTGGGGGGACGATGACAGAGCTCGGCGAATCTCGTGACAACGTCGGTGGCTCGATGGAGGAGGGAGTGCTCTGATGGTGGTTCTGAGGTACTCGCGCTCGCCTGTGGAGGAGATGTACATGCCGAGGGAGTGGAAGTACGACTGCTGCTGAGCTCTGGCGAGGAGGAGTGCAATGCAAAGCCGGGGGGTGTTGGTGGCAAAGGAGATTGTGGGGGGACTTGGCCTGAGGGTGGCACGGCCGAGGGGAGCAGGTAGGAGAAGGCTGTGCTGGCCCAAAGGCCCTTCACTCTAGTTTTGATGATTATTAGCTCATGTAGTTTTATTTTACTAATAATCTTGTGATATTTAGTTTCAGATATTTGACCAAGATATTAGTAAGTGTTTTAGCTTCAACAAAGGAGTTTTGGAGCTTACACATGATGATTCAAGAGCTCGAGCGTCAAGATCGTATCTAGCACTGTTGGAGTTAAGCTCGTTGGATCGAGTCGACTTGGAGAAGGAGTTCTACAAGAAGACTTCGGTTTGTTTAGTTTAGATTGTTTAGATCTTGTGTATAGATTAGATAGTGTTGATATGCTCAAGTTCACATACACACACAAGTTTAAAGTTTAAATGCTTGGTTTTCAGTTTAACCAGTTTTGGTTTTCATATCAAAAATATAGATACAAATCTTTTATGTATATTGGATTCTATTCATATACAATATGCTTCAAAGTTGTTTAAATATCATGTTTTTGTAGTTACATGGTTTTTGGAGAAACGGTTTTCCATTTTAAAATCCAAGTTTTGAAAAGTACCGATTTTGGTTTAAGGCAAAATTTCAATATCACAAAAATGGTTCAAATAATTTGTAATATGTGCACATATCTGTATTTCGAAGATCTTATAAGAACTTATTTTTGTGAAATTTATGTGTATTTTATGGGGTTTTTTTAGAAGGTAAAAAGACAAGTTTTTAATCCCTATAAATTGTTTGGTCTGGCCTTCTGCCGGTCGACCGGACGGTCGACCGAGGCAGAAGCCGATCGACCGGTCGACCGACATGCACAAACGTGCATAGGTCATTTGGCTGGAGGGCCGGTCGACCGGGCGGTCGACCGGCAGAGAGCTTCTGCTCTCTGTATCCAGGCCTCGGTCGACCGGCCGGTCGATCGGTGGCTCAACGGTCAGAAAATGACCAGTTGGCCGGTTGACCGGGCGGTCGACCGGAAGGTCAATATTGACCTTTCCAGACTGCCAACGGGCAATTTTTGAGAGGGTATAAATACCCATCTCTTGAGCTGGTTTCTTCATGATTTTTGAGTGCAAAATTTTTCTATCTTCTTAAGTGTTTTAGCAACAAGTTTAAAAGAGTTTTTGTACCAAAAGATTTATTCTTTATTTGTTTTTAAAGTGTTGGAAATTCAAAGAAAAGGAGAGTATTTGGTAAAGTGTTTTGATCTTCATTTCTATTCCATTCTAGAGTTTTCCCCAAGTGTTTTTCTTTGTGATTTGTTTTCCAAACACTTTATTTTCTCACACTTGAGCTATCTATCTATTCTATCTATTAGAATCTTATTTTGTGAAGAAAATTAATTTGTAGTCTTTGAGATCACCAAGAGGTGTAACCTTCCTTGTATTTGTGTTATCTCTCTTGTGTAGAGGTGATTGTGGAGGTTGTGTTTGGATTAGTACGTATCCCTCTAAGTGTAGAGGTGATTGTTGGAGTGTTGGCTAAGTGTCTTATCCCTCAAGTGTGAGGTGATTGTTGTTTGGCCTAAGTGCCCATCCCTTTAAGTGTAAAGGTGATTATTGTTGTACCTTGCCTCTTGTGTAGAGGTTGTGTTTGTTAGAGAGAGGAGTTGTGTACTCCTAGTTGTATTTGCCCAAATTCTCAGTGGAGGTTCCATGTGTGGGAAGTCCTGTGTGGACGATATAGTGAAAATCCTTCTGTGTGAAGGCGGGGACGTAGAGCTGGTGCTCGAACCTCGAAACATATCTTTATGTTTGCGTTTGATCCACTATCTCTAACTCTCTCTTATATTGTGCATTGCATCATATTGTTCATATCATTTATATGCTTGGTTTGATTGTGTGCCCATACTTATGTTGACCAAGAGAGCTTTACATAGCACCTCAGCTCTTATTTAGAGGAATTTAGAGGAGATAGCTAGAGTCCTTCACCGAAAATTCGGCTACACTCTTTGGTTACACTAAATGTGTTGTAATTTAGTTTTAATTCCGTATCATTTGTCATTAGATTAGCCATACATCTATTCACCTCCCTCTAGGTGTACTTTCAATTGGTATCAGAGCCTACACTCCTGATATTAGGTATAACCATCTAGGAGTAAGATCTTGGTTTGCTAATCTTGTAATGCATTTGCACACATACTTGTTTACACACACTCATAGATTTCATTACCCCTCTTATGTTTGATGTTCTAACATCGATGTACGGAAGATTAGGATGAGTGCTTATCTTAAACCCTTAGGTTTGCATGTTTACCTTGCCGCTACCAAGAAATCCTATCTTGGCAATAACAAGCATATAGAGGCCAATGCACAAGCCCTAACGGCACTTAGGCACACACTAAGCAAAGAATATTTATGTATGGTTTCTCATTGTGATTCCACTTTTGCAGTGTGGAACACTTTGACCTCTCCGGCGCTACAAACCACGAAATATGTGGAGGAGAAATCTAGTGGAGATGAGTCCGACTAACCCTGCTACATGGTCCAAGGGAATGACTCCCTTGAGGTAAACTCGGACACCCATCTAGATGATTGTGCTAGTTCTTCAAGTGATGATTATGTTGATGTGATGCATTAAATGAAGAACTATCTATTGTTTGTGAGAAATTGTTAGAAAAATATAAACTTTTGAAAAAGAAAAGTTTTGCATTAAAACAAGAAAATAAAATTTGTCTTCTAAACTTGGGTTTTGCAAGAAAGGGATGAAATTTCAAATGAAAGAGACTCATTGAATCCCAACTTGAACTTGCCCTAAATGAAAACAAAATTTTGAAAAATAAATATGATTGTAATGATGTTTTGAAAAAAAATGAGATCTTGTCTTCAAACTTGATATTGCTTTAAAAGAGAATGAATTTTTGAAAAACAAAATTGCTTCTATTTCAAAGGAATTGGATTTGATTTCAAAGAAAAATACTTCTTTGAAAAATGATTTAGATTCACATGTTTGCCATGCTAATATGCTTCACCATATAGTGTTTTAATTGCATGCTCAACTTCTTCTTCTAACATTGAAAATGATATAAATATGTTAAAGAAGAGTGTTGATTGTTTGAGCTCCATTTGAGCCAATGTGCCATGAACCACACACGGTTAGAATTCATATTTCACAAGAAACATGCTCTTCCTGTGCATGCACACAAACCACGACATACACATGTTGCTCACGTTCATACACATAACACTATGTATGCTCATGTGTATACATGTACTCATTATGGACTTAAGGGCCACCTTGCAAAGTTTTGTTATGATAGAGTACATAATATAATTTTGCAAATAAATTTGTTTGGGTTAGGAAAGGTGCTAACTTCCATGGACCCAATAGAGTATGGGTACCAAAAGCCACTCCTATTTTATTTAATGTAGGTATCGGCTCTCACTTGACGTGAGATGCATTGGTGCCTTGATGGCGGATGCTTTTGTGCTTGATGGACACCACTTTGGATGCATCACCTTGAAGGAAGTTTGGTGGGACCGCCATGGTTTGGAGACCAAGAGATAAGCCCTATTGGTTTTGGTAACCATCTCTAACTCCTATTTTGCTTACATGCTTTTATATTTTTGATTTTTAGCATGTCATGTTTTTATGTTCATTTTGTTAAATGCCGTGCTTATTAGACTTATGACATACATGTATAGTAATTGAGATACACCCATGTTTATTTGGACTTATACTTTTGTGTTCTCACACTTGTTTAGCTATTGTGTATATCATAGATCTAAGACATGTGCATTTACTTAATGATCATATTGGTTTTGTTTATATTTTTGCACTTCATGTTTTGATTACATGCTTAAGATGTAGTTTTCATTAAACTTGTGTCAATACTTATACAACTAGTGAGCCACAAATTGATTATTATATGTTTGTGCTAAATTGCTCATTTGTACCCATTTTGTTGGAACTTGTTTTGATGAAGACTTTGTGAAGCATTTCATTTGGAGCTCTAACACAAGATATATCAAGAGTTCTTCATGATCAAGACTGCCCAAAGAGAGTTGATATGATGTGGTTTGTAATTGTGAAATAGCATGTCAAAAGCCTTGATACACACACACACATATCATTAACCATTAGTCGACTTATAGTCCTTATTAGTCGACTAATACACTTGGTAGTCGACTAACCCAAACCCCTAGTCGACTAATCCTGTGTCTCAATTTAGACCCAACTCTCTGTTTGTCCATTAGTCGACTTGACAGACAACATAGTTGACTAATAGACCTTATAGTCGACTAATCCTATGCCCCTAGTCGACTAATCACTGGTCCAGTCGACTTAAAAGAAGTTGCAGTCGACTTGATTCAGTTATCCAGAAAACTGTTACTCGAACTTATCTTGACCTAGTCGACTAATACCAAAATGTAGTCGACTAATCTTTGAAAATTTGCCTAGGCTAGTCGACTAACTCAAAAGGCAAGTCGACTATAGGCAGTTTCTGACTGTTGGACAGTTTTTCTTATCTGGTCTTTTGTGCAACGTTTCCCAATGTTTTAATCATTTGAATTGCACCTGTAACTACCCTAACTTACCCTAGAGTGCATCTATAAATAGGGTGTTAATCTAAAGGCCATATACCAATTCTAATCTTCAGTTTTCATTTGGTATCAGAGCAGGTCTTACATTTGGTATCAGAGCCCTGCATACCCTGAACCGGCATACCTAGTCAACAACAAGGATGACAACGGAGTTTTCATCATCCCAATTCAAGGAAGGACATTCTACACAACGTCCACCGCTATTTGACGGATCCAACTACAACTATTGGAAGTATAGAATGAAGATCTACTTGCAATCGCTCAACTACGAACTTTGGAACATCGTAGAAGCATCGTACACCAAGCCAACAACCAACTACAACGTTTGGAGTGATGATCAAAAGAAGAATGCGAACCTTGACGCCAAGCGATGAATGCCTTGTTCTGTGCATTAACCAAAGAAGAGTTCAACAGAGTGTCAACAGCCACTTCTGCACATCAAATATGGCATACTATTCAGGTAACACACGAAGGCACAAGTAAAGTTAAAGAGTCTAAAATATCTGTTCTTGTCCACAGGTTTGAATTATTCAAAATGGAGGAGAATGAAACCATATCCGAAATGGTAACAAGATTCACCGACATTACCAATACATTTGCATCCTTTGGAAAGGACTACACCCAAGTTGAAAGAGTTCGTAAGATCTTTCGTGCACTCACACCAGAATGGGAGAAGAAGACAACCGCTATTGAAGAAGCCAATGATCTCTCAACTTTGTCGTTAGAAAACCTAATCGGTAATTTAATGGCAAATGAAGTGCAGTTAGAAGAAAGAAAGAAGGACGAACGATAACACCACTCAAAGAAGAAAGAAATTGCCTTCCATGTATCCTCCGACACGGACGATTCCAATGACGATAAAGAGGAGATGGCAATGATTTCAAAGAAATTCAGGAGATCCTAAAGCAAGGTAATTTAAATGCTTTAATTGCAATAAACCAGGTCATATGAAGATGGATTGTCCTTTGCTCAAAAAGAAAGATAATACAAGAGCAAAAAGTTCAGAAAGAAGAAAAACTACGAAGCATCATCAGAAAACAGTGATTCCTCTTGCTCGGATGAAGAAGAAACCACTGAACGTGTCAACCTCTGTTACATGGCCCTAGAAGATGATGAGGTATCATTTACTGAACTTTCTGATGCATTTCATGAATTGTTTAATGATCTGAAAAATGAAAAACTGAAAAATAAAGTTTTATCAAAAGAAAATGAAAAACTTTTAAATGAAAATTCATGTTATGCTTTACAAGTATCTTCTATAAATTCTCAACAAGATGAGTTTGAAAAAGTCATATCATGTTTGAAAAATGATAATGAGAAGTTTATAAAAGAGAACATTTTTCTTAAAAAGGAAACTGAGTCTTTGAATAAAAGGATTTCTATTTTAGATAAAGATATTTCAGTTTTCAAAAGAAATATGAAGATATTTTGCAAAATGTGACTAAGTTCAATCAAGGAAAAGAAAAGTTGAATGATTTATTATCTTTTCAAAAGTTGTCACATAATAATTATGGTATTGGATATATTGAAAATTCTTCATATTGTAGTAATCCATATAGTTCTTTTGTAAAAAGAAAGTCTAAGAAAAATAAGTTTATATGGATTCCTAAGAATTTAAGTATTCATGATAAAATACCTATATTGCATCATACATTCATGATATATGTGATTCATGCAATTATGTGTATACTAATAGGTGGAAACCAAATTCTAAATGGACTTGGACTCTTAAAGGTTAATATGTTCTTTTATGTTTGGTACCATCTAACGTTTATCTTGCAGGTACCATATAAAAGTTGATAAGAACATATATATATATATATATATAATATATATATATATATAATATATATATATATATATATATATATTTAATGATATATTTGTTGCAAGGAGAGAACAAGTATTTCTATATCTGTTATAACCCAATTTCTGCAGGGGGAGGAAAATATAAACTATTTTCTACAGGGGGAGCACTTGTGCACACAAAGCGTCATCATCAAAAGGGAGAGAATGTTGGAACTTGTTTTGATGAAGACTTTGTGAAGCATTTCATTTGGAGCTCTAACACAAGATATATCAAGAGTTCTTCATGATCAAGACTGCCCAAAGAGAGTTGATATGATGTGGTTTGTAATTGTGAAATAGCATGTCAAAAACCTTGATACACACACATATCATTAACCATTAGTCGACTTATTGTCCTTATTAGTCGACTAATACACTTGGTAGTCGACTAACCCAAACCCCTAGTCGACTAATCCTGTGTCTCAATTTAGACCCAACTCTCTGTTTATCCATTAGTCGACTTGACAGACAACATAGTCGACTAATAGACCTTGTAGTCGACTAATCCTATGCCCCTAGTCGACTAATCACTGGTCCAGTCGACTTAAAGAAGTTGCAGTCGACTTGATTCAGTTATCCAGAAAACTGTCACTCGAACTTATCTTGACCTAGTCGACTAATACCAAAATGTAGTCGACTAATCTTTGGAAATTTGCCTAGGCTAGTCGACTAACTCAAAAGGCAAGTCGACTATAGGCAGTTTCTGACTGTTGGACAGTTTTTCTTATCTAGTCTTTTGTGCAACGTTTCCCAACGTTTTAATCATTTGAATTGCACCTGTAACTACCCTAACTTACCCTAGAGTGCATCTATAAATAGGGTGGTTAATCTAAAGGCCATATACCAATTCTAATCTTCAGTTTTCTAATCAAAATTCTGCCAAACCTGAAAACTGATTTCCACTTCAGTTCTTCACCAAAAGTCAAATTCCTTTGTGAAGTTCTCTGAAGTTTGTCTCCTATACTAGACCTTGTCCACGTTCATACACAGTACCAAGGCTTATAGGAAAGTGTTGTAATACTCAAAACAATCATTGTACACGGGGGTCTTCTTGGTGTAGAAGCAGTTGTACAAGGTGAAGTTTGTTCTCTTGGTGGAAGAGAAGGTGTTCTCTTGGTGTAGAGAGAAGGTGTACACATTTAGCAAAGGGGATTTGTCAAGTGGTGTGCATGGTTGTGATTTTGGGTGTACAAAATCAAGGATAAAGGAAAATCTCAAGCGGGTGGCTTGGGGACTGGATGTAGGTCACGAGGACCGAACCAGGATAAAACTCTCGTGTTTGCGTTTGTCTAAACTTTTCTGAGATTTGATTTCCTTTACTGTAAGTTTATTTATTTGTTTAACTTAATCCTTCTTTGTTTAGTATTTGTGTTGACTTTGTAGTTTAGATCCATAAGTGCCAACAGAGAAAGTTCCGCATTTGGCATCATCTCGGGACCAACACATTTGATGTACTATTATAGCCTAGTTTTGATGATTCATGTGTTTTGACTTGTATTCTCTATTTTGTACATGTTTTTCATGATAATGTGTTTAACTTCATGTATATGTTAATTTTGCCAAAATTATTGGATATACATGTATACCCTTGAGTCATTTGCTTTTCATGCAAATTTCTTTATGGACTCATTTGTGTTTAGGATATGTATGTATACCTTTAGTTTTAGATAAAACATATATATGCCTTGAAGTTTGAATTATTTTGATGAAAATTAAATTTTCATGTTTTTCATGTTTATAAAGGAATTTCATTTTGAGCTTTATTGCCTATTTCATTGATTATATTTTTCGCACAATTCTTGTACACTCACAGTACTTGATGTTTTCTAATAACTATATTTCATGAGTCTTATATGTGCCTTATAGATCTTGAGTGTCAATTGTTGAGTGTTTTCATGTTTTCATAGATATGTTCTTATTTTATTCCTTACTTGAAGGATTCGTACTAGTTTTTCAAGATTATCATAAACTAGTTGCGTATTTCTTCAAATGGTAGAGTTTTTCAATTATACTAAAATTATTTTCAAATCCTAATTTTGAGAACCCCTACCATCAAAGGGTGGATGGATGGGCGACCATGCCTTGTATGCCTAATTGAAAATCTTTACAAACATGTGCATGAATAGGGTGGTAGGAATGAGTTATACACTTGATCCTCATTGTATTTTCAATTGATATCACAATTGATATTTTCACGTTTGTATACTCATATGTGTTTTCTATATATGTATGCTTCAAACTTCAAATAATATCAATTTCAATTGATATTTACATTTTCATACATATATATATGATTTGATTGTGCTTACCATATCTTTACATCTTAAGCACAATTATGTTTATGCTAAGCTTGATTTACTCCTTAATGACAATTATTTTTCAATTGGTATCTTATACAAGCTTATGCATTATTTTCATTAGTATTTCATAAAGGGGGAGAAAAATTCATGTTTTACCTTTCAATCGATTTTATTTTCAATTGGTATCTTTCTCCCACTCTTTATGATGAAAATGATATTATTCAATTGGTATCTTATTTTTAAATTGATATCCTACATTCCTGATAAAAAAAATATTTTCAATTGATATATGCTAACATTCTCAATTGGTATCAAGAATCTTTAAATTGGTATCTATATTGATATGAGTTTTTCCCCTAAATATTTATTTTTACTTTCAATTGATATCAAAACTTACATTATATATATATTTTTTCAATTGGTATCAAAATTATAAAATATTTTCAATTGGTATTGATATTTACAATTGGTATCAAGATTTATAATATATATATTTCAATTGGTATAAAAAATGCTCAATGTTTCATTTTCTATTGATATCAAAAGCTTACAAGTTCTTTTCAATTGGTATCTGAAAAATTGTCTCCAAAATTTCGATAAAGCAGGGAATGGTAAAAAGAATCAAAATTAAGGGAAAAAGATATCAAGCTTCCCCGTCGCTTCTCACGGACACCACGATTCTGCTGCGCTACTCTGACTTCTGCTACCAGCTTCAACATGAAACGATCAAATTCAAGAAAAAAAGATCAGGAATAAAATTGGCAAGAAGGATAGAAATCAAGATGGAATCCAGATCACTCATCAAAAGATCAAAGAGATAGAAATTCAAGGAAAGGACGATCAATTCCAAATTGACTCAATATCACAATGTGAATAGTATATGCGTTGCAGTGTAAATATAACTTGTTTTCAAGTTACCGTAAGATCTAGGTCTTCTTACAAAAAAGAAAGATCGCAAGTCGAAAATCTCGGCTCTGATACTAAGAAAACCCAGTCACACCCCGCTTCCTTAAATACAGTGGAGCAGAGACGCGACGAGAGTCGGCGACGCATATATGCAAGGAAATTACCTCACATATACGCACTAAGGCTTAAGTAACTCAGAACAAGCTATAAATCTAAACTATAATAAATCATGATCACTGCAATATCACACATAAGCATTCACACATGATAATAAATGAACAAAGAGATGGAATGGAATCAGAATATAACATGAATAAAAGAGTAGGAATATCGATAATCAACAGAGGAAAACTCCAGACTCCTCGCATTGTATACAGTCTCAACGAACACCTGAACAATAGAATAAAGCATCGAATCTGGACGTGCAAATCCTGAGTCGTCAAAAAGCCACCCAATGAGCGTGTAAAAAAGGGGAAGTGTTCGTGTATATAAACAGTGTGTATACAATAATAACATAACTAACTGTTAATAAAAGATAACTGAATAAAAAAACATGAATAAATCTGTAAATAAAAGATAACTAATACCTCTATAAAACAACAACTGATGTCAAGATGTGTGTAACCTATCATATGTCACTAGTCTGGTTGGTTATTATTAACCTAACTAATGTAATACTTAGCTGTGTCTCATACCACAGTTATTTTTTCACATATCAAACAATGTTATCATTTATTGTAACTGCCTGCCAATGTAGTGCATGTGTTTTGAAAGGGTACCGTGCATTCCCGGTACCACGGTCTAACATTCTTGGTACTGAACCAGGACATACTGCAAGACCCTTATAACTAAAGACCACAGCCCCACAAAAAAGAATAACTAGTGTGGCATCGTAATCCGGGCAAAACCCTAATAACTGATAACTGAATAACTAGGTAGCCAGTACTACCTTTGTTTCCCATGATGGAACCTAAACTTGGTATACCATTCCTAATCCTTCTAAATTACACGACATACATTATCAGGCAATCACTCTGTTCCCGGGTTATGATGTCTTTTATTAAGAAGCAACAATATAAGTTATTATTAAAATGAAATAGTGACAAGAAATCTCCAACAACTGATGATGTCAATAATAGTTGCTAACTGAATAACTAATAACTGAGAACTACTATCTGACAACTGAATAGCTATTAACTGACATCAGATGGAGAATACTGGAGATATAAAGTCATTAATCACAATGGTATCACTAAACACCGATAACTGATATTAATCTTTGATAATATATAATCATCAATAATTGTTGATAAACACTATACATAAAATATGCTATCTGTCCTCAAACACGAGCTAGGCCTAAGCCAACAGCGACGAACTACTAACACATGAACTAACACCGATAAACGCTCATATCAATTACATAATTAAAGTGAAGGCTCACTGAAATCTCATAAAGTGATATAGGAAATCAGACTTGTAAAATATATCAATTATTCACATGAAATGATACAAATAACATTTAAACGCTTACCCACAACAGTAAATAAGGAAATAATATAAGGACAAATGCTCACATGAAATGACGCGATTTTGAATTTGAATCGTCATCTGATCTTCACTGCACTAGCCGATACAGATCTTTCGATCATCTCATGAATCGGTCTTTGAATCACCACTATATCGGGTCCATTACGGGCATAAATCTGAACTCATGTTACCGAGTTCGGATTACATGAATGAGTCTGAATTTCTGGAACACGCAACCACACTCACAGACAAATATGTTTACACACACGTACGCACCCATAAACAGAAATGCATACACATATATACACAATACATACACGTACACTTATACACGTGCACGTATACAACACAAACTATTTATATGCACAACATACATGCATGCACACACATAACACATAAAACACACACATACAAACATAATACACACACACACATAATTACATACATACACACATGTATACATACATACATTCATACCCATTCACCCAACATATAAATAATACACACAATCATATACACATTATTACACACACTTACATATAGCACACAAAGCACACAATAATACTTGCACAACACACATACAAACTCACACACATGCACGCGCGCGCGCACGTGCACGCGCGCACACATAATATACAATTAAACACACACACTCCAGTAATTAACACACACATCAAAATACACAACACATAATAACACCTAGAAAGAAAGAGAGAAAGAAAGATATATCCTAAGAGAAGAGGTAGGAACTCACGGCAAAGGAAGGATCGGGGGGACGATGGCGGAGCTCAACGGATCTCGCGGACAACACCGTGGCTCAACGAAGAAGGAGGGAGTGCTCCGACGGTGGGTACTCACTCTCGCCGACGGAGGAGATGTACAGGCCGAGGGAGTGGAGGTACGACTGCTTTTGGGCTCCAACGAGGAGGAGTGATATGCAAAGGCAGGGGTGTTGGTGGCGCAACCAAAGGAGATGGAGGAGGACTCGGCCTGAGGTTGGTTCGGTCGAGGGGAGCAGGTGAGAGAAGGTTGGGGGCTGAGGCGTTAGCTCGGTGGTGGAGGGGACTAGGAGATGGGGTGCTAGAGGTTGGAGGTTGCCGTGGGTTCAGGTGATGTTCTGGAGATGGGGCTGTTGGGCATTGGAGACCATGGTGCATGGAGGCTGTGGTGCGACCATGGGGAGTGCTGCCGAGGGAGAGGGGGAGCAATTGCCAAGGATGCTGGCGTGGATCTGGGGAGTGTGCCGCGAGGGTTCGGGTTCGCCGGAGATGATGGAGGAGGCCTAGTAGGTGCTCGGGTGAGGCATGCGATGGTTGAGTGAGGGGGAAGAGAGAAGTAGATGGTGATGGTGATGAGAACTGGTGATAACTGAGGATGGGGGAGGAAGGAGATATTTAGGGTTAGGTTTAGGATATGATGAAGAAAGATTATATATAAGGTTATAGACAGTGGGTATTAGGTATAGAAAATGGGTTAGGATAAAGGGTTAATGGGTTTAGTTTTGGATAGTGGGCTATAAGATATGGGTTAATGGGTAATGAGTTTAGAAATAGTAATATAAAGGAAAAAATAAAAGATAATTAATAATACTAATTGAAATAGTAATAACAACAATAATATTAACAACACTAATAGTAACAATAATAAGAATTATCACAACAATAATATATTAGCAATAACATTAATAATAATAATTAAGAATAATAACATTAATAACAATAATAATAGTATTTAATCATAATAAAAATAATAATAAATACCAATAATAATAATTAACAATATAATAATAACAAAAACAACAATATTGATAACATTAATAATAAATAACAATCATAATAAAATAATAATCGTAATAATAACAATAGTAATGATAATTAACAACTACCACTATCACTAATATTAATATTAATATTAAAATAAATAAATAAAATAATACTAACACTAATAATAATTAATAATAACCATAATAATAGGAAAATACTAGTTAATAATTAAAATGCTAACATGTAATAATGGTAAATATGTAAAGCCAAATTATTATTTATTACTCCAAAATAATTTGTGTATTTAATAAAACAATAATTCATAAATTTAAGCTAATAAATAATAATAAAATAATCAGTAAAATAAAATAAATACTTAAAAAATAAAATACAATATTACTAACTAGGGATATTACACGCGGCCTCCGTCGAGCTACTGACGTTGTCCGCGAGATCCATCGGAGCTCCGTCATCGATGGCCATCGATCGTATGGCCGTGCTCCTTCTCCCCTTTGCCGTGAGTCCCTTCTTCTCTTCATCTCTTTAATTATAAGTATGCATGTATAGTGTGTGTGTGTGTGTGTGTGTGTGTGTGTAAATGTATTTACCTGTGCATATGTATGTATGTATAAATGTATGCATGTATTAGTGTGTGCATGAATTAGAGTGTGTGTTGGTTGTATTTATATTAATGTATGCATGAGAGTGTACGTGTATGTATGTGGTGCGTATATGTGTACAGGTGTATACCAGTATGCGTGTATATTTGTGTTCGTGTGAGTTCATGTGTATGGTTGTGTGTGGTACAGCGATACGGACCCGTTTGGTGAGATCTGGACCCACTGTTGAAGATTCAGAATTGTTTTCGTTATGAACTCGATACGATGGCGATTCGAAGACCGACCCATGATATGATCCAGGAATCCATACAAGTTCGTGCAGTGAAGACCAGATGGTGATTTGGGCTGAAACCGTATTATTTCATCTGAGTGTTTGTTCTTATGTTATTTCCTTATTTACTGTTGCTAGTAGGTGTTTGAGTATCTATTCGTATTATTTTATATGATCATCTGATATATTTTACTAGTATGATTAACCGTATCACTACATAAGGCATCAGTGAGCGTTCACCTTATTTATTTAGTTGATTTGAGCGTTTATCGGCGTCATTTCATGTGTTAGTAGTTCGTCGTTGTTGGCTTAGGCCTAGTATTGATACACCTTAGACCGAACTTGTCTTGTAATTGACCTAGTTGTGATAAATTTTAGAATATAAATTGATTGGTCTTGAGATTGATTGGTTCGTGATTAAGGTTAAAGATTCATATTTTATGTAGAGTACTTATCAGACTTGTTATTCATTCATTAGTGATAACTTAGATGATGATTCATTTAGATATTGGGTACGTATTGATTAGACGGGAGAGGTGTTGTATTGTGGAGTATAATTTGCACACAAATATATTCAATAAAAAGAGATAAGGTTTAGATTCAACCTCAAGTGCTTTGATCACTCCACAGATGTATTCCAAATGATTAATGTACCCTGTCCTATCTCCGTTATAGCATGGGCTATACCGAGTCGATTCTCAGGGAGAGCTTGCGATGGAAGCGTTACGGTTGGTAGTGAGGATAGAAAACGAAGATTCTTCTTTGTCTTTAAAAGAATAAAAATAAATTGGAAAAAGAAATGAAAGAATCGGTGGATATGTTCATGATGGAAAGTGAAAAGATATCAAAGATGATATTTACTTTGGAAAGAAAACAAATGGAATGAAAACCTGTAGAAAGAATTTAAGATGAGAAAACCATGACTAGCTAACCTTACTTCCTTGCTAAAACTTACTAAACTCCGTGATGGTGAATGCATGCCTCATGTTGATTCATCGGCAAAGATTTGTCTTACGTGTTGGTCTAATTACTTTCCCACTTGGATGACGGGTGATCATTCTTGGACTTGTCTTGTAGCCTCATAGATGTCATAGGCCTACAAATTAGACTTTCAATAATGGAATCAAAAGAGCTACACTCAAGGGATGCTAAGGAAGAAGATACAACATTCATTAATGGAAGTAAAGAAGTTGTACAACAAATAGCATATTGGTGATCCATCTCCATGTTCCATCAAAGCACTTGTTCTAGACAAGGCTCTAAATGAGGCACACATGAATCATATGGAGAATTACAACAAGATACTAGCTAAGCATGAAAGTAACCCATCGGAGAAGAGAAGACCATACAACTTGCAAGATTAAAGATAGCAATCACCCATGAGTTAGTAGTTAGCAAGGTAAGTTGTTAGCTAGCCATGAGAAGAAAGAATTAGCTACTAGCCATTACAATAAAAGAAAAGCAAAGCATGAATTAAATTGCAAGTAAAGTAAAGCTAGAAGTAAAGAAAGCAAGTAATACTAGAAAATGCTCAAGTAGAGAAGAAGAGAATGGATCAATCCTTGCTTCACAAGTTGTCACTCCTTGATGTACACAAGCTTTCTCTCTCTTACAACTCTCTTTTGCAGAATTTCTAGGGAGGAAGAAGATCTAGAGCACTACAAAAATCCTAGAGAAAAATCCTACAAAAATACAAGCATCTAATCTCTAATCTCTAATCTCTCTTCCACCCTTTCCTCACTTCCACTCTCCTCTCTCTGTTGCGCAAGCCCTGGTCCTGTATTTATAGCCTCAGAGAGAAGTCTCCAGAAGATGGACAGGTGGCAGGAATCTGGGCCCTAACAGACTCGCAACTGCCGCAAAATTGCGGCATTCTTCTAGAAATTGCGGCAATCATTAGGTTGTTAGGCAACGGATTTCTGTTGCGAGGTTGTTAGAAGTTGTTAGCCACGTGGATCTTCTGGAAGAGTGAGCTGGCGCGTAGAATTCTCCAGATCCTGGGCTCAAACTTGGGCTCTCTTTTGGGCTTTTTAATTAATCTCTTTAATTATTGCTAATTAAAGTGATTTTGGGCTTTTTCTTATTTCAGATGTGGACCTGCAAAAATAGAGAGAATATGAGTAAAAATCATATTTTTATTTGTAATATGCATGGGAATAATGTGGTAAAATATGTAGAATTGAATACCAATCACGTATTAGTTATGATGTTACTTTATTAAGAGATTAGATTTCTTAATACTTGGATCGATATATGGAATTAGTTAGAGTTGAAATTGATGTGAGATTTGTGTTCTTTTCACTGGATCTTAAATGGAGTTCAGATTAGATTGATGACTTTTGGATTATTGTTTGAGAGTATTTTTTTGATTTACCACTGATTCTATTATTTGAGTATGCATGGTTTGTTGGTTGAGTATCAGAAGTAGATATTCTAGATCATATGTTGTTTGAGGGTGTTTCACTATTCAGTTATGACTTCTATATTTGTTGACTAAGTTGATCTTGAGAATAATCAGTAGACTGCTCTTCATGACCTTCATTAATTTAGTTATTCAGCTATAGAGACAGATATATTATGATAGTGATCTAGTTAATATCGGTGATCTCATACTTTAGAATTTATAGCAGTCATCAGATATTAATATCAGTTATCAGTGATTAGTGACACTATTGTGTTAGTGTCGTATATCTCCAGTATTTTATTCCAGATGTCAGTCATTAGTTGTCAGAGATCAGTTGTCAGAAATCAGCTAGTATTGACATCTAAAGTGGTTGGAGATATCGATTGCTTTTAAAAATAATTTTTATTATTTGCTTGTTAATAAAAGATATCATAACCCGGGGAAAAGGATTTAATTGCCTGATAATGCATGTCGTGTATTCTGAAAAGACTTGTGATGGTATACCGAGTTGAGAGTTCAACCATGGGGAACCAAGGTAGTACTGGCTACCTAGTTATTCATTTGTCAGTTGTCAGGGCTATGCCCAGATTATGGTGCCGCACTAGTTTTTCTGTGTGGGGTTGTGGTTTTCAGTTATTAGAGCCTTGCGACTTATCCTTATTCAGCGTCAGGGGTTTAACCATGGTATCGAGCATGCACGGTATCCTTTCAAAACACATGAACTACATTGGCAGGGAGTTACAACAAAAATAATCTTGTTTGATATGTGGGGGAAAACGACTGTAGTATGAGACACAACTAAGTACTACATTAATTAGGTTAATAATAACCAACCAAACTAGTAACATATGCTAGGTTACACACCTTGACATCAGTTATTTGTTTTATCTGTGGTATTTTTTTACCTACAGACTTATTCATGTTATTATTCAGTTATCTTTTAATTACAGTTGATCATGCTATTATTGTATACACACTGATTATATGCACGAGCACCTTTCTTCTTTTTCTTATACGCTCATTGGGTCGCTTTCTAATGACCCTGGATTTGCATGTCTAGATTGGATGTTTTATTTCGTTGATCAGGTGTTTGTTGAGATTGTACGATTCATGGAGAGTCTGAAGTTTCTCTCTACCTATTCTGGTATTCTTGCCTTCCTTTATTCATGTTATTTTCTTTGATTCCTTTATATCATACTTGGCTTCTATTTCATTTCTTATTTTATGTATTATTATGTGTGGACATCTATATGTAGTATTGCAGTGATCATAGATTTATTATAGTAGATTCATATAGGTTGTTAGGGTTACTTAAGGCTTAGCGCGTTGATTGTTATACATATTTGCATATTTTACCGCTTCCATACCATGCATATTATAAATAAAATATGATTTTTTGATCATCTTCTCTCTATTTTTGCAGGTCCACATCTGAAATGAGAAAAAAACCCAAAATCTCTTTAATTAGCAATAATTAAAAGAGATTAATTCAAAAGCCCAAAGAGAGCCCAAGTTTGAGCCCAGGATCCAGAGAATTCTACGCGCCAACTCACTCTTCCAGAAGATCCACGTGGATAACAAACTGTAACAAACTCGCAACAGAAAATCTGGCCTCAACTGCCTTGATCTTGCCGCCAAATCTGGGATTTTGCCGCCAATTTGCGGCAGTTACAGGGTTGTTGGAGCCCGGATTTCTCTCCAACAACCAGGGCTCTAGATCCTTCTCTCTGAGGCTATAAATACAGGACCAGGGCTTGCGCAACAGAGTGTGGAAGAGAGAGGAGAGATTAGAGGATAAAGCTTTGTAATTTTGTATTTTTTCTCTAGGATTTTAGTGCTTTAGATCTTCTTCTTCCTCCCTAGAAATTCTGCAAAAGAGAGTTGTAAGAGAGAGAAAGCTTGTGTAGACCAAGGTGTGACAACTTGTGAAGCAAGGATTCATCCATTCTCTTCTCTCTACTTGAGTATTTTCTAGTATTACTTGCTTTCTTTACTTCTAGCTTTACTTTACTTGCAATTTAATTCATGCTTTGCTTTTCTTTTCTTATGGCTAGTAGCTAATTCTTCTCATGTCTAGCTAACCACTAACCTTGCTAACTACTAACTCATGGGTGATTGCTATCTTTAATCTTGGAAGTTGTATGGCCTTCTCTTCTCCGATGGGTTACTTTCATGCTTGGCTATATCTTGTTGTAATTCTCCATATGATTCATGTGTGCCTCATTTAGAGCCTTGTCTTTAGAACAAGTGCCGTGATGGAACATGGAGATGGATCACCAATATGCTATTTGTTGTACAACTTCTTTACTTCTATTAATGAATGTTGTATCTTCTTCCTTAACATCCCTTGAGTGTAGCTCTTTTGATTCCATTATTGAAAGTCTAATTGTAGGCCAATGACATCTATGAGGCTACAAGACAAGTCCAAGAATGATCACCCGTCATCCAAGTGGGAAAGTAATTAGACCAACACGCAAGACAAATCTTTGCCGATGAATCAACATGAGGCATGCATTCACCATCACGGAGTTTAGTAAGTTTTAGCAAGGTAGTAAGGTTAGCTAGTCATGATCTTCTCATTCTAAGAGTCTTTTCAAAGTTTTCTTTCTTTTAGTGTTAATCCAAAAGCCAATCTTGTTTTGATTTCTTTTCATTTTCCATCATGAACAAAGCCACCCATTCTTTCACTTCTTTTTCCATGTTTTATTCATTCTTTTAAGACAAAGAAGAATCATCATTTTCTTTCTTCACTACGAACCGTAACGCTTCCATCGCAAGCTCTCCCTGAGAATCGACTCGGTATAGCCCATGCTATAACGGAGATAGGAAAGGGTACATTAATCATTTGGAATACATTTGTGGAGTGATCAAAGCACTTGAGGTTGAATCTAAACCTTATCTCTTTTTATTGAATATATTTTGTGTGCAAATTATACTCCACAATACAACACCTTTCCCGTCTTAAACAAAATTTTTGGCGCCGTTGCCGGGGAGAGCAACGGTTTTTGGTTTAAAGTGAAGAACTAAACGAATTCTCTTCTCTGTTGCAGGTTACAGGTGAAGAAACAGGAAACATAGCATTGCAGTGACATATAAGTGGACCTGGGCCTCTGTTCTAGAAAGCAGAGATCAGGATCCCTCTGAATTGTCGCAAATTCACGGCATTTGCCGCAGATTCGCGGCAAGGAGGAGTGCACTACTGACATAATTTCTGCAGGGTCTCCAGCTTTGCAAACTACAGCTGCTGCAATAATTCTTTTCTTGTATGCTTCACCTTATTCCTGCTAATAAGCAACAGTAAAACATTGGTTGCAAAGTTAAAAAATTGATTAGACATTTGCATTCTAGGCACGTGTCTTTTCAATTCATTTACTTTTACTGTTGAAGAGTGCTGGAGGCAAGGTACGTGCGCATTGCATGTAGATTAAGAATCATCTCTTGCTTGATTTTCATGCTTTGAGTGAATCTTAGTTATATATATCTCGTACACTTGCACAAATCGATTCTAAGGGCATAACCCATAAATAAGATAAGGTGGGGATTTTATCACCCTTTCCTTAGCCCAAAAACCACAATCCCAGCACTCACAATCCTAAGCTTCTAAATAAAAATTTGCTAGACGTTGGCCCTAGGGACATCTCGGACTCACTTAGGAGATTATCCTAAGGGGGAAAAGTGTTGGAAATTGACTTTTGTAAAATCAGTGTCTAGGAAAGGGATTGAGGGCCGAAAGCCCGAAGGTTGCTGGTTACTTAATTAAGGAACGTCTCTGACGGAAAACCTCCCACCAACCTTGCCCTTCCCTGGCTGATTAGCTTATAGTCAAAGTCTACACTAAACCTCCTGTGGACGATCTAATCAGTTAGGAGTCGTCTAGGTCCAGGAATCCTAGAAGCTTGGATTGATTTTTCTTTTTAATTGTTTGTTATTTTCTCTTTTTCGCTGGTGTGATCGGTGCACGTTGTTTGTGATTGTATATGCAAGAGTGGTTCCGTGATTCAGAATCTGCAAGACTTGTTAGACTTTCTACACTTGCACTTACACAACCACTTGACATTATGGAAAACAACGTCTCACTTCAAGATCGATTTTATCCGATTCGCACCTCCCTTCCGTCTTGCATTCTTCTCCCCGAATCTAATGGAAATCACTTCGAGCTGAAACTGCAATTCATTAATACACTTCCCCGATTTCATGGTCTTGAGTCTGAGGACGCGTACCTCTTTATTCGTGAGTTTGAAGAGGTATGCCAAATGATGAGAATTTTCCAACTGACTGAGGATGCTGTTAGGTTACGGTTTATACCGTTTGCACTGAAGGATTTAGCTAAGAAATGGCTTTACAATCTTCCCGTCAGTTCCATATCTTCATGGGAGGATTTTGTAAAAGTCTTTCTTAAGAAATTCTATCCTATCCACAAAACAGCCCTCATGAGAAAGAATATAATGCAATTCAAGCAGGAACCTAATGAACCTTTCTGGAAGTATCTTGAGCGTTTCAAAGACCTTCTAGCCTTATGTCCTCATCACGGCATAGAGAAATGGCGTCTGTGCCAGATTATCTATGACGGTCTAGATTACCAAACGAAAACCCTCCTTGAATCCATATGCCAAGGGGAATTTTTGAAGAAAGATGAGCATCAGGGGTGGGATCTCTTTGAAACCCTAGCTGAGAAAACCATTCAGTGGGAGTCATGTCCTGGTAAATCCACTCCCACCACTTTCAGAACTGGTATGCACTCCATAGAATCCTCTATAGCCGCAGAAGCCAAGATCACACAATTGCTGAAGAGGATAGAACTGCTTGAGTCAAAGGGAAATTCTGTTGTCAATCAGGTCAACCCATTGCCTGTGATTAAACCGGGTTGCACCTACTGTCATGACCTTAACCATGTCTTTGAGGAGTGTCCTTTGTATCAGCCCCAATCTTATCAGGAGAACATGAATGCAGCTTTTACCAGACCCCCATACTCCAACACATACAATTCGGGATGGCAGAACCATCTAAATTTTTCATGGAGTCAGTCTGGTCCTGAGCATCATAGACCACCACTTCCACATCCATATAATGCTCAGTCTCACCCATCCAGTTTCAATCATAATGCACCAAATTTTCGTCCATCTCAAGGTCCACCACAATCACAATCTTATCCAAACCCCCAACACTACCAATCCCAATCTCCACATCATCAACATCCACCCCAGAATAATTCAGATGATAAAATATCAGAGTTGATGAAAATGATAGAATCCTTAACTAAGACTAAGCTTCAATGATGAACCATCATCAACAGGATATGGATAGAATTCAGGTCCAATTAGAGCAATTGGCTAATGAGAGACAAAAAGGTATGCTTCCAAGCCAGCCAGTGCCAAATCCCAAACATAACTTCCCTTTGAATGAAGTGGAAGATTCAGGACCCAGTCAATGTCATGCTATTCATACCCTGAGATCTGGTAAACAAGTTGATAATAAGGTTTCTAGTCAATCATCTCATCCAGCACCAAAGCTAACACCTCCTGTCCCAATGCAACCAACTTCTGACAAACCATCTTCTAGTACAGAGCCATCCACTTCAAAAGCCAAGGGTAAAGAAAAGGTAGATGAGCAACCCCATAAGCCTGTTGTACCATTTTCAAATAGGCTTAAGAATCCCAAGACAAATGCTCACATGGAGAAAATAAAAGAAATGTTCAATAAGGTCCAAATCAATGTCCCTCTTCTTGATGCCATACAACAAGTGCCATCATATGCTAAATTCTTAAAGGAAATGTGCACCAAGAAGAGGAAAACACAAGTCCCTAAAAAAGTCTTCCTAGCATCATCCATCAACGAGCTGCTCAATGGTCCAATTCCTGTTAAATACAAAGACCCAGGGAGCCCCACCATTTCATGCATCATAGGACAGACTATCATTAATAGGGCACTTCTTGATTTGGGGGCCAGCATCAATCTCCTGCCTTTCTCTGTGTACCAACAATTAGGGTTAGGTGATCTCCGTCCTACCCAAATGACTATCCAATTGGCTGATCGCTCTGTCACTAGACCCCAGGGGGAAATTCACGATGTCCTTGTCAAAGTTGGGGAATTCATTTATCCTGTTGACTTTGTAGTCCTTGAAACAAAACCTGTGTCAAATTCCAATCAAAGGGCTCAAATTCCTGTCATTTTGGGACGACCATTCCTGGCTACTGCAAATGCCATCATTAATTGCCGGAATGGATCAATGAGATTAACCTTTGGTAACATGACTCATGAACACAATGTCTTCCACACACGACCTCATAAAACAAAGATCAAACATTTGAGGTTAGCTTCATTAGTAACAATTGTGAAGAAGAAGGTGAAGATCCAAAAGATGAGTCACAATCTGGTGATTCTCTTACCCGAGTACCCTTTCAAAAGGGGAAAGTTGATTTGGATATTTTAACTTTCACAGAGCCAACTCTGACTGTATCTGAACCTCCGATTGATATATCCTTTGAAGACCTGTTTGCTGATGAGATCATGTGTCTAGATGAGTCCACTCTGGGTAGGTTAGCTGATTGTACACTTTTGAAAGAGGATGTTGACATGAGTTTCGAAGAATTATTTGGAGATGAGCTTGAGTTTCTGAATAATGGACAAAAAGATGTGCTGAATAAAAAAGGTGGTAAGGAGGAATTCTTGAGTGAACAAAATGGTGAGATATGGATGGACAACAATGAATTGAAACTGGAAATGCCGAGGGTTAAGAATATAATGCGACACGTTTCCCAATTAAACCCGCGAAAGAGAACACACTGGAATGACGGGAAACGGGCCAGAGGGAAACGGCCAAAAGATAGCCCAGGCAGTGAACCCACTTGTACATAATCTTTGTAAATATTTTTTCTTTCTTTTTATAATTTTGTAAATAAATAATAATAATAAAAATAAAAAATAAAAAAATGAGGGATTTCTAACAAGAGTTCCACCAATTTGAAGTTCCTAGGTTTCTTCAAAACTCCTTCTTTCAAAAAATTCCAAAGTCCTAGGTCACTACAACTTCCCAAGAGTCAAACTCTCTTTTCAAAACTACAAATTCCAAAGTTGGTAAAATTCTTTTTGACCTAGGGATAGAAGTGGAAATCTCTTGGTTTTTCCCTCCTATAAATACTTACTCTGCCCGACCCTTCTCCCTCACAAGAAAAAAATCATCTCAGATCTACAACTCTCTTCCAGAGCGCCGCACTCTGCAACTTTTCCTCTCCTCAGATCTCTTTGTTGTGCCGCGTTCCTGCGACTTTTGCCGAGATTCTGCGGCTTTTCTGAAGCTTCTGGGGTGCCGTCAAGTTCTGCACCTGTCGATCTCACGCACTTCCAGCCGATCTGGTGCACACCTTCATTCAGACTCTCCTGTACCCACTGCAGAGATCGAACTTTTTCCCCCCACGAATTCCGGGGGCGGTTCGAATTCAGATCTCTTCTTTTTATTGCTCTATTTTTAATTCATATCATGACACCATCTATTTTCATTGAGAAAGACTTTGGAAAAATATTGAGTGATGCAACTGGATATGGGTATGTGTTTCTAGAGAGAATTAGGGCTTGGAATTGGTATACGTTAGTGTATGACAACTCTGAGACTGATGCCTTTTATTGTCCCGAATTGGTGACAATGTTTTACACTCACATTGACCATGCATCGATTGATCCACAAACGTATCAGTTTACTGTACACATGCCCACAGGAGACTTACTTATCACGCTTCCTCTTCTTGAGGAAGTCACTACTGTTCCAACCATCACACAACACAGCGAGCCTCTCCCATTGATTGAGTATATGACTGTTATGGGGGCTCGTTGTACTGAGCAGGATCGTGGGCTGAAGGCTAGCACCACGTTTAGAAATATTCACTGCGTTGGACGTTGGATTCAACGCAACATTTTAGGGCTAGACCACACCTCCTCATTTAACAGACCTGTGTTACAAATTATACATGATTTAATGATTCGTCAACACACAGTTTGTTTAAATAAGGTCATCTTTCACGCACTCATAGCCAATTCCTCACGCACTAGGGGTGCCAAATACTCCCATCCTATCTTGATTACACGTCTATGTAGAACTTTCCTACCAGACGATGTCTTTGATTCATTCGACCGAGTGTTTGTTGCACCTGAGAGACCTACCAGTTCTTATAATAGTTGTTTGCACGCGGTCTGGACTCCTACTGTCCAGCCCGAGGATGTACCGGTAGAGTCCTCCTCTGAGGAGAGTCTTGAGGAAGAAGATGAACCTGAGTTTTGGAGGCATGATCCCCCAGCAGAGTCACGAGCTTTCATGTCTTCCATCTGGAAGGGCATGAAGAAAATCTTTAGGGGACAAGTGAGGCTGAGGAAAAGGTAGAGAAGCAATCCTCTCGATTAGATAGTATGGAGTCAGCGTTGAGGAGATCACAGTCGGCTGGACCTAGCACCACTGCGGGTCCAAAGCGACGGAGGGAGTAGTGTTGTACCTTTTACCTATTTCATGCATCTTTTTATCTTGCATACATTGGGGACAATGCATGAGATAGGTATGGGGGGTAGCTTCTAACATAGGATTTTTCATTTTCTTTTTAGGTCTTTTTATTTTTAGGATTTTCATTTTCTTTTTAGGTCTTTTATTTTCTTTTAGATTTTATGTTTCTTATAGATTTTCTACTTTCTTTTAGATTTTACTTTTTCTTTTAGGAAAAAAAGGAAATTCTTGATCCATGTTTAAAGAATCAAACTTGAAATTTAGGGATTAAGGAAGCTCTTAACTAAGATTTCTAATTATAAGTTGAAAAGAGGAGTTTTGTTAGATTTTTAGGTTAAGTAATAAAGGATTAAAAAATTACTAGATTTTAATTCTTTCTTTAGGATATATACATTAAACATATTGAAGGATTAATCAAGGACTTTGTGATTTTATTTACATATATATATAATAAAAAAAAAATATAAATGAAAAAAAAGATGTACATAAATAAATAATAAATACTTAGCCACTGATTAAGCTGGTTAGTCGTGCCTCAAGAAGTATTGCCGATCACGCCTAAAGGTGGTTAAGTCCTTAAATTCCTTCGTGGCCTAGTTTACTTGAGTCATCGAACCCGAGGGATATTTTCTCATCTGGTTGCCTAAGACCATCTGGTTTGGGAGTCATCGGTAAGAGACTCGCTACAAGGGTAAACTAGAAAGCCTAAGGATGCTAAGGAAATGTAAATAAATAAAAATTGTATATATATAAAAAAAGAAAAAAAAGAAAAAAAATATATATATATTAGTAAATAAAAGAACTTAGTCTAAGAAAGATCCTTCATATTTATAGATGTATATATCCTAGGATTGATGCAAAATCTGGTTTTTGATCTTTTCTCTAAAATCTTAACCTAAGTTGAAAACAAAACTCCAAATAGATGCTTATAAGAGGAATGATAAGTTTAGGGTGACCTGAAACCTAAAAGCTCAAGTTAGAATCTTTAAAACATGGATCAAAATTTTCACTAACCCTTTTTATTTTTCTTTATGGATTTTGTGGCTGTAATCCGCTGAAAACCCTCAGGAGACAACACTCCTCCTCTAGGGTAACCTAGAGGTTTAACGGCTTGTTGCACGTGCTCAGTGCAATCGTGTCACCTACGAAAGTGGTGTAATAAACTAGTTAGGATTTTCTTTTTCTTTCTTTTTCTTTCTTTTTTGCTCGAGGACGAGCAAAAGCTAGGCATGGGGGTGTGATTGTTATACATATTTGCATATTTTACCGCTTCCATACCATGCATATTATAAATAAAAATATGATTTTTTGATCATCTTCTCTCTATTTTTGCAGGTCCACATCTGAAATGAGAAAAAACCCAAAATCTCTTTAATTAGCAATAATTAAAAGAGATTAATTCAAAAGCCCAAAAGAGAGCCCAAGTTTGAGCCCAGGATCTAGAGAATTCTACGCGCCAACTCACTCTTCCAGAAGATCCACGTGGATAACAAACTGTAACAAACTCGCAACAGAAAATCTGGCCTCAACTGCCTTGATCTTGCCGCCAAATCTGGGATTTTGCCGCCAATTTGCGGCAGTTACAGGGTTGTTGGAGCCCGGATTTCTCTCTAACAATCAGGGCTCTAGATCCTTCTCTCTGAGGCTATAAATACAGGACCAGGGCTTGCACAACAGAGTGTGGAAGAGAGAGAGGAGAGATTAGAGGATAAACCTTTGTAATTTTGTATTTTTTCTCTAGGATTTTAGTGCTTTAGATCTTCTTCTTCCTCCTTAGAAATTCTGCAAAAGAGAGTTGTAAGAGAGAGAAAGCTTGTGTAGACCAAGGTGTGACAACTTGTGAAGCAAGGATTCATCCATTCTCTTCTCTCTACTTGAGCATTTTCTAGTATTACTTGCTTTCTTTACTTCTAGCTTTACTTTACTTGCAATTTAATTCATGCTTTGCTTTTCTTTTCTTATGGCTAGTAGCTAATTCTTCTCATGTCTAGCTAACCACTAACCTTGCTAACTACTAACTCATGGGTGATTGCTATCTTTAATCTTGGAAGTTGTATGGCCTTCTCTTCTCCGATGGGTTACTTTCATGCTTGGCTATATCTTGTTGTAATTCTCCATATGATTCATGTGTGCCTCATTTAGAGCCTTGTCTTTAGAACAAGTGCCGTGATGGAACATGGAGATGGATCACCAATATGCTATTTGTTGTACAACTTCTTTACTTCTATTAATGAATGTTGTATCTTCTTCCTTAACATCCCTTGAGTGTAGCTCTTTTGATTCCATTATTGAAAGTCTAATTGTAGGCCAATGACATCTATGAGGCTACAAGACAAGTCAAAGAATGATCACCCGTCATCCAAGTGGGAAAGTAATTAGACCAACACGCAAGACAAATCTTTGCCGATGAATCAACATGAGGCATGCATTCACCATCACGGAGTTTAGTAAGTTTTAGCAAGGTAGTAAGGTTAGCTAGTCATGATCTTCTCATTCTAAGAGTCTTTTCAAAGTTTTCTTTCTTTTAGTGTTAATCCAAAAGCCAATCTTATTTTGATTTCTTTTCATTTTCCATTATGAACAAAGCCACCCATTCTTTCACTTCTTTTTCCATGTTTTTATTCATTCTTTTAAGACAAAGAAGAATCTTCGTTTTCTTTCTTCACTACGAACCGTAACGCTTCCATCGCAAGCTCTCCCTGAGAATCGACTCGGTATAGCCCATGCTATAACGGAGATAGGAAAGGGTACATTAATCATTTGGAATACATTTGTGGAGTGATCAAAGCACTTGAGGTTGAATCTAAACCTTATCTCTTTTTATTGAATATATTTTGTGTGCAAATTATACTCCACAATACAACACCTTTCCCGTCTTAATCACGCGTATACGTAAGGTATTTTCCTTGCGTATAAGCGTCGCCGACTCTCGTCACATCTTCACTCTAGCGTATTTTGGGAAGCGGGGCGTGGCAATATTTTCTTGGTATCAGAGCCTAGGTTTTCGACTTACAATGTTGATTTTTGACTTTCGATTTTCGCAAGTAGACCTAGATCATATCGGTAACTTGAAACAAGTTATATTTACACTGCAATGCATATAATATTCACATGATGATATCGAGTTTACTTGAGAATTGACCCTCCTCCCTTTGAAAATCCATCTCTATGATCTTTCGATCTCCCTGATTACATCTCTTCTCTTGAGTAATCTGGGTTCAATCTTTATTTCTACCCTTCTTCTCAATTTTATTTTCTTATTTTTGTCTCTTGAGTTTGATCACTTTATGTTGAAGCCAGTAGCAGAAATCAGAGTAGCGCAACGGAAGCGTGGTGGATCTATGATGTGCAGAGAAGTGACGTGGAAGCTTGATATCTTTTCCCTTTATTTTGATTCTTTTTATCATCCTCTGGTTTAATAAAATTTTGGGGACGAATTTTTTTTAAGGTAGGTAGAATGTAATATCCCTAGTTAGTAATATTGTATTTTTTATTTTTTAGGTATTTATTTTGTTTTACTGATTATTTTATTATTATTTATTAACTTGATTTATGACTTATTGTATTATTAAATACACAAATTATTTTGGAGTATTAAATGGTAATTTGGCTTTATATATTTACCATTATTACTTGTTAGCATTTTAATTACTTATTAGTATTTTTTCTATTACTATAGTTATTATTATTTATTGTTATTATTATTAGTGTTATTATTATTGCTGTTATTATTATTGTTAATTATCATTATTAGTATTATTAGTTTTGTCAGTGTTAATTAAATTTATTATTGTTGATATATTGTTGTTGTTATTATTATTATGGTTATGGCTAATTACCTTTATTAATACGATTATTATTGGTATTATTATAGTTATTGTTAATTATATTATTGGTGTTTATTATTATTTTTATTGTTATTATTATTACTGTTATTGTTGTTAATACTATTGTTGTTAGTATTACTTAATTATTATTATTATCATTATTATTACTAGTATTAATGTTTTTCTATTTTATTTTCCTAGCCCATACCCATTAGTCTCTACCCATTAGCATATACCCATACCCATTATTTGTCCAAACTCATTTCCATTTCCTTGTTCCTACCCACTACCAGAAACCCGCAAACCCAATAACCCCTATATATAACATCTCCTAGTTATAATCCTAACTCTAATCCATCCCATATCTTCTTCATCTCCAACTCCGTGCCGCCAACATCATCCTCCATGGCCTTCTCCTCAGCCGTGGCCTCTCTTCCCGGCCAAGCATCACCTGGCCGAGCCAATCCCTATGGCAGCGCCTCCTTCTCCCTTCACACACTGACCAAGTTCTTTTCCCCCGGCCATCTGCCTCTCCCATGCCGGAGCTCCTCCCCCGTGGCCTGGCCATCCCATCCCTTCAGCAGAATCCCCACAGCACATCCCGACCCCTCCGGTAGCCTAAGCCAACCTCTTCTGGCCGAGCCCAGGCCACGCAATCAACCACCTAGGCCGAGCCCTTTCCCCTCTTGGCTGCCTCTTGCCGAGCAACAACCCTCCCTGTTCGCATTCCTCCCTGCTGAGCTCCCTGCACACAACCAGCAGCACACCCTACCTCATACCGTGCCTCTCTCTGCCCGCAAGCCACCATGGCACCATCATGAACCTCCCCAGAGCCGTATCTTCCCTCCTCCTCCATCAGACCCCCATGGCAGCAGCCCGGGCTCCCACCTCCATCATATCTCCAACCTAAGCATACCCTGGCCGAGTCCCTTTGGCCGACTACACTCACCGTAGCTAAAGCCCCGAGCACGCACGCCCCCCCCGACATCCTCCATCGACCGCAAGGTCATACACATCACCCTTCTCCTACCCATGGCCTCCTCGTTCTCCTTCCCGCGGTGCCACCAGAGTCGAGCACTACATCTCCGCAACCTCCATCGAGTCACCGACGTTGTCCATGAGATCCGCCGAAGCTTCACCATCGATGGTCATCAACCGCATTGTCGTGCTCCTTCTCCCCTTTGCCGTGAGTCCCTTCTTCTCTCCCTCTCTTTAATTATAAATAAGTATGCATGCATATATATAGTGTGTGTGTGTGTGTGAAAGTGTGTTTACATATGCATGTGTATGTATGTATAAATGTATGCATGTATTATGTGTGTGCATGAATTAGAGTGTGTGCTGGTTGTATTAATATTAATATATATACATATATATATATATATATATATATATATATATATATATATATATATATATATATATATATATATATATATATATATATATATATATATATATATATATATATATATATATATATATATATATATATATGAGAGTGTACGTGTATGTATGTGGTGTGTATATGTATACAGGTGTATACCAGTATATGTGTATATTTGTGTTTATGTGAGTTCATGTGTATGGTTGCGTGGTAAAGAGATACAGACCCGTTTGGTGAGATCTGGACCTGTTGCAGAAGATTCGAAATTGTGTTCGTTATGGACCTGATATGATGGCGATTCAAAGACCGACCCATGAGATGATCCAGAGATCCGTACCGGCTCGTGCAGTGAAGACTAGAGGCGATTCAGGCCCGAAACCGTGTCATTTCATGCGAGTGTTTGTTCTTATGTTATTTCCTTATTTACTGTTGCTGTAAGTATTCGTGTATTTATTTGTATTATTTCATCTGATATATTTTACCAGTATGATTACCTATACCACTCATGAGGCATCAATAAGCGTTCACCTTATTTTTTTAGCTGATCTGAGCGTTTATCAGCGTCATTTCATGTGTTAGTAGTTTGTCGTTGTTGGCTTAGGCCTAGTATTGATACACCTTAGATGGGGCTTGATCTTGTAATTGACCTAGTTGTGATAAATTTTAGAATATAAATTGATTGGTCTTGAGATTGATAGGTTCGTGATTGAAGTTAAAGATTCATATTTTATGTGGAGTACTTATCAGACTTGTTATTCATTCTTTGGTAATAACGTAGATGAGTATTCATTTGGATATAGGGACGTATTAGTTATGATGTTACTTTATTAAGAGATTGAATTTCTTAATGCTTGGATCGATATATAGAATTAGTTGAGTTGGAATTGATATAAGATTTGTGTTCTTTTCACTGGATCTTGAATGGAGTTCAGATGAGACTGATGACTTTTGGATTATTGATTGAGAGTATTTTTTTCTATTTACCCCTGATTCTATTATTTGAGTATGGATGAGTTTGTTGGTTGAGTATCAGAAGTAGATATTCTAGATCATATGTTGTTTGAGGATATTTCACTATTCAGTTATAACTTCTGTATTTGTTGACTAAGTTGATCTCAAGGATAATCAGTAGACTGCTCTTCATGACCTTCATTGATTTATTTATTCAGCTATAGGGACAGATATATTGTGATAGTGATCTAGTTAATATCGGTAATCTCGTACTTCAGAATTTATAGCAGTCATCAAATATCAATATCAGTTATCAGTGATTAGTGACACTATTGTGTTAAAGAATGTATATCTTCAGTATTCTATTCCAGATGTCAGTTATTAGTTATCAGAGATCAGTTGTCAGATATCAGCTAGCATTGACATCTACAATGGTTGGAGATATCGGTTACTCTTAACCGGGAAAAGGGGTAATTGCCTGATAATACATATCGTGTATTTTGGAAGGACTTGTGATGGTATACCGAGTTGAGGGTTCCACCATGGGAAATCAAGATAGTACTGGCTATCTAGTTATTCAGTTGTCAGTTGTTAGGGCTATGCTCGGATTACGACGCCACACTAATTGCCTTTTCGTGTGGGGTCGTGGTCTTCAGTTATTAGAGCCTTGCGGCTTGTCCTAGTTTAACGCCAGGAGTGTCAGACTGTGGTTCCGGGTATACACAATATCCTTTCAAAATATATGCACTATATTGGCAGGCAGTTACAACAATGATAATCTTATTTGATTTGTGAGAAAATGGATGTGGTATGGGACACAACTAAGTATTACATTAGTTAGGTTAATAATAGCTAACCAGAGTAGTGACATATGCTTGGTTACACACCTTAACGTCAGTTGTTTGTTTTATCAGTGATATTCTTTTACCTATAGACTTGTCCATGTTATTATTCAGTTATCTTTTATTTACAGTTTATCATGCTTTTATTGTATCACACTGGTTATATGCACAAGCATCTTTCCCCTTTTTCTTGCACACTCATTGGGTCACTTTTTGACGACCCTGGATTTATTTGTTCAAATTGGATGTTTTATTTCATTGATTAGGTGTTCGTTGAGATCGTACATTTCGCGAGGAGTTTGAAATTTCTTTCTACCTATTCTGGTATTCTTGCCTTCCTTTATTCTTGTTATTTTCTTTGATTCATGTATATTAGACTTGGCTTCTATTCCATTTCTTATTTCATGTATTATCATGTAGGACATCTATATTTAGTATTGTAATGATCATAGATTCATTATAGTAGATTCATATAGCTTGTTCGGGTTACTTAAGGCTTAATGCGTCTACGTGAGGTATTTTCCTTGCATATAAGCTTCACCAACTCTCATCGCGTCTCTGTTCCAGTATATTTGGGAAGCGGGACGTGACATGTGCTCTTTGAATTAGGGAAGCGACTTCCTTCTCCTAAAGAATGAGGTGTTTTATGCTTGACAGCGGTGATGGAGTGGATGTGAATAGATGCAGATCTCAACTGATCGATTTAAATCTGTTGATTGTAATCACCTAGGTTGAATTTTGGTAGTTGGGATTGACACGCTGGAGGGTTATCCGTCGTTATCCCAAGCTGCTTGTTGAGTAATAAGGTTGTTACAGAGTCTGAGACAAGTAGTGAGATAAGGGTGTTAATCGCCTTCACGATATACATAATCCATCTTAATCTGTTGCTGGGATGGAGCGATTGCTGCCACGTGGCTGACTCTTGGATTGGAACTGGAGTGCCTACTGGAGGCGGTATGGCCCCAGAGCTATGGATGATGGATGCCTTCAGATAGAAGGTGGCGGAGACCTCAGGATGAGTTTATGGGAGTCGGTTCATGTTCTTGTCACTGGATACGTGTCATGATCCTGATAGGGATCAAAGTTTGACCACTGCAGCTACTTTCGCACTTGTCGAAGTTTACAGAGGAGAAGTGAGGGAGCGAAGTCTGTTGGAAGTCTTCTTTTCTCTTTATCTTTGGTACTTACAATCAGAAGGTCATCTGGTATATCTCTTTGCATCACTGCGATCTTTGAAATTGATGTGAGGTAATGCCTCTGGTTGCCATCTGTCGTCTAGTCATGCCAGCCATTGTTTTGAATCCTGGTGTCATTATGAGCAATGATATAATTCTCAGCGCGATAATGTCTTATCTGTCTCTTCAACTGGGCGATCTTCTTGAGTTGTGGGATGACTTTTTGGTAACTCACGTGTTCCCAAGGCTCGCATTTATGGCGATGAACTCACTCATCTGTCTATAAAATGGATGAGGTCTGGGGAAAGGGGATCATCTCCAATTTCTATAAATTTCTTCAACATCTACCAAAGTCTTGACTTCGTTGTAGCTTCTTATTCGGGCGGTCCGCATGCTTCTCCCTTCCTCTTCATTGTATGAAGAAAAGAAAAGGAGAGAGGATAGGAGGAGAGGATAAGCAGGCTTTTGCTCTTCAGGAGTTTGGTCAGTGCATTACATTAGAAGCTGTGAAGGAACTGCTACGATGCATTAGTTATCATGATAGGGTGCCGTTCGACGGTGACAGATAAGATTCTTACTTCAACTTGATCGAGCAATCTAGTTTCCGGTTCACTCGGTCCTAGGCTAGCAAACTTTGACTTGAGCTTGGAGCCTCTTCCCTGATGACATGCATGGGAGAGGAGAAAGAGCTCATCATTCGGGCACGACGATGAATCACTCTTCTTCTTGGAGTTCAGAACTCTCTCAAAACACCTTAGAGGAGATGTGATACCATCACCTTCTAGTGTTCCTTATAGGCGTCGGTCTGGTCGGACGCTGCTGCCTTACTCTCGGAGGGCTTCTTGGGAGTCCAATCTCATACTTCTTGCAAATACAAGGAGGATGGCGGGTGGAAACTCACGGTCGTCTCTTTACCGATGCCAGAGTCTTCAGAAGGGGCGTGGATGAAGAGACATGAACTCCTCCAGTGGATGTTCCTCTGTAGATGTATTCTCCGAGTTCAGAGGTGAGGCAGGATGGATAAAGGGGGAAGGATCAGAGCGTTTAGATTTGAATCTTTTGTATTTATTTTTCAAAAATGTAAACACGGAGACGTAAGGAATTTTTTATATTATTCTTATTAGATGTAAACAATAAATGTAATGAATGAAAATGGTTATGTTTGGATCTTGCCTGGTTTGTTATTACTGTAGACTGTTGACACTCTAAAAAAGACAAGATTCCTAACTGGCCTGTACAATGTCTAACTTGTTGACTCTATAAAAGACAAGTGGCAGACAAGCCGACAACCAGTTCTTCACCCATCTCAAAGGGACGAATCAGCAACTTGGACTCTACTGATCGAGTGAAGCAGACAGTAAGCCAAGATCATCCTTAAAAGACCGTGAGAAGGCCCAAGCAGGTCCAGAGGCACTAAGTTAGCTCAACACTTAGTCTCGCACGAGCCCACGAGATAAGTTTCGCATGAGAAACCAAAGTTGCTTAGCATCGCAGGAAGCTCCTTCATAGCCTCGCTGCGAGCTAACTTATAGCTTCCCTGGAAATGCTCAGTTAACTCCGCAGAAAGTTAGCTTCCCTCGAAGCTCTACGCAGCCGCGCAAAAGGTTAACTGGTAGCTTCGCCACAAGTTTTATCTAGCTCCACTGAGAGCTTTCTTCTAGCTTCGCCAGAAGCTTCTCCCAGCTCCGCTATGAGCTCAACGTAATGACTCCGCTGCGAGTCCTTTATAGTCATTTTGACTAATCAAATCTCCAGATGAGATCATGTTGATTGAAATCAAATTTGGCAGTTGCCTGCCATGATCTTTTCACTCTCCCAATTAGGTAAGAAGATCAGGGGAGATCTCTCAATTAACTAGAGAGGATCAAGGAAGTATCCCTCATTTAGCGGAGCGAATCAAGCGATTGGCGCTACATGCTATTCCCAACTTCGCAGAAGCTGTTTCTAGCCCCGCAACAAGGCTACTTTCTGGATGCGATACAGATTGATTCAATCTGTTTACAGATTTAGAGGGCGATTATACCTCTGTTCCCCCTATAAATAGCCTACCAGAGGCACACAAGAAGAGGAAGAGAGACGGGCAAGGAAGAAGAGGAGATTAGCTGGAGAAACAGCAAGAGGGATCTACCTATCCTCTGTTCTCCGATTCCCCGAACCAAGCGAGAAGGGAGTCCAATTGGGAGACAGTTTGATCGTCTAACCGATCGCATCGTCAAAGGGATAAAGTGGTTGCGCGCTGACCAGATTCCTACTGGCACACTTCCCCAGAAATCTTAGAGGAGATCAACCTGTAATTTTTCTTTTCAATTACTTGTACTTTAGCTCCTCGACCCCTTTTTGTAAGTTTTTCCCGTTGCAAAATCAATGTAAAACAAGATGGCGACTCCGTTGGGGAATTTAGTCTTCTGGTGCAACAAGGAGATGGTGTCGCAATGCGACGGTCAGAATCCTGAGCCCGTTACCTTCAAAAACTTGGTCGTTCATTTCGATCAAGGAAAATTCGAAGAATTGCTCTCTGAAGGAAGTCCGATGCTCCACATGCGGAAGCATAAGAAGATCTCGATGACCAAGGTTTCGGAGCAGAAACTAGCCTTAGCTGGGTAAGTAACCGAACGGACCTCCTCCCAACTCCTCTCAGCCTCGCGCGAGGCTAGCCAGGTTCCCTGTGATCCTAAATCTCCCCTTCTAAAGCAGATGTGGAGGCTAAAACAGAAAGCCTCGTGTGAAGCTTCAGGCGTAGCAATGCCACAGGCTCGCCTGTCACGCGAAGACAAAGGCGAAATATCTGCCTGCTTCGCCAGGCTACTAGCCGCGAGGCTAAAATGGCAACTATGCTGATTGATGCTAAACCTGCACACAAAATACGAGATTATAGAACTTAAGAAAGAAGATGTGCAAGTGCTCAATTCTTCCGCTATAGCAAGTGGCTATGCGGGTCGTGATCCACAAGGAGGGTTTGCGATGGAAGCGTTACAGTTCTTTATTGAAATCTTTTAAGAAAATAAAACGAAGGTTCTTCTCTGTTTTTAGTTATGAAAATGAAAAAAAAAGTTATCTTAAAGTTAAAAGAAAATGGAAGATGAAGAAGGTGGAAAATCAGAAAACGATGAAAAGCGACTAAATACAATGAAGTGGAGATGATAGAGTTGGAAGATGTAGTGATTTAATTTACAGAAATGGAAAAGAAAAGAAAACAAATATTTACCTTCTTTTCACCAAAAGCTTACCTTGAGTTCTTAGCTTCAATGTTACCTTGAATTGGAGGCAGTTAGCGCATAGCCCATAAGAGTCGAGTGTTGGTCTCTTCCACATTACATCATCAAGATACGCAAGCATGAAATGATACAGAAAGACTCACAATTCCATCGTCATGAGCTATCGGTGGCACTCGCAAAGGCAAGGCTCTTTCGATGCTTTTAGACTCACTTGGAAGACAGTTGTACCAAAAAGAAAGGTAAAATAGAAAAGAAGAAGAGAACTAAAAAGAACATACAAGGAAATAGCATTGATTTGATTTCATAACAATCGAAGAAAAGAAATAAAATCTTACACCAATTGTCACTTTTAGCTCAAGCTTCAGTCTTGTTCTTCGATGAAAGTTGATCTCCTCAGAATTACATAAATGAAAACTAAATTACATGAAAAAGAAAAGCAAAAACCTAAACTAAGAAATGAAAAACTAGGCTAAATCCTAATCTCTGCCTTCCTCCTTGCTCAGCTAAAACCAGTATTTATAGGCAAAAAACCTAAAGGAGAAGATCCCAGGAAGATTGGGGGAATCTCCTGGTCTGATGTATTTCCCGTATCTTCTTCTGATTTTCTTATTTTTTTCTTCAAAAGTTGACAAAACAGCCTTTGATTGTGCTTGATTCAGGGAGGATTCTTCTCACCTTCCTTATATGCCAAGATTTTGCCTTGATTCAGGGAGGATTCTTATCAACCTTCCTTATATACCAAGATTTTGCCCACAGGGAGGATTCTTCTCAACCTTCCTTATATGCCAAGATTTTGCCCTGATTTCTTCATCTTGATTCAGGGAGGATTCTTCTAAACCTTCCTTATATGCCAAGATTTTGCCCTGATTTCTTCATTTCAAATTTATTCTGAATTAATCAGAATTTGGTGGGCTTTTGGGCTTATTTCTCTTCATCTCCTTAAGGAATGGGCCTGCAAATAAATTAAACATTTAATTAGGACAAAGCAGATTTTATTCTATAATAAGTATGGAAATATGATAATAAATGTGCAACATTAGTGACCAATCACACCCCCATACCTATCTTTTGCTCGTCCTCGAGCAAAACAACTAAACTATACTAAGGATTATTAGACCACTTTCGCAGGTCACGCGATTGCACTGAGCATGTGCAATAAGCCGTTAAACCTCTAGGTTTCCCCTAGAGGACGAGTTTTGTCTCGTGAGGGTTTTCAGTGGATTATACCCACAAAATCCATAAAGAAAGAGATATAAAGAGTTAGTATTTTCGAAAAGCATTTTGAAAGAGAAAAATATTTGAAATATAATTGTAAGATTTAAGCAGTCTATAAGTTATAGGAAAACTGAATTTTTCATTCCTAAACTTAGTCTCTATTCAAAAATTTGTTATCAATCGAAGTAAGGAGTCAAATTGTACTTCTCATCTGGTCTATTACTTTACCCTAAGTCATATGCACTTTGTGATTGTGAAAATTTTGACTAAGGATTCTTTAACTCTAACTCTTATGCCTCATTTATTATTATATATATATATAATTTTTTTTTGGTATTATTCCTTAGTTCTAATAGGCTTTCTAATCTGCCCATGTAACGAGCCTTTAATCGATGACTCCCAAACCAGACGGCCTTAGGGCACCGGGTGAGAAGACACCCCTCGGACTTAAGGACTCAAGCAAACAAGGCCACAAAACTAAGGATTTTATTATATGGACCTCTTTTAGGCGTGAACACTTATGCTTTATTGGGCACAAATACCCAGCTTAATCAGAGGATTTTATATATATTTTTCTTTTCAAACTTATCTAATCATCTTTCGCATAAATACTAAGGCTTTCTTAGGCCAAAGCACCTAGCTAATCAATAATTAGATTTGTTTATCTTTTTTTTTTTATAAGGCATAAGAATCTTTGTTTTTGAACCCTAAGTGTGTAAGTGTATGAAGGGTGCATATTTCATCAAGGTAAAGATCAAGACTAAATTACTTTGACAAATTTTCTTCCTAACCCTAAAAATCAAACAAATAATCTTATTTTGACCAAGTATAAGAAATCCTAATTTAGATTTTCCTATTCCTTAAAATTAACTTAATTTCTTACAAAAAATATGTCAAAATATTGTTTCTATTTTCAAAAAGTTTTTAAAAGTAAAGAAAATGTTAATTTTTTTATTTTTTTTTAAACAAAAAGAAAGTTATGTTAGACCCTCCCCACACCTATCTCATGCATTATCCTCAATGTATGAATTAATGCATAGATGCATGAAAAAGAAGAAAGGGAAGGAAAAGGTTACCTTAAGGTGGTGGTTCCGGTGGCGGTCTGATTGGTCCACGAAACGCGGCCCAATCAACTTTTCTTGGGTCTCGGAGGAACCCACCAGAAATATCTTTAATATAACCCATTAAAAAGATAAATCCATGAAGGATCTTTATTAAATATTTAACCCCATCTAATTTCCATATTCCATAACTAATTTCGGAGTCAAATTTGTCAACCACCTCGTCCCAGAATGGAGTATGAAATGATAGAACAGTTGACTTGGACTCAGGAAGGACAGGAACTAATACCGACTCAGGAAGGTGACTTAAGTCAAGTAAAGGTTCAGGAGTCGAAATAGGTTCAGAAATTGGGTCCAAGTCAAGAAGTTGAAACTCAAGTCCACATGTATTTTCCAACAATGGAATGTGACCTAATATGGGTGATTCCAGTTCAGGGATGAGAGGTGATGGAATCAAAACCGACTCTAGAATATTATTCAAGTTTGGTAATAGAACAGGAGTCAATATTGATTCAGAAAGTTGAACTGGATCACAAATTTGAGAATCTAGGTCACATATCTCATTGAGTTCAATATCATAAAAATGAGAACTTGCCAATTTGTCAATAGGATCTTCAAAAGTGTATAATTGGTCAAGTTCAATATGATCCTCAAAAATGGGTGATTCAATTTCATTATGAATTGGTACAGGATCCAATGTTGACTCCGGGAAAAGATCGAAATCAGGTGAAGATACCGGAGTCATAATCGAATCGGGAAGTAAAATAGAATCACTAAGTTGGGGTTCAGGATCATATTCATTTTCAAGTTCTATTTCAGGAAAAGGATAACTTGCTAAACTGTCAATATCTTTTTCAAAATTTGGAGTTTGGGCAAGTTCAAATGGTTGTTCTGAAATGGAATCTTGATTTCCAAACTACATGATTCTTCGGCTCTAACAGAATAGTTAGTGACTTCAGGACGGTGGGAACGTAGAGATTCGACCATCATATCTATGTCACGGTTACGAGTGTTTTGAGCCTGAGTCATGGCTTCAAGCATCTTTTCATAGTTGATAGGTTCATTGTTTTGATGAAAAGATGAAGAATTGTCTTGGAAGTGGTAGTGAAATTGTGAGTCCATCAGATTTTGGGATTTATGTTTGGACTCACGCATACTCATTTCCATAATTGATGGTTTCCTATTTTGGACGGGTGGAACTGAGTATGAATCTTGAACATAATATGGACTGGGTGGAGAAGGAGGACAATTTGGTTGAAAATCTGACTCGGGGTAGGTGAATCCCCACTGACTCTGTGAAGAGTTGAAATCGTTATGGAAATTATAGTCATACGATGGGGGGTATGGGTCATATATATTGATTCGGATAAGACCAATCCGGCACACTAGGTTGGTCAAAGTTGTGATATGCCGGGTTGATAATATCCGAAAAAGAATTCGATGTGTAATATGGATCATTATTAAAGTTGAAAAAATTATTATTATAGTCCATATCACACAACAAACAAAGAAAAATAAACAAACAAAAAAGAAAAAAATTCTAGCCTAAGTTAGGGTAGACTTAGGACCTAGACGACTCCTAACTGGTTAGACTGTCCACGGGAGGTCTAATGTAGACTTTAACCACAAGCTAATCAGCCAGGTCAGGGCAAGGTTGGTGGGAGGTTTTCCGTCAAAGACGTTCCTTAATTAAATAACCACCAACCTTCGGGCTTTCGGCCCTCAATCCCTTTCCTAGACACTGATTTTGCAGGAGTTAGATTCCAACATTTTTCCCCCTTAGGATAATCTCCTAATTGAGTCTGAGATGTCCCTAGGGCCAACGTCTACTCAATTTTAGTTAGGATTGGGTTAGTGAGTGCTTGGAATCTGATTTTTGGGCTAAGGAAGGGTGATTAAATCCCCACCTTATCTTGTTATGGGTTAGTACCCTTAAGATAAATTTGTGCAAGTGTACAAGATATGTAAATACGATTCACTCAAAGCGATGAAAATCAACCAAGAGATGATTCCTATTCTACATGCAATGCAGACGTACCTTGCTCCAGCACTCTTCAACAGTAAATATAAATGAATTGAAAAGACACGTGCCTAAAATGCAAACGTCTAATCAATTTTTAACTTTTGCAACAAATGTTGTTACTGTTGATTATTAGCAGGTTTTTGTGATGGCATATAAGAAATAAAGAATTGCAGCAAACTAGAATTTGCAAAGCAAGCAGCCCTGCAAAAACCTGTTAGTAGTCAACTCGTCCTTGCCGCGGATCCGCGGCTTTTGCTGTGGGAACGCGGCAATTCAGAGGGCAATGGGTCTCTGCTTTCTAGAGCAGAGGCCCAATACCACTTGTATGTCACTGCAATATTAATTTCCTGCTTTGATTGCCCTGTAACCTGCAACAGAGAAGAAAATTCGTTTTAGTTCTAAAAAATTTTCAAGAAAAATTCAGATTTCAATAAAAACATGTTACCCTCCCCGGCAACGGCGCCAAAATTTGATTGATGCTAAACCTGCACACAAAATACGAGATTATAGAACTTAAGAAAGAAGATGTGCAAGTGCTCAATTCTTCCGCTATAGCAAGTGGCTATGCGGGTCGTGATCCACAAGGAGGGTTTGCGATGGAAGCGTTACAGTTCTTTATTGAAATCTTTTAAGAAAATAAAACGAAGGTTCTTCTCTGTTTTTAGTTATGAAAATGAAAAAGAAAGTTATCTTAAAGTTAAAAGAAAATGGAAGATGAAGAAGGTGGAAAATCAGAAAACGATGAAAAGCGACTAAATACAATGAAGTGGAGATGATAGAGTTGGAAGATGTAGTGATTTAATTTACAGAAATGAAAAAGAAAGAAAACAAATATTTACCTTCTTTTCACCAAAAGCTTACCTTGAGTTCTTAGCTTCAATGTTACCTTGAATTGGAGGCAGTTAGCGCATAGCCCATAAGAGTCGAGTGTTGGTCTCTTCCACATTACATCATCAAGATACGCAAGCATGAAATGATACAGAAAGACTCACAATTCCATCGTCATGAGCTATCGGTGGCACTCGCAAAGGCAAGGCTCTTTCGATGCTTTTAGACTCACTTGGAAGACAGTTGTACCAAAAAGAAAGATAAAATAGAAAAGAAGAAGAGAACTAAAAAGAACATACAAGGAAATAGCATTGATTTGATTTCATAACAATCGAAGAAAAGAAATAAAATCTTACACCAATTGTCACTTTTAGCTCAAGCTTCAGTCTTGTTCTTCGATGAAAGTTGATCTCCTCAGAATTACATAAATGAAAACTAAATTACATGAAAAAGAAAAGCAAAAACCTAAACTAAGAAATGAAAAACTAGGCTAAATCCTAATCTCTGCCTTCCTCCTAAAACCAGTATTTATAGGCAAAAAACCTAAAGGAGAAGATCCCAGGAAGATTGGGGGAATCTCGTGGTCTGATGTATTTCTCGTATCTTCTTCTGATTTCTTGTTTTTTTCTTCAAAAGTTGACAAAACAGCCTTTGATTGTGCTTGATTCAGGGAGGATTCTTCTCAACCTTCCTTATATGCCAAGATTTTGCCTTGATTCAGGGAGGATTCTTCTCAACCTTCCTTATATACCAAGATTTTGCCACAGGGAGGATTCTTCTCAACCTTCCTTATATGCCAAGATTTTGCCCTGATTTCTTCATCTTGATTCAGGGAGGATTCTTCTAAACCTTCCTTATATGCCAAGATTTTGCCCTGATTTCTTCATTTCAAATTTATTCTGAATTAATCAGAATTTGGTGGGCTTTTGGGCTTGTTTCTCTTCATCTCCTTAAGGAATGGGCCTGCAAATAAATTAAACATTTAATTAGGACAAAGCAGATTTTATTCTATAATAAGTATGGAAATATGATAATAAATGTGCAACATTAGTGACCAATCATATGCCTTCGCCTAAATCAGGAGCAATAACTCCTCGCGCCAGCCTCGTTCTTACGAGCGAAGTTACTGATGGCGTGGCAAACACAACGCCTGTATCTCAGGGTACGCACGGAGTTCCCAGCCACCAGGCTAAAACTAAAGCACCTAGCGGTGCTAATCACCTTCGCGGCAAGGTGACGAGCAGAACATCACAGCGTACTTCAAATGCTAAGTTCGCTCTTCGCAGCGGAGGTAAGGGATTGTCCCTGGTGCTGATAGCGGTGCTTATGCAGCTTCAGCGCCTAAGGGTGCTCCCAAAGTTCTTAGCCGCGAAGTTAGAGCTAAAGCATTATCTAGTGCTAATCACCTCTGCGGTGATGAGAAAAACGAGGCATCATCCTGTGGTTCGTTTCCAAAGCTTGCGAACAAGAAGGTGGTATTACCTGAACATATCAATGCGCGACCCACCCGACCTCTGCGCTGAGTCGCTTAAGCTCAACTATATCCGACTTGCGAGAGTTCTTAATGAACAAACGGAAGTCGGAATTACTCCAGACTTCTCCCTCCTGTTGTCAACAAGTGGGATGTCAGTTGGTGACGGTCCACTCAGTCCATTACCGGCTAGGACCAATCCCCGCCACTGCTCCAAACCGACGTCAGTCTTTGAGCGATTATCGGTGGCAGGCTCCTGTGAAGCATCGCGAAAGAAGCATATCGCGAAATCTACCAGATCTGCCCTCTGCATCCGTCAATATGATCGGAAGGGGACGGGAACCACATAAAGGTAGACGAGCGCCGCGTAGTGCTAACTCTCCTCCCTTTAATTCTCCAGATCCGGACTATGGTCCGGGCTTTGGCCAAGTCTTGGTACACGAAGAAGGTGTCTTCTGAAACACCAGATCTAGGGTCGCAATGCCCTATAGTTACGAGTAGCCATCGTCTTCAACCATAGTAACCTCACCAGAGCCAATGAGAAGATTATTCCAATGGTCTGATGAGGAGGGCGAGACAGTAGGTATGCCTCTTCGGCAACAGTCAGCTCGATACGAATAGATAGAGTGTCGGTGCATATGGCTGATAGCGGTAATGATGACCTCCGTCGATGGTTGGAAGCTCAAGAGCAAACCTCCAAGGCTCAGCAAGAAGCCTTAGACAACATTTAATAGATGCTCGCCCAACTCCTCACTAACCAGAATAATAATGATACTGGGAGTAATCATAATGAGGAAGAACATCATAACGATGAACAACCCAAGACTGAGAAGTCAAAAGAAAGTTCTTCTATGGATGCTGAAGTTCTTAAAAGTATCTAAGCTCAGATCGCATCCCTAACCCAGAGGATGAACTAAAGAAGGTAGGGGCAATTCGTCCTTACCCGTTGGAATGGGATTCAGTACCATACCCACCAAAGTTCAAGCCACCAACGTTACATACGTATGATGGTATGAGCTCGCCGAACCAGCACATCTATTACTTCTGATCTCAGACCGGTAATGTTATAGATAACGATGCTATTATAGCCAGACTGTTCATTGGCACTTTTAAGGGGGTAGCATTTGACTGGTTTCGGAGCCTTCCTGCGGGCTCTATCAATTCCTGGATCGACTTAGAAACTCGATTCCTTTCTTATTTCTACGAGGACGATACCGAGGTAACCATGGACAAACTCCTCTCTACCGTACAGAGGAAGGGCGTATCTGTCCGTGACTACATTGAGCGGCTCAAAAACTGTCCCTCATGTGCCCAGCAGGGATGCCATTGCCCATGCTCTTGCAGACATGCAGGCATAACTTCCTGGACCAAGTGGAGATTCGTATGGGGGCTGTTAAAGCCCATACCTGAAAGGAACTAGTCGAGCAAGCTGAGATAGCCGAAAAGTCGGCTAAAAAGTTTGAGCCATCTAACCCTAAAGGCAAATGGGTTATGAATAATGAGGGGCGCGATGACATGGTGCAGTCTTCCCAAGCCAAAGGGAAAGAGATTGTCCGTTGAATTGTCAGGGGACATTCATTCGAAGGCTAAGAAGAGCGGCTTCAATAATCAGGAGTCTAAGTTTCCACCGAAGCAGTACTCCTTCAAAGACGAGCAGGTGGTCGCAATATTCCATTTACTCAACAAAGGGAATAAATTGAAGCTTCCGTTTGCTCGACGCCCTAATGAAGTGAGAAGCATGAACGATCCCAACTATTGCCTCTTTCATAGGATGGTTCATTATCCTACTAATAAGTGCTTTGTCCTCAAGGACAAAATTCAAGCTTTAGTCGATGCCGGAGTTCTGACTCTGAAATTAGAACAAAAGAAAATCACTGCAAACATGGTGACCCTCGAATTCGACAAAACCCAAAAGTCACAGTTCCTGATTGGACTTTCTCAATCCCTGAAGCACGGCTAGAAGTAAGGCATCCTTCAGCCGAAACTCAAGAGGTTAAGGGTCTTGTTCCTTGACATTGGAAATAGAAGAAATTATGTGGATACACCTAGACCTTGCCCAAGATGAACAATGGGATTCAAAGAAATCCAAGTCGAAGGGTAAATCTTGCAATGTTATCTCTATCTTGCGGGATGACGGCAATGTGACATCAGCTTCTCTTAGCGATTTTGAGGGAAAAAAGCACGCTTGCACAACACAGGCTGATGTACCTTAGTCGATAGACACTCGATCCAGAAAATCATACTTAACATAGTATAAAAGGGTTATTGACGAGACACAATAGCAGACGACGTCAGTACGAATACCAAAACCAGCTCCGGTCCCGACAACGAGAAAAGAGAAGCAGAAAGAAGTCTGGTTTGACCATGTCCTCAAGAAGCCTTCAGGCCCAGGACTTAACATGCCTTTTCGCTTTGACATATTGGCCTAGTTGGCTAATATCCCAGCTCGTATCACCATACACACACTCCTTCATCTCTTGAAAGAAACAAGAGAAGCGCTTAGGGATGCACTGGCTAACTCAGAATCATTTCTGACACATATGCCAGAAATCCCCAGGGGTGACAAACAACCCTCTTGCTCCGAATGTCATCATGTACAATCAAAAGTACCTGTTATTACTTTCACAGCTGAGGATATGCTTCTCAAGGATAATAAGCATGATCGACCTTTGTACTACACCGGATACATCGGTTCGACATGCATTGAAAGGGAACAGGTTGATCTGGGTGTGCACTCAGTATCATCTCCAAAAGACTCCTCTACTTTCTAGGTATACCACTGTATCAGTTGTCTGCAACCACTACAACAATATACGGCTTTAATGCAGGGAGTAGTCATCCACTTGGAAAGATTCGACTCCGTTGCCGAATCAAGAGCCTAAAATCGGAAGTGACGTGCTACGTCATTGACGCTGAAACATCATACAACTTGTTATTAGGACGACCCTGGATCCACGCTAACTGGATTGTCCCCTCTACTCTGCACCAATGCTTCAAATATGTTGAAGACGGTGCGACAGTACGGACTGTCTTCGCTGAGAAGCAACCATTCAAAGGGGTGGAGAACTACTTTACTGATGCTCTCCTATATCAGGAAGTCAGTGAAACATCAAAAGAATCGTCGCCTGACAACGATGATAGTGGCAATGAGGCAGATTCAGAATCTGAAGGTGACACGTCAGCTACTTGGGTCGGTGAACCGATTATAGCATACTTCAATAATTCTCAATATAATACTCTTTTTGAGGATGATGACGAATGGGTAATTAATGACAATGTTTCTCTTGATTATCCTACGAGTTTTGAACAGATTGAATCTGTTACGAATGGCTCCCTACACATGCCCTTGCATAAATCAAGTACATCAAGTACATCTGTGAAATGTATAGAAGGATCTGTTTTAGTGGTTCCTCCGTCCAAAGAGGTCAATCACCAATAATATTCGGTAAAACCCAACTGCAAAGGTCTACAGCCACAGATTCGAGTTCAGACTCAGATACCCCACAGATTTTCTATTATGCAAGATCAGTACAGCATATGATGAGGAAAATTGGATACAGCCTGCAACGTGGGAATGGTTTGAATTTTGGAAAAGGACGACGTGGTTTTCTGCGTAATTTTGTGACAACAGGGAAACTGGCAAATTACAATGATAACACACGCAGGAGGTTAGGATACGTTACGCCTCACCGTCTGTAATGATTCAATCCAAGATGACAAACCGACCCCATCACGCTCTGCATCTTCCTCCGAATGGGAGTCGGATGTCAGTGTGGGAACGATGTTCAAGAATCTCACCGTTAATATGACTATAAGTAGCCAATTGGAGCATACAGAAGCTACGGATGTTGAACCATGGGCTCAACAATTGGATTTCCAATAGGAAAAGCGATTCGAACAACGCGAACCATCTACTGAAGATAAGGTGATCCAGGTTAACTTGGGTAGTCAAGATCACCCTAAACCCATCTTTATAAGTGAAAGCTTATCACTTACGGAAAGAGAAGAATTGATGGTACTCGTAAGGGAGTATATTGATGTCTTTGCATGAAACTACAAAGATATGCCCGGACTTGATCCACAAGTAGCCAAGCTTCATCTGAACATCAAGCCTGACGCCAAGCCAGTCAAGCAACAACAACGCCGGTTTCGCCCGAACATTATGGAAGCTATTGAAGCCGAAGTCCACAAACTCATTGCGTGTGGCTCCATACGAGAGGAACAACATCCAGATTGGGTTGCTAATATCGTCCCCATTCTCAAGAAGAATGGAAAAATGCGAATCTGTCTTGACTACCACGATCTCAATACAGCCTGTCCTAAAGACGAATTCTCATTACCCATCACCGATGTAATGATTGACAATACCTGCGGATTCGAAAGAATGTCTTTCATGGACGGCTTTTCAGGGTACAATCAAATTAAGATGTATTCAGGGGATGAGAGGCATATTTCATTCCGGACACCGTTGGGGGTATCTGCTATACCATGATGCCCTTTGGATTGAAGAACGCGAGAGCAACTTATCAGCGGGCGATGAGTATAATTTTCCGTGACCATCTCCGAAAGACGGTAGAATATTATGTTGACGACATTGCTGTCCAAAGCCACGATAAGAATGACCATCTTCGTGACTTGAAAACGATGTCGACATAATGCGGGCTCATCGATTGAAAATGAATCCGACAAAATCCTTCTTGGGGGTTTCGAGTGGCAAGTTCCTGGGATTCATTATTACATCAAAGGGAATTCATCTTGACCCAGACAAAATCAAAGCCATTTAGAGTATGCATTCACCTAAAAATCTTAAAGAACTTAGGGGCCTGCAAGGTAGATTGGCTTATATCAAAAGATTCATCGCAAATCTCTCAGGCCGCTGTCAACTGTTCACCCGACTCATGAAAAAAGGTGTCTCTTTTGTATGGGATCAAGCCTGCCAAGAAGCTTACGAGGATATCAAAAGATACCTCACTAAACCTCCGGTCTTAGTGGCTCCCACATCAAGGAAACCATTCCTGCTTTATGTGAAAACTATGGACCATTCTCTCAATGCTCTGCTTGCTCAAAAAGACAATAATGGTCACGAACAGGCTATTTATTATCTGAGCAGGACTCTGATAGGGGCAGAATCTCGCTATAATCCTATTGAGAAGGAATGCTTAGCTCTTGTCTTTGCTATCTAGAAGACACGATATTATTTGGTCGGCCAAATCATACATGTCATTTTCAGATTGAATCCTTTGCGCCTTCTAATGACGAAACCAGGATCATTAAATTCAAGATTGGCTAATTGGGCCCTCCTTTTGTCTCAGTACGACATGCTCTTTGTCCCTCAGAAGGCAGTCAAAGGCCAGCCGCTTGCAGAGTTCTTGGCTGCTCATCTGGTTCTAGAAAGCTCAAAACTTCACGAAGATATTCCAGATGAGGTGTTCGAATCTAATATGACTTCAGAGGATGAAGTATGGCAGATGTTCTTCGATGGAGCATCATGAATAGGCCCTAAAGGCAAGATCATTATTGGTGTGAGGGTTGTATTTATCTCACCACAAAATCATGTCCTTCCTAGGGCATTTTCTCTGACGGAATCATGCTCTAACAATGTGGCAGAATGCAATGCTCTACTCATTGGCCTTCAGCTCGCTCGTGAAATAGGGGTACGCTACCTTGAAGCTTATGGTGATTCAAAACTGATTATCAATCAGGTTAAAGGCGAGTATGAGGTCCGTCACGAAGATTTGGTACCTTATCATCACGCAGTCATCAAAATGGCTAATTTATTTGATGGCTTTTACATCGGTCACGTGTCTCGATCCCAGAATATTAGGGTCGATGCTCTGGCTGCACTAGCAACAACGTTAGCTTTACCAATCGACAGAAAATATCACCTTACAGTGGCTACTCGACACCTCGTTTGTCCTAAACATGTGTTGAAAATCAAGGAGGTCTATAGCATCTCGACGGATTTTGAACCGAGAGATTGGCGATTTTCCCTCATCGACTATGCTTTGCATGGTTTACTACTGGATGACCCTAAAAAAGCGGCATCTATCAGATGAAGGTCTCTCCATTTTTACTATGATCCAATAGTAAAGATACTCTACCGTCGCTTATATGACTTTATCCTCCTCTGTTGCCTTTCTAATTCGGAGGCACAAGAAGTGCTTAAAGAAGCGCACGACAGATTGTGCGGAGCTCATCAGCCGGGCCCAAAACTCAAAGACCGATTACACCGACTTGGATATTATTGGCCAACTATGGTAGCCGATGCCATCCAATATGCACGAAAGTGTAAAGCATGCCAAATCCATGTGGACTTCATACATCAGCTTTCAGAGTTGCTCCATCCAACTATTGCTTCGTGGCCATTTGAAGCGTGGAAAATCGATGTCATAGGGCCGATCAGCCCCTCTTCAACAAAAGGTCACCGGCTTATCTTAGTAATAACCGATTACTTTTCAAAGTGGGCAGAGGCTATACCACTGGTGGAAGTTAAAACTTCTAATGTGGTTAATTTTATCAAACACCATGTCATCCATCGATTTGGTGTCGGTGGATCATCCATGATAACGGTCCCTAATTTGCAAGCCAGGTATTCTATCGGTTCTGTGATTGAAACCAGATTCAGAGTGTGGCATCAACTGCTTATAACCCCGCCGCTTATGGCTTGGCGGAAGCATTCAACAAGGTAATCATTAAGCTACTCAAAAAATTCATTTCATCGAATAAGCGAGACTGGAATGAGAAGCTTAGTGAATGTCTTTGAGCCTACCGAACCACAGTTCGGACCCCGACAGACAATACGCCTTTTTCTCTGATATACGGGTGCGAAGCAGTCATACCATTAGAAATACAGATGCCGCCATTACGAGTCGCTTTGATCACTAGAATGACAAAGGAGGACAATGATCGGTTACGTCTTCAAGAGCTCGAAGCCCTAGATGAGAAGCGATTACAAGCTCAACAACATATTGAGTTGTATCAAGCGCGGATCTCAAAGGCCTTAAATAAGTAGGTTAAGCAAAGGGTTTTCCAGAAAGGATATTTGGTTTTAGCTGTCAGACGACTCGCACAAAATCAAAGGCAAATTTCAGCCCAAATAGGAAGGACCGTTTTTAATATAAACAGTCTATTCAAATGGGGATATCGCCTTATGACTTCAGACAGAGACTTACTCATGATGCCAATCAATGGCAGGTTCTTAAAGAAGTATTATCCTTGATAAGATCCTTCTCATGATCAAGTTAACATTACACCTCTGATCAAGACCTTCAGATCTAAGATATGTAGAAAGAGCGCTCCCCTCTTTCTCTAACAAGATCATACAGCCATAAACCAGTGTCGAGCTGATCGAACACCAGTTATATCAAAGAAGAATCAAGGCTATGAGCTTTGATTTTAGCCTTATCACTCTTCTCTAATTCATTGTCGACTGGTATCAAATCGATCGAACGCCTTTGACATTGAAGAAGAAAAACAAGGGATTAAGTTGTTTTAGCCTTGTCACTCTTCTCATATAAACATGTACCTATCTTCAACTTAGAAGAATAGGTCATATTTTGAAGTCAAGCATGCCTAAGCCACAGTTTCAGGCAGATGGCTTATTTAGCCTGATTTTTCTATGTATAATAGAGGCATACCTCCCTGCTCTAGTTTGATCGATCGAAGCTCGACCCAACGATAAAAGGTCCGACCAAACAAATAAGTCCATCTGATGACTTGTCAAGCTGAACTTAATCGAAGAAGGTTCATGACACATCCTTCTACATAATCTTTCCAATATGGAAACAAGGTAAGGATTGGCAGAGAATCCACGAGGAATGATAAACTTCAGACCAAGATCCCATGGAATTCAAGTCTACTCCTTTAATCCCCAACTTGCCTACAGAGTGAAAACCTAGGGAAAGCATCGCGTTACTCAAAGTAACAAAATAATCCAACGCCGCTAGCGGCTAAGGATAGAGGAAAATGTTGGCCTTTAAGCCCAACATAAGTCCTTGACAACTCATCATGTTGAGGGGAATAGCATGGCTAGCCCGACGGTAGTTGATAAAGGCATATCAAATCCGTTGACAGCTGAGGATTTGCTAAAAATCCTAAGGGACCTGTTCCCATTTGATTCCCTCTCCAAAATCACTTACCAATTCCCGTCCATGGAATGGTAAGACCACATAGAAAGGTATTCATATCCCTTGCGAAATGACGAGTCTAACCTATCATATTAACATTAAACCTCTGATGGTGAGATTCTGGCCTATTCCCTCGCAGATAAAACCAACATCCCTGCGAATTTGGTCAACATCCCCAGTGAATAAACTCCGCTTGTCATTCTCTTCAATAGAATGACAGGTCTACTCAAATTACTGTTATGTTCAAACACCTCTAATAGTAAATGAATCCTTATCAAGTTAACATTACACCTCTGACTAGTTGCTTTACGAATCCCCTTGGAGTTCTCTGACATATAATTTTCATGAGATTCATATTTCTCAGCTCCCCAGCAAATCTCTAGTAGACTCTCTTCAAAGTCTACTATTTCCCACTCAGTCCCTCATGGACTTTCTTGGTTGTCATGTTAACAATACACCTCTGACAATTTCTTCCAAAAATATCCAAAGGAGATATCAATTTCCCACGGAATTTATAATCAAATCCTTTTCCCCTATGGGGTTATCTCTTTTACCGTTATGTCCAGCTTGTCACCTCTGAACGGTAGAAATCCTGAGCTTGGTAGCAATTCTCAATTGGTTATGTCCATATTACCTCTGAACCAACAGATAACCAAGTCTCATCTTTCAGTCCAGTAGGGACTATTCCTTAGCCGTTATGTCCAGTTCGCCACCTCTGAACGACAGGGTTTTAAGTCTAACAATTTCTAATCGGTTATGCCCAGTTTATCACCTCTGAACCGACGGATACCTAGATCTCCCTTCTTATGTTACTTCAACTGTCATGTCCAGATCACCACTTCTGAACAGATAAGTCCATAACTTTGTCCTCCTTCCCTCTACTAAGGTCAGGAGTTCTTGCTGTCATGTTAATACGACTACCTCTGAACAGCGAATTGTGAGCCGGATGTCTCTTAGTTGGTCATGTCCATATTACCTCTGAACCGATGGGTGCCCAGATCCAATTCACCCTTCTGGCCCTAGTGGGCTAGCTGCTAAGTTAATGCGACTATCTGTGGCAGCGGATTCGGAGTTTAGCGTGTCTTAGTCTATCATGTCCAGTATATCACCTCTGAATAGACGGGTCCCTAAAATCGGATTCACCTTCATTTTGTTATCATGTCCAGATTATCACCTCTGAATGACAAAGTTTCGAGCTTAGTGGCTTCTCAATCGGTTATGTCCAGTTCATCACCTCTGAACCGACAGATAGCCAAGTCTCCCTTTTTGCTTACTTTATGTCCAGTTCGTCACCTCTAAACAGTAAACACTTCGAGTTTGGTAATTTCTAATCGATTATGTCCAGTTTGTCATCTCTGAACCGATAAATATCTAATCTCATCTTTCTTAGTCTATCATGTCTAGTATATCACCTCTGAATAGACGGGTCCCTAAAATCAGATTCACCTTTATTTTGTCATCATGTCCATATTATCACCTCTGAATGACAAAGTTTCGAGCTTGGTGGTTTCTTAATCGGTTATGTCTAGTTCATCACCTCTGAACCGACAGATAGCCAAGTCTCCCTTTTTGCTTACTGTTATGTCCAGTTCGTCACCTCTGAACAGTAAACACTCCGAGTTTGATAATTTCTAATCGGTTATATCCACTTTGTCACCTCTGAACCGATGAATATCCAATCTCATCTTTCTTTGTCGTTATGTCCAGTTCATCACCTCTGAACGACAAGGCTTCGTGTCTGGTGATTCCTAATCATCATGTCCAGGCCATCGCCTCTGAATGGCAAAATTTCTTATGCTGGGTTGGTCGCTTTTGACTAGCAAACCCTAGTTCAAACAGGAATTATCACAGGTTGTGGTGTCCAATTCATCATAACCTATTCATAAATCCGATGATCTTTAATCTGTTACGTTAATATTTACCTCTGAACAGTAAAGATCGTCAAGCTCATTGCTTTCATCCTCATCTCAATATGATTTGAGTCGATCCATTTCTCAAATTTGTAACTAATCCTATCAGTTTATCACCTCTGATGAGATTAGTTATACCATTATTTTCTTTCCTTTTTGAGAATTATAGTACAACTTGAAAGTGAGAATTGCAAATTCAGAAGATAAAACAAGTTGGAAATACAACGGAGGAGTCAAATAAAATTACTTTTTATTGATTCCAAAAGAGGGATACATGGATACATGGATTAGAAGCTACGAGGGTGCTTCGTAGGACTTGATCCGTTCTTCAAGGATGGCCATCCTATTCCTCCTCTCCTCAGTAGCTCTTATAAAGGCCTGCGACCTCAACTCATCCTCATTAAAGTTCACTGTCTGGGACAGGCGAGCCTTAATTTGAGCCAAAGTTGCCCTCTGCGCTAGCTCCTGTTGCAGGACTTCGTCATTCTGAGCCTTAAGCTGCTCTAGCCGAGCGATCTCCTCAAAACGCACCGGTTCAGCCTTGGACGTAGGAAGATTGGCTTTCTTGATCATTTCCTTGGCCTTTTCAATCTTATCCTAAGCGTCAAAAGAGCACTATTAGAAGCATTTATGTATCTCTAATTTCTACTTTCCTTATCTCTAAGGATTTCAAATCTGAAGAAATTGCCTTAGCTGCTTCCTGAGCGCAAGATGAGCTTCACGCATTTGAGCAGCGAGGTGTTCAAGCTGTTCATTAACTGAGAAGTCAAAATCTGAATGGCTGACACGGCGCCATTCGTCTACATCCCTCTCAAGCCTCTCCACCAGAAGCTCTAATGTGGCAGCTTGATCATCCCCTCTAAAGTCTTGAATGCTGTCAATACTTCGAGAAAGGACCACCTTCAAAGCAGAGAACGAGGTAGTCGAGCCCTCAAGACCAAAGCAACAGATCGCTTCAGGCCCTTATAAAAGCTGTCGACTAGCTCAGCCACAGATTCATTCTCGGCTTCAACTACTTCCGGTGAACGAGTGGCCCCTGAAGGTAAAGCTTCCACCGGTTTCACTGACATAACTATGGAGGGGATGGCAGAAGCGCTGGCTAGAGCAATATGAGGGAGCGCCCGTGATCTCGGAGGAGTCCTCATTGAAACTAGTACACTAGCCACAATCGAAGTAGGGCAGGTGACTATTTCTGGGAGAGCTGGCTCAATAACCAGTGTTGGAGAAGTAGGACTGGTAATTACCTTCAGCTCCATGGTTGTCAAGATGGGCAGCGTTGGCGAAACCACTGGCATCTCACTTACCGATGTAGTTGAAAGTGAGATTGGTTCCGTAACCACTGTCCCCTCAGCCTCTTTTCCACTGACCAGTTCGGGCTAATAAGAGGGTAGGTCGTGATACAAGGCATCCAACTCGGCAGCGTCCGTTGCGGTTGAAGTACTTGCTTCACCCCTGATTCCCTCAGGAAGATTGGCTGGCTCCCTTGAAGTCGATGCACCTAAAGGCGGAACACATGTGGCAAGACTTTATTTGAGCAAGGCATAATGAATATCAGGAGAGAATTACTCACAAAAAGATCAAAGTATTACTGAGAGGTGATATCGCCTCAACTGCCTCAGCCGCAGTCTCTCTCTGAACTTCCTCAACGGCGACATCAATCACCCCAGGCTCCATAGGAAAGTTTTTGGCAGAGTCAAGAGGGATGGCCAGCTCACCTTCACTCACTGAACCCTCTGTGGTCCATCCTATAGAGCTGGAGGCCAAGGGACTTCCTTTGGAGGTCCCAACGCCCGAAGGACCGACGTCAGCCGCGTCACCTCCGGAGTCTTCTGAGATGACAAAGAAGCTAACCTCGTCACCTTCTTTATAAGTGAATAAAGGATCATAATAATCCCCCTGTTCTCCTACGGCCTCGGCTCTCGTTCTCTCGCCGTCTCGGTTCCTGAATCATAGGATAAACGAATGAGTTGTATAAAATATATAAGTATATATCGCAAGAATAGAACTGATATTACTCAGGTCAGGAATAGCTTTATCAACAGTCTGCCTCGGAGCCAATAGCTTAATGACTAACAGAGCAGGAGGAGGAGGCACCGCGGCTGATTCACCCTCTGTAATAACGGTGGGAGTGTAGCGACGAGACTTTTTCACTACTCTCTTCCTGTGAGATCCGCCTTGCCGCTTTCGTTTGAAGTGGACGTTGGGATCTTCTTCCTCCACCTCTTCTACTTCCACATCCTCCATTGGGGCTATGGCTACCCCACCAAGAGCATCTGGTGGAATCTCAGCACCTGCGTCTCCCTCAAAGCGGGGACTTTCAGTGTCTGAAGCCTCACTATCGACAATAGCTTCGAACTCCCCAAGGCCTGGCACGTGGACCCTTCTGCCTTCGCCCCTCCCGTTGACTTTCCGCTTCAGCCGCTGAGAGATCAATTTCACACCAAATGAGCTAATAGAAAACCCGGTTGGTGTGGAGTTCGAAGTTCTGTACCATTGGCAGAAACCCAAAGTTGTCTGAAGGTTCGGAGTCCTCAGTGGCATGCACAGCCGCGCCTCAGTACAACCAGCGATGTAGAACCTGTTGACACTTTAAAAAAGACAAGATTCTTACTGGCCTGAACAATGTCTAAACTTATTGACATTTACAAAAGACAAGTGACGGCAAGCTGACGACCAGTTCTGTACCCATCTCCGAGGAACAAATCAGCAACTTGAACTCTACTGATCCAGTGAAGCAGACAGTGAGCCCAGATTGTCTTTGAATAGACCTCAGCAGGTCTAAGATGCTAGGTTAGCTCAACACTTAGCATCACATGAGCCCAAAGGGATAGCCTCGCCTGAGAGGCTAAGATCGCCCAACTTCACCTTGGAGCCGTTCAAAGCTCCATCAGGAAGCTAAAATACAGCTTCGCCTGAAGTACTCAGTTAACTCCGCAGAGAGTTAGCTTCGCTTGAAGCTACACGCAACCGCGTAGAAGGATGTTCCATAGCTTCGCCACAGATGTTATCTAGCTCCACTGAAGAGCGTTCTTCTGACTTCGCCAGATGCTTCTTCCAGCTCCGCTGCGAGCTCGACGCGGCAGCTCCGCTGCGGGTCTGTTATGGTCAACCTTTGACCAATTAAATCTTCAGATGAGATCAAATCAATTCAAGATCAAGATCAAATCTAATCAAGATCAAATCTGAGATCAAATTTGGCAGTTGTTTGCCATAATCTCTTGACTCTCCTAAAACAAGTAAGAGTATCAGGGGAGATCTTCCAATCATATGGAAAGAATCAAAACAAATCAGGAGACCGACCTACCTGCTACTTCTAGCTTCGCAGAAGCTGATTCTAGCCTCGCAACAAGGCTACTTTCAGATTTAAATAGATTGACTCAATCTGTTTTCAAATTTTTTAAGGGACAATTATACCCCTGCTCTCCTTATAAATAGCCCACCAGAGGCACAAGGAGGGGGACACACGGAGGCGCAAGAGGCAAAAAGACGCACAGAGAGAGACGGCTAAACAGAGATCTATTCTCTTGCTTCCAAGAATTCTGAGAATTCAGAGAACTACTTCTCTAATCAGGGTGCTGATACCCTAATACCTTCCTTCCTCTCAAGGAATCTCCGGAACCAGGCGAGAAGGAATTTTCAAGTGAAGGCAGTTTGAGAAGTAACAAGAGGGTTCTACCAACCTTCTGTTCTCCTATTCCCCGAACCAGGCGAGAAAGGAATCCCATCGATCGCATCGTCAAAGGGACAAAGTGGTCATGCGCTGACCAGACTCCTATCGGCACACTTCTCCAGAATCTCAGAGGAGATCTACTTGTAATCTTTTTAGAATACTTGTAATTTAGCTCCTCGATACTTTTTTGTAAGTTTTCCCCTTTGCAAAATCAATGGAAAACAAGATGGCGACTCCGCTGGGGAACGAATTCTCCACTGCTGAGAATCAAGTGTCGCAATGCGACGAACAGACCTTCGGGTCTAACTCTGAATTCGAGAAAGCCAGTTTAGCCAGAGCCCCTCTGGCTAAATCTTAAAAGCAAGTCTCTGCGGAGACAGATAAGGCTCCATGCGAGCCTACTACGGTCCTCTGGCGCAACAAGGAAGCAGGCCCGCAATGCAAGCCTATCACTTTTGAGAACCTGGTCGTTCACTTCGACCAAGAAAAATTTGAAAAAGTCCTCTCTGGGGGTGGTCTAATGCTTCATGCACGGAAGCATAGAAAGGTCTCCATGGCCAAGGCCTCAGAACAGAAACCAGAAGCAGAATTCTGCCGACACCCCTCAGCCTTGCGTGTGGCTAGTCAGGTTCCTTGCGAACCTAGGTCTCCTTTGTCAAAGCAGATGTGGAGGCCAAAGCAGAAGGCTCTGTATAAAGCCTCAGGCGTAGCTACGCTACAAGTGTGTCTCTCTTGCGAAGAAAAAGGCAAGATGCTTGCCTGCTCCAATGAGACTGCTGGCCGCGGAGTCACAACGGCGACCATGCTTTCGCCTAATTCAAGAGCAGTAACTCCTCGCGCCAGCCTCGTTCTCATGAGTGAAGCTACTGTACCTCAGGGTACACATAATGTTCGTAGCCGCGAAGCTGGAACCAAAGTACCACAGTGTGCTTCGTTCCTCGGCTCTTCAAGTACTAAGCTCGCTCTTCGCAGTGAAGCTAAGGGATTGTCCCTAAGTGCTGATAGCGGTGCTTATGCAGCTTCAGCGCCCAAAGGCGTTTCCAAAGCTTTTAGCCGCGAATTTAGAGCCAAAGCACTATCTAAGGCTAATCGCCTTCGCAGCAACATAGCGAATAAAGCACCACAGCGTGCTTCGCTCCCCAGTCCATCAATCACTAAGCTCGCGCTTTGTAGCGGAGCTAAGGAATTGTCCCTAAGTATTGACAGCGGTGCTTATGCAGCTTCAACACCCAAGGACATTCCCAAGGTTCTTAGCTGCGAAGCTAGAGCTAAAGCACTATTTAGTGCTAATCCCCTCTACGGTGATAAAAGGAGCAGGACATCGTCCTATACGCAATCCAACAGAGCCTCTGCGCTGGATCGTTTAGGCCCAGCTGGGTCTGACTTGCGGGGATTCTTGACAAGTAAACGGAAGTCAGAACCTTTCCAAACTTCTTCCTCCTGTTGTCAACAAGTGGGATGTCAGTTGGTGACAGTCCACTCGGTCCATTGCCGGCTAGGACCAATCCTCGCCACTCCTCAAGGCCGACGATCAATTTTTGATCGACTGTCGGTGAGGCCCCGGTGAAATATCGCAAAAGGAGCGTAGCGCGAGATCTACCCTCTGCATCCGTTAACATGATCGAAAGAGCACGAGAGCTACGTAGGGGTAGACGAGCATCCCACGACACTCCCTACGGCTCTCTAGATCCAGATTATAGCCAGGATTGGGCAAAGTCTTAGTACATGAAGAAGGTGTCTTCCGAAACACCAGATCTAGGGTTGCAATACCCTACAGTTATGAGCATGCACCCACCTAAGAATCTCAAAGAGCTTATAGGCTTGCAAGGTAGACTGGCTTATATTAGAAGATTCATTGCAAATCTCTCAGGCCGCAGTCAACCGTTCACCCGACTCATGAAAAAGGGTGCTTCCTTCGTATGGGATCAAGCTTGTCAGGAAGCTTATGAAGACATCAAGAGATATCTCACAAAACCTCCAGTCTTAGTGGCTCCCACATCAGGAAAACCATTCTTGCTTTATGTGAAAGCTATGGACCATTCTCTTGGTGCCCTCCTTGCTCAAAAGACGACAATGGTCACGAACAGGCCATTTATTATCTGAGCAGGACTCTGATAGGAGCGGAATCTCGCTACAACCCTATTGAGAAGGAGTGCTTAGCTATTATCTTTGCCGTTCAGAAGACACGACATTATTTGGTCGGCCAAACCATACATGTCATCTCCAGAGTGAATCCTTTGCGTCTTCTCATGACGAAGCCAGGATCATTGAATTCAAGATTAGCTAAATGGGCACTTCTTTTGTCTCAATACGACGTGATCTTTATCCCTCAGAAGGCGGTTAAAGGACAGGCCCTTGCAGAGTTCTTGGCTACTCATCCAGTTTCAGAATACTCAAACTTCATGAAGATATTCCAGATGAAGCCTTCGAGTCTAATGTAACTTCAGAGTATGAAGTTTGGCAGATGTTCTTCGATGGAGCATCACGAATAGGCCCTAAAGGCAGGATCATTGCTGGCGTGGGGGTTGTGTTTATCTCTCCACAGAATCATGTCCTTCCTAGAGCATTTTCTCTGACGGAATCATGCTCCAACAATGTAGCAGAATATAATGCTCTACTCATTGGTCTTCAGCTCGCCCATGGAATGGGGGTACGCTACCTTGAAGCTTACGGCGACTCAAAACTGATTATCAATCAGGTTAAAGGCGAATATAAGGTCCGTCACGAGGATTTGGTGCCTTATTATCACACAGTCATCGAATTGGCTAATTTGTTTGATGGTTTTTACATCGGGCACGTATCTCGATCTCAGAATACTAAGGCAGATGCTCTTGCTGCATTAACTACGACGCTAGTCTTGCCAGTCGACACCGAGTATCACCTTACAGTGGCGACTCGACACCTTGTCTGCTCTAAACACATGTTAAGAACCAAAGAGGTTTATAATATCTCGACGGATCTTGAGCTAAGAGATTGGCGATTTCCTTTTATCGACTATGCTCTACATGGTCTGCTACAAGACAATCCTAAAGAAGCGGCATCTATCAGACGAAGGTCTCTCCGTTTTTACTATGATCCAACTCTCAAGACGCTTTACCGTCGTTCATATGACGGTGTCCTCCTCCGTTGCCTTTCTAACTCAGAGGCACAGGAAGTGCTTAAAGAAGCACACGACGGCATATGCGGAGCTCATCAGCCAGGTCCAAAACTTAAAGACAGATTGCATAGGCTTGGATATTATTGGCCAACCATGATAGCCGATGCCATCCAATATGCACGAAGGTGTAAAGCATGCCAAATTCATGCGGACTTCATACACCAGCCTCCAGAGTTGCTCCACTCAACTGTTGCTTCATGGCCATTTGAAGCATGGGGAATCGATGTCGTAGGGCCAATCAGCCCCTCTTCAACAAGAGGTCACCAGTTTATCCTGGCAATAACCGATTACTTTTCAAAGTGGGCAGATACCACTGGTTGAAGTCAAAACTTCTAACGTGGTTAATTTCATCAAACACCATGTCATTCATCGGTTTGGTGTCCGTAGGAGGATCATCCATGATAACGGTCCCCAATTCATAAGCCAGGTATTCTATCGATTCTGCGATAAATACCGAATCAGAATGTGGCTTCAACTGCCTATAATCCCGCCGCTAATGGCTTGGCGGAAGCATTCAACAAGACGATCATCAAGTTACTCAAAAAGTTCGTCTCCTCGAATAAGCGAGATTGGGACGAAAAGCTTGGTGAATGTCTTTGGGCCTACCGAACCACGGTTCGGACCCCGACAGGCGATACGCCTTTTCCCCTGGTATACGGGTGTGAAGCAGTCATACCGTTAGAAATCCAGATGCCGTCATTGTGAGTCGCTTTAATGACTAAAATCACATCAGAGGACAATGATCGGTTGCGTCTTCAAGAGCTCGAAGCCTTAGATGAGAGGCGGTTACAAGCTCAGCAACACATCGAGTTGTATCAAGCTCAGATCTCAAAAGCCTTCAATAAGAAGGTCAAACAAAGAGTCTTCCAGAAAGGAGATTTGGTTTTAGCCGTCAGACGATCAAGGATCATGACTCACAAAACCAAAGGTAAATTTCAACCTAAATGGGAAGGACGTTTGTAATAGCAACAGTCTATTCAAACGGAACATATCGCCTTATGACTTCAGATGGTGATTTACTCATGATGCGGATCAATGGCAAGTTCTTAAAGAAGTATTTTCCTTGATTAAGGATCCTTCTCATGATCTAGTTAACATTACACCTCTGATCAAGACTTTCAAGTCCAAGGAATGCAGAAAGAGCCCTCTCTCTTCCTCCAAACGAGATCATACAACCATAAACCGGTAGGAACCTGGTCATACACTGGTTGTCTCAAAGGAGAATCAAGGTTACATGCACTAACCACATGATCCAACACCTTTAATAGTTAAGGATAGAGGAAAATGTTGACCTTTAAGCCCAACATAAGTCCTCGACAACTCATCATGCTGAGGGGAATAGCATGACTAGCCCGACTCAAACAGTAGTTGGTAAAGGCATATCAAACCTGTTGACAGCTGAGGATTTGCTAAAAATCCTAAGGGACCTGTTCCCATTTGATTCCCTTTCCAAAATCACTTACCAATTCTCATCCATGGAATGGTAAGACAACATATAAAGATCTTTCCATCCATTTCGCTGTTAAGTTAACATTAAACCTATGACAGTGATTTCCTCGTTTCTCTCTGCGAAATGAGACCCCTTTCATGCTACGTTTAAACAGTATACCTCTGGCATCCATTTCACTGTTAAGTTAACATTAAACTATGACAGTGATTTCCTCGTTTCTCTCTGCGAAAACGAGACCCCTTTCATGCTATGTTTAACAGTATACCTCTGGCATCCATTTCGCTGTTAAGTTAACATTAAACCTATGACAGTGATTTCCTCGTTTCTCTCTGCGAGAATGAGACCCCTTTCATGCTATGTTTAACAGTATACCTCTGGCATCCATTTCGCTGTTAAGTTAACATTAAACCTATGACAGTGATTTTCTCGTTTCTCTCTGCGAGAACGAGACCCCTTTCATGCTATATTTAACAGTATACCTCTGGCATCCATTTCCCTGTTAAGTTAACATTAAACCTATGACAGTGATTTCATCGTTTCTCTCTACGAGAACGAGACACCTTTCATGCTATGTTTAACAGTATACCTCTGGCATCCATTTCGCTGTTAAGTTAACATTAAACCTATGACAGTGATTTCTCGTTTCTCTCTGCGAGAATGAGACCTCTTTCATGCTATGTTTAACAGTATACCTCTGGCATCCATTTGCTGTTAAGTTAACATTAAATCTATGACAGTGATTTCCTCGTTTCTCTCTGCGAGAACGAGACCCCTTTCATGCTATGTTTAACAGTATACCTCTGGCATCCATTTTGCTATTAAGTTAACATTAAACCTATGACAGTGATTTTCTCGTTTCTTTCTGCGAGAACGAGACCCCTTTCATGCTATGTTTAACAGTATACCTCTGGCATCCATTTCGCTGCTAAGTTAATATTAAACCTATGACAGTGATCCCCTCGATTTTTCCAGTGAAAATGAGACCTTTTCATGTTATGTTTAACACTACACCTCTGGCATCCATTTCGCTGTTAAGTTAACATTAAACCTATGACAGTGATCTTCTCGTTTTTCTCTGACAAATTGCTTTCCGAATCCCTACGAAGTTCTTTTTGTCACGTTAACATTAAACCTCTGACATATGATCTTCTATGGAATTCATTTCCTAGCTCCCCAGCAAGTTTCTGAGTCCCACTCAGTCTTTGCTGAACTTTTCTGGTTGTCACGTTAACAATATACCTCTGACAATTTCTTCCGTTTCCATCCAAATTTCGAGCTTGGTGGCTTCTCAATTGGTTATGTCATTGCGACCTCTGAACCGACAGATAGCCAAGTCTCATCTTTCAGTCCGGCAAGGACTATTTTCTTTGTCATCATACGACAAATTTTGAGCTTGGTGGCTTCTCAATCGGTTATGTCATTGCGACATCTGAACCGGCAGATAGCCAAGTCTCATCTTTCAGTCCGGCAAGGACTAATTTCTTTGTCATCATATGACAAATTTTGAGCTTGGTGGCTTCTCAACCGGTTATGTCAATGCGACCTCTGAACCAACAGATAGCCAAGTCTCATCTTTCAGTCCGACAAGGACTAATTTCTTTGTCATCATATGACAATTTTGAGCTTGATGGCTTCTCAATCGGTTATGTCATTGCGACCTCTGAACCGGCAGATAGCCAAGTCTCATCTTTCAGTCTGGCAAGGACTAATTTCTTTGTCATCATATGACAAATTTTGAGCTTGGTGGCTTCTCAACTGGTTATGTCATTGCGACCTCTGAACCGGCAGATAGTCAAGTCTCATTTTTCAGTCCGACAAGGACTATTTCTTTGTCATCATACGAAAATTTTGAGCTTGGTGGCTTCTCAATCGGTTATGTCATTGTGACCTCTGAATCGGAAGATAGCCAGGTCTCATCTTTTTAGTCCAGTAAGGACTATTTTCTCAAAAGGCTGCAATACAACTTGAAAGCGAGAATTCAGAAGATAAAACAATTTGGAAATACAACAGGGGAGTTAAATAAAATCACTTTTTTATTGATTCCAAAAGAGGGATACATGAAGGCACATATTACAAGCTATGATGGTGCTTCATAGGACTTGATCCGTCCTTCAAGAGTCGCCAGCCTAGTCTTCCTCTCTTCAGCAGCCCTGATAAGCGCCTGCGACCTCAGATCGGCCTCATTAAAGCTCGCTGTCTGGGCCAAGCGAGCTTCAACTTCAACTAAGGTTGCCCTCTGAGATAGCTCTTGCCGAAAGACTTCATCATTCTGGGCCTTAAGCTGTTCAAGCCGAGCAGTCTCTTCAAGACGCACTGGTTCAGCCTTGGACAAAAGAAGATTAGCCTTCCCGATCATTTCCTTGGCCTTTTCAATTTTATTCTCAGCGTCAAGAAGAGCACTGCTAGAAGCGTCTATGGCATCCCGAGCTCTACTTTCCTTGTCTCCAAGGATTTCAAATTAGAAGAAATGGCCTTAGCAGCTTCTTGAGCGGCGAGATGAGCTTCATGCATCTGAGCAACAAGATGCGCAAGCTGCTCGTTAACTGAAGACTCCAGATCTGAATGGCTAAGACGGCGCCATTTGGCCACATCCCCTCAAGTCGGTCCACCAGAAGCTCCAATGCAGCGGCCTGGTCATCCCCTCCAAAGTCTCGAATACTGTCAATGCTCCAGGAGAGGACCACCTTTAAAGCAGAGAATGAGGTAGTCGAGCCCTTCAAGATCAAAGCAATGGATCACTTCAAGCTCTTATAAAAGCTATCGACTAACTCAGCCACAAATTCATTCTCGGCCTCAATCACTCCTGGCAAACAAGCAGCCCCTGAAGACAGAGTTTCCACCGGCTTTATTGACACTAATGTGGAAGGAATAGTAGAAGCACTGGCTGCAGCAACATGAGAGGTCGTCTCGGAGGAGTCCTCATTGAAACCAGTACACTAGCCACGATCGAGGTAGGACTAGTGACTATTTCTGGGAGAACTGGCTCAACCACCAGTGTGGGAGAAGTAGGACTGGTAATCACCTTCAGCTCCGCACCTGGCAAGATAGGCGGCACTGGCGAAACCAATGGCACCTCACTCACCGATATAGTTGGAAGTAAGGCTGGTTCCATGACTACCGTCCCCTCAATTTCAGTTCCTCTGGCTGGTTCAGGCTGATAAGAGGGCAGGTCGTGATACAAAGCATCCAACTCAGCAGCATCCGCCGCGGTCGAAGTACTTACTTCACCCCTAGATCCCTCGGGAAGACGGGTGGGCTCTCTTGAAGTCGATACACCCAAAGGCGGAACACCTACAACAAGACTTTGTTTAGACAAGGCATAACAAATAACAGGAGTCAAAAGGTCAAAATGATAAAGATGGTGTCGCCTCAATCGTCTTGACGGCAGCATCAGTCCCTGCAGGCTCCATTGGAAAATCTTTGGCAAAATCAACACGAATGGCCGGCCCGCCTTCACTTGCCGAACCCTCCGTGGTCCACCCGAAAGAGCTAAAAGCTATGGGACTTCCTTTTGAAGTCCCAACGCCCGAAGGACCTACATCGGCCGCATCATCTCCAGACTCTTCTGAGACGGCGAAATAGCAAGCCTCATCGCCTTCCTTATAAGTAAACAAGGGATCATAATGCTCCCCTTGTTCTCCGGTAGCTTCAGCTCTAGGGCTTCTCACCGCCTCAGTTCCTGAATCATAAAGTTAACAATGAGCTACATGGAACACATAAGAAGTATATTACAAGAACGGAGCTGATCTTACACGGGTCCGGAGCGGCTTTACCAGTAGTCGGCTTAGGAACCGACAATTTAATCACTAATGGGGCAGAGGAGGAGGCGCTGTAGATAATTCGCCCTCTGCAAATACCGTCGGAGCGTAGCGACGAGGCTTCTTCACTACTCTCTTCCTACGAGATCCACCCTCCCGCTTTCGCTTGAAGTGGACGTCAGGATCTTCTTCCTCCACTTCTTTCACATCAGCATGTTCTATGGGGGCCGTGCCGACCCCACCGGAAGCAGTTGCTGGAGCCTCAGCACCCGTATCCGCTTCAAAACGAGGACTTCCCGCATCCGAGGCTTCGCTATCATCGACAGCAATGAATTCCCTGAGGCCTGGAACGCGAACCCTCTTACCCTCACTCTTCTCAGTGACCTTCCGCTTCAGCCGCTGAGAGATTAACTTCACACCAGAGGAATTTATAGAAAATTTAGTGGGTGTGGAGTTCGAAGTTCTATACCATTGGCAGAATCCCAGGGTCGCCAGAAGGTTCAGAGTCCTTAGCGGTATGCACAGTCGCACCTCAGTAAAGCCAGCAATGAAGAACTGCCAGGCACGAGCTCCATCGATGAGACTCCCCATGAAGGCCAGACTGCTGTTTGGATTGCCTACATACAGTTAGTCATACCCAAACTGGCGGGCAAACCGACTCGGAACATAGGGCTCCAAGTAACAGGTGTCCCCGCTTCTATACAATAAGTGTGATGGCCGGATGCTGACCAGCCATTCGAAGACTCCTGACTCAATGACGTCTGCCCTTCTCCTACATCCTTGAATTCTTCACCATAGCCCGCATCGCGAATGTAGGGGAAGCATCGGAAAAGGCTATAGACGTCATGACGATACAGCAGCTTACGGACCGCAGCCACATAAGTCTTCGACCATGAACATCCCTCGAATCGACGGAGAAGCGCCATTCGAACACCCTCTAGGGGCTCCTCTCTAGCTTGGATGATAGAAGGACAGTGAGGGCGAACCATGCCATTAGATAAGTATATAGCAAACCTATTCTGGGGTTTGGTCCGTCGCGAGGCAAGATAGTCCCCTTTCCCCGCTTCGTTGTTGGTGGCCTACAGAAAGCCTCCGTCAATGCACGAAGGCCTCTTTGAATACAAGCACACCATGGCTGGACGAAGTCCAAGAGAGCGACCATGGACTAGACGAATGGCAGGCAATAAGACAGTCGGATGAATGACATCGCCAGACGAAGACGGCACCACACATCTCTTCAACCAGACCGTTAAGAAACCAGCTAGAAGTGCCTTCCGGGACGTCAGTCGACGAGCCTGTTAGTGAAAACTCCGAAGAATATCGCCTTTCTCATAGAGTCGTCATCCTCTTCCAGAATCAAATCCCCTTGAGAATGCTCTTGCATCCGGCGAAAGATGTCTTCATCAGCAACTCCACAATGAGCCGCTGCAGGAGTATTTTCCATGTCAGGGAACAAATAATTTCCCCAGCTCTTCAAACTGCATGAAGCTCCCTTACTGCTCCCATGCATGCTGGAGCAAATGTACAGGTGGACATCAACTCCCGGTAAGTCTCAAACAAGGCGGGCTCCTGCTTCTCCAGAAATGCCATTTCCGCCTCGCACGGGAAATATTCTTCATATGGAAAAGACCCTAAAGGCAGAGCAGAGATTTCCCACATCTCGTGCAGAGCCATACCCAATTCGCCAACAGGGGTGAAGAAGGTCCCTGTAGCCGGGCAGTACAACTCAAAGATGGCGTAGAAGTTCGCTACGCTCATCTGAATACCATAACAGGTCGCCCTGACGGCCTCATAAAGCCCCAGCCTCTCCAGATCCTCCTCAAAATGAGCAAGGACATATAAAGTCAAGTCCCTCCACCATGCCTTCAGAGGGTGAATCCACCCTGGAGTCCTGAAATCGGTGGCTGGATAATTGCCACAAACCTTAAAGAATTGATTTCCAAAGGTCTGAGCCACCGTAGGATTTTCCCCACTGGGATGTCTGGAAGTACATTCCTAGGGTGGAGACCCAATATGCAGCGAGGAGGACCCGTCCTTGTGTAACCAGGGGACAGAATTATCAACTTCCCTACGTGAACGGAGTCAGTAGTCCGAGTCACTTGCCACTGCATCTTTCGAGCCCTCATCACACATTGAAAGAAGGACAAGGGAAAATGCCGCCTGCTAGATGGGAGATAGAACTTCTCACCATCCAATTTGAAAATCCACTGCCCCTCTCCGGCTAGCAGCTGGCGATCATTATCTGGCGCTGCATCTCCGAACATGAAGCCAGGCTTCTGATAGATTCTCCGGTCAGAATCTTCAAGGGGAGCAGTAGTTAAGATGCTCCTCACGGTGCACTGATCCCCAGCATGAATAAGTGTATCCCGAGCAGGAGAGCTTCGCTCGCTAAATAGTGAAGCCTGCCCTTGGAACTGCAGGCTGACGTTGCCATCTAGCCCCCTGGCTGTGCCAAAGAGACTGTTCAGAGGACCAGGAGTATAGTGCACTGCAAAAATAAGGACTGCAAAAATAAGGAGAAACTATGGTTAATTCATCAGCCAAACAAGGGCTAAGACAAGAATGCAATTTTGTTAAGGCATAGCTTCACTCTCCGAGCGAAGCTAGCCTAATGATAGCTTCGCCCTGAAACTTAGCTTCGCAGCTGCAGCTTAACTCCGCATTCCACACGAAGGCAGGAGGCAGGAAAATATCCAAGTATTAGCTTCGCTCTGGAAGCTTGACCTCGGACAACAGGATGCGACAAAGCCCCAGGGGTAACTTCGCCAGAAGAGTATTATTGCCTAAAGACTATTTTAAGGGCATTAAGGTCCTCTTCAGTTACACTCCAAAGGCTAGCTTCGCATCCTGTCATTCAATAGGATGTGAACCGTCTAAGGGATAGCTTCGCCTGGAAGCTTAAAGAAGGGACCCTTCAGTTCTAAGATTCCCAATTAAGAAGTCTAGGGAAATTCAGGGAATCAAACTCCCTAAAATTGTTAGATCATAATTAATTGTTCTGGGTTCATCGAAAGATAGCCTGAAATAGGCTTTAAGAGAGAGATGAAAATCTCTGATCAAAAGGGAACAATCCCTACCAGCGATAGGTCATTCGATGACCGGAGGAGGAGAAGGACCCTCCGTCGTAGAGGTTGCTACCTCTTTTCCTGCTCGTCTCTTGGAAGCCATTGGAGAACTGTGGAAGTTCTTGAATTCTTGAACGAAGAAGAAAAAGGAAGAAGAGAGTCAGAGTTCTCTGAAAATTCAAAGAGAAGTGCCTTCTCTTTCAGCCCGATCAGGCTTTTATAGGCTGATGATTGCCTAAATGTCGCCTCGGAAGGAGCGCAGGCAGTCGTTTCAAATTAATTTGAAACGGCGCCTAAAGCGCTTTGCCGAGAAGCGCTGCTTCAGCCCCACTAAGGGCTAACTCCGCCATGAGTCTAGTGCTGACTTAGCGCGACGCATGAATAACTTCGCTGAAAAACATGCCTTAGCTCTGCTAAAAGCACAACCCGAGCTTCGCAGAGAATTCATGCTAGCTTTGCTGGAAGCTCGTTCCTGATTTAGATAGGATCCTGTCTTTAATTTCGCATGAAGTTTAGCTCCGCCGATCCACTTCAAGTGTTCTCGAATCGAAAAGAAGGAGAAGCAGAGCAGATAAGCAGAGAATAAAAACTTTTATTGATTCAAAAGGGAAGGTACATTGATACTACTACATCAAGATTGTGTTTCGTACAACAGAATCATTTGCTCCAAAGGCATACAAGTGGTCCCTATCTACTTCCACGCCAAACCAACTGGACACGAAAGGCCTTCCTCCTATACAAGGCCGTAATCCTTCGCATAATGGCAGATTTTGCCATCAAGAAGATGGATCTGCTTTGATGCAAATGGGCAAAAGATCTGAGACCTTACAGGTGACGTCCGTTTTCCCGAAGTGGATCATCTCGGATAAGCGACTACCAGCCCCGCCTCGAAGTGGATCATCTCGGATAAGCGACTGCCAACCTCTTCTGGGAACACACATCAGCTGCCCCAGTTGTTCCTCCTGCTTAGGATTTAAAGTTTCAATTGGAAAAGTAAGAGGCAACTTTCTGGTCTCTTTCATCAAGTCAAAAGACTGGCGAATATAGCTCACTGCAATACAAACTGAAACAAGTTAGCAGTAAGTCAAAGGAGAAGCTGCAAAAATGAAATTCAAAGTCAAATTCTTTGGGGCGAAGCAATTCATATCCGATTCAGTTGCAATTTAGGGACGGATTTCAGTTTCGGTTAAGCAGAGGGTAGCCTCGCTTGCACGGTGATGATGGGCTAGCTCAGCAAAAGCCAAGTCCTAACCTCGCCTATAGGCTAAGCCAGACTGATCCAGAGGGACGCAGTCGTGACCCCAACTGTATGGCAAGACTGGCTCAACCTTGAAGAGACTAAGTCCCAATCCTTGCCGATGTGGTGAACTTAGCAGGCAAGCGTGCAATGATCTTTCTTTGATCAAACGAAAATGATAGCTTCGCCGGGAAGCTGGGAAATAGGGCTGAAGCCCTTCTCTACAGATCAGTCAGATACAAAATGAAGAACAAGGGAAATTAATCCCTGAGGCAGCTGTTAAAGCTAAATTAAGGGAGATAAACTCCCTAAAGTTATTAGTTCATTGGTAAAGTCTCTGGATGACCGAGACTCACCAGTTCTTGGTCGGTTAATGACTAGAGTGGGCACCCCTATTAGTTCAGAGATCTGAGTATCTTTCTCTGAATAACCAGGAGAAGTCATGAGCAGACTGCTTCTCTGCAGAGGACCTCAAGTGTCCTATTTATAGGCCTCATGGCTTGAGCGCACCGCTGCTGCTTCAAGCATAGAAGCGCGAGCGAATTTAAGGCATTTACTGAGCCTTGAGAACGGAATAGTCTCCCTCGGAAATGCGCAAGGAAGGAATGATCTCCCTCGTTAATGCAAGAGAAGTTATTTCAACTTCGGGAAAGGAAGTAATCCTTCTCGTAATTAGCCAAAAAGCTGTTGGCCTCGGGAAAGGAACGGCGTTCCAAAACCAATTTGAAGCGAATCTACTCCGGGAGGCTCGGACGCGGAGCTACTCAGACGCGGAGCTACTCACAGTCGCGAATCTACACGATTCTTCGGCGAATTTATCCCAAAGCAGGATTGAAAGCGAAGCTGAACTCAACCACCATGGCGACGTTCATATTTTACATACCACCAATCAAAACAATTCAAAGTATTTCGAAGCCTGAACCATTCCATTGCAGACTTTTGAAAACTTTGAAGGGGGTCTTGTTGACACTTTAAAAAAGACAAGATTCTTACTAGCCTGAACAATGTCTAAACTTGTTGACATTTACAAAAGACAAGTGACAGGCAAGCTGACGACCAATTCTGTACCCATCTCCGAGGGACAAATCAACAACTTGGACTCTACTGATCCAGTGAAGTAGACAGTGAGCCCAGATTGTCTTTGAACAGACCTCAGCAGGTCTAAGATGCTAGGTTAGCTCAACACTTAGCATCACATGAGCCCAAAGGGATAGCCTCGCCTGAGAGGCTAAGATCGCCCAACTTCGCCTTGGAGCCGTTCAAAGCTCCATCAGGAAGCTAAAATACAACTACACCTGAAGTACTCAGTTAACTCCGCAGAGAGTTAGTTTCGCTTGAAGCTACACGCAACCGCGTAGAAGGATGTTCCGTAGCTTCGCCACAGATGTTATCTAGCTCCGCTGAAGAGCGTTCTTCTGACTTCGTCAGATGCTTCTTCCAGCTCCGCTGCGAGCTCGACGCGGCAGCTCCGCTGCGGGTCTGTTATGGTCAACCTTTGACCAATTAAATCTCCAGATGAGATCAAATCAATTCAAGATCAAGATCAAATCTAATCAAAATCAAATCTGAGATCAAATTTGGCAGTTGTTTGCCATAATCTCTTGACTCTCCTAAAACAAGTAAGAGGATCAGGGGAGATCTTCCAATCATATGGAAAGAATCAAAACAAATCAGGAGACCGACCTACCTGCTACTTCTAGCTTCGCAGAAGCTGATTCTAGCCTCACAGCAAGGCTACTTTCCAGATTTAAACAGATTGACTCAATCTGTTTCCAGATTTTCAAGGGACAATTATACCCCTGCTCTCCTTATAAATAGCCCACCAGAGGCACAAGGAGGGGACACACGGAGGCGCAAGAGGCAAAGAGACGCACAGAGAGAGACGGCTAAACAGAGATCTATTCTCTTGCTTCCAAGAATTCATAGAATTCAGAGAACTACTTCTCTAATCAGGGTGCTGATACCCTAATACCTTCCTTCCTCTCAAGGAATCTCCGAAACCAGGCGAGAAGGAATTTCCAAGTGAAGGCAGTTTGAGAAGTAACAAGAGGGTTCTACCAACCTTCTGTTCTCCGATTCCCCGAACCAGGCGAGAAGGGAATCCCATCGATCGCATCGTCAAAGGGACAAAGTGGTCGCGCGCTGACCAGACTCCTATCGGCACACTTCTCCAGAATCTCAGAGGAGATCTACTTGTAATCTTTTTAGAATACTTGTAATTTAGCTCCTCGACACTTTTTTATAAGTTTCCCCTTTGCAAAATTAATGGAAAACAGAACCACCAGGCACGAGCACCATCAATGAGGCTCCCCATGAAGGCCAGGCTGGTGTTCAGGTTACCTATATATAGTTGGTCATACCCGAACTGATGAGCAAACTGACTCGGAATACAGGGTTCCAAATAGCAGATATCCCCGCTCCTGTACACCAGATGGGATGGCCGGATGCTAACCAGCCATTCGAAGACCCCCGGCTCAGCGACGTCTGCCCATCTCCTACATCCACGAATTCTTCGCCATAACCTGTGATTGGTCGCTAAAGTTGCATATTTAATATCATATTTTCATACTTATTATAGAATAAAAGCTGCATTGTCCTAATTAATTGTTTAATTTATTTGCAGGCCCATTCCTTAAGGAGATGAAGAGAAATGAGCCCAAAAGCCCACCAAATTCTGAATTAAATTAGAATTAATTCGCACTCAGTAAATCAGGGCAAAATCAAGAGGTTGAAAACCAGTTGAGAAGAATCCTCTCAGAATCGATCGGTTAAAGCCAAGAATCAAAGGCCATTTCGTCAGAATCCTGAACTCAAACAAAGAAACCAACTAAGGATAAATGCAGAAGAAACTCCCAGAGAGACCCACCAACAGGGTGTGGCCATCTGGCCACACCCTGGCCGCGGAAACGCGGCCAAAGCCGCGTTTCCACGGCTTGGTTGGGGAGTTAGGGGAGCGTTTGCTCCCCCGATCTCCCCGGGATCCTGCTTGTTGGGTTTTTGCCTATAAAAAGGCAGTCTTTGCGCTGAAAATTGGAAGACCATGCAGAGATAGGATTTAGCCAAGTTTTCCATTTCTTAGTTTAGGTTTTTCTTTTCTTTTTATGTAACTTGTATGTAAGCTTAGGTTAGATGATGATTCATGTAAGTAAGAGAGAGAGGAATATGTTGAGAGTGACATCGATGTACCCTCCTCCTTTCTTCCATCGTTTCAAGCAATAAAAGGTAACATTTTTATGTTCTTCTTTACTTTCATTTCTTTTGTTTTAGTCTTCCTCTTCTACTTTACCTCGTTTGTTTTTGTTGAGTTTACAAGTGAATTCCAAAGCACAAGTATAACGATGTTATGTGAGTGCCAACGATAGTTCATGAAGACGTTCTCCTCCTCAAGTCGTATCACTTCATGCTTGTGCGAGACTTGATGATATAATGCGAACGGGGACTGGGCTCGGGCCTATGATCTATGCGTTGAACGCCTCCAAAGCAAAGGTAGAACATGCAAAGGTTTTTCAGGTAAGTCATCAATCAATCTAGGTAAGTATTTCTTCCTCTTCTTTCTTTCTTTCATTTCTGTAAATTAAATCACCAACACCACTCCTTTAACTTCCTTGTAAATAATCATTTGTACATAGTCGCTTTCGCCGTTTTCTTATTTTTTCCACCTTCTTCATCTCTCATTTTCTTTCTAACTTTAACATAATTCTTTTTCAATTTTCATAACTTTAAAAAACAAAGAAGAACTTTCATTTGTTTTCATAAAGATTTCAGTAAAGAACGTAAACGCTTCATCACAAAACCCTCCCTGTGGATCACGACCCGCATAGCCACTTGCTATAGCGGTAAGAATTGAGCACTTGCACATTTTTATTAAAAGTTCTGAAATTTCGTATTTTGTGTGCAGGTTTTGCCTTAATCAAATTTGGCGCCGTTGCCGGGGAGGGTAACGTTTTTATTGAAATCTGATTTTTTTTGAAAATTTTTTAGAACTAAATGAATTTTCTTCTCTGTTGCAGGTTAAGGACAAGCAAAACAGGAAATTAAAGTTGCAGTAACATATAAGTGGCCTTGGGCCTCTGCTTTAGAAAGCAGAGACCAAGTGCCCTCTGCTTTGCCGCGTTTTCGCGGCCAAAGCCACGGATCCGCGGCAAAAAGGAGTGGACTACTAACGTTCTTTTTGCAGGGATGCTTGCTTTGCAAATTATAGTTTTGTGCAACTTTACTTTTTCTTATATGCCATCACATAAGCCTGCTAATAATCAACAGTAAAACATTTGTTGAAAAGATAAAAAATTGATTAGACGTTTGCATCTTAGGCACGTGTCTTTTCAATTCATTTATTTTTACTGTTGAAGAGTGCTGGAGCAAGGTACGTATGCATTGCATTTAGCAGAGGACTCACTTCTTGGTTGATTTATATCGCTTTGAGTGAATCTTATTTATCTTATACACTTGCACAAATTGATTTTAAGGGCACCACCCATTAAAAAGATAAGGTGGGGATTTAATCACCCTTCCTTAGCCCAAAAATCAGATTCCAAGCACCCACTAACCCAAGCCTAACTAAAAATGAGTAGACGTTGGCCCTAGGGACATCTCGGACTCAATTAGGAGATTATCCTAAGGAGGAAAGGTGTTGGAATTTGACTCCTGCCAAATCAGTATTTAGGAAAGGGATTGATGGCCGAAAGCCCGAAGGTTGGTGGTTATTTAATTAAGGAACGTCTTTGACGGAAAATCTCCCACCAACCTTGCCCTGACCTGGCTGATTAGCTTATGGTCAAAGTCTGCATTAAACCTCCCGTGGACAGTCTAATCAGTTAGGAGTCGTCTAGGTCATAGGTCTCCCCTAACCTAGTTAGAATTTTTTCCTTTTATTTGTTTGCTTCTTTGCTTGTTTTTTCTTTCTTTTTGTTTGTATTCCATTGTGTGATATGGCTTATAATAATAATTTTTCCAACTTCAATAATAATCCATATTACACGCCGAGTTCATTTTCGGATATTACCAACCTGGCATATCATGACTTTAACCAACTTAGTGTGCCGGATTGGTCTTATCTGAATCAATATAACCCATGCCCCCAATCTAATAACTATAATGTCCATAATGATTTCAACTCTTCACCGAGTCAGTGGGGATTCACCTCCCCCGAGCATAATTTTTAACCAACTTGTCCTCCTTCTCCGCCTAGTCCACAATATTTTCAAGATTCATACTCAGTTCCACCAGTCCAAAATAGGAAACTATCAATTTTGGAAATGAGTATGCGTGAGTCCAAACACAAATCCCAAAATCTGATGGACTCACAATTTCACCACCAATTCCAAGACAATACTTCATCTTTTCATCAAAACAATGAGCCTATCAACTATGAAAAGATGCTTGAAGCCATGACTCAGGCTCAAAACGCTCGTAATCGTGACATAAATATGATGGTCGAATCTCTACGTTCCCACCGTTCTGATGTCACTTACCATTCTGTTAGAGCCGAAGAGTCATGTTGTTTTGGAAATCAAGATTCTATTTCAGAACAACCATTTGAAATTGCCCAAACTCCAAATTTTGAAAAAGATATTGACAGTTTGGCAAGTTATTCCTTTCCTGAAATAGAACTTGAGAATGAATATGATCTTGAACCCCAACTTAGTGATTCAATTCTTCTTCCTGATTCAATAATGACTCCAATATCTTCACCTGACTTTAATCTTTTCCCGGAGTCAACATTGGATCCTGTACCAATTCATAATGAAATTGAATCACCCATCTTTGAGGATCATATTGAACTTGACCAATTATACACTTTTGAAGATCCTATTGACAAATTGGCAAGTTCTCATTTTTATGATATTGAACTCAATGAGATATGTGACCTAGATTCTCAAATCTGTGATCCAGTTCACCTTTCTGAATCAATATTGACTCCTGTTTTGTTACCAAACTTGAGTAATATTTTAGAGTCAGTTTTGATTCCCCACCTATCATTCTTGAACTTGAATCACCAATATTAAGTCACATCCCATTGTTAGAAAATACATGTGGACTTGAGTTTTAACTTCTTGACTTGGACCCGCTTCTTGAACCAATCTCGACTCCTGAACCTTTACTTGACTTAAGTCACTTTCCTGAGTCAGTATTAGTTCCTGTACTTCCTGAGTCCAAGTCAATCATTCTATCTTTTCATACTCCATTCTGGGACGAAGTGGTTGACAAATTTGACTCCGAAATTAGTTATGGAATTTGAAATTAGATGGGGTTAAATTTTTAATAAAAATTCTTCATGGATTTATCTTTTTAATGAGTTATATTAAAGAAACTTCTGGTGGGTTCCTCCGAATCCACGAAAAGTCGATTGGGCCGCGTTTCGTGGACCAATCAGATCACCACCGGAACCACCACCTTAAGGTAACACTTCCTTCCCTTTCTTCTTTTTCATGCATCTATGCATTAATTCATACATTGAGGACAATGCATGAGATAGGTGTGGGGGAGGGTCTTACATAACTTAGGTTTTCTTTTTATTAAAAACTTTTTGAAAATAGAAATAATATTTTGACATATTTTTTGTAAGAAATTAAGTTAATTTTAAGGAATAAGAAAATCTAAATTAGGATTTCTTATACTTGGTCAAAATAAGATTATTTGTTTGATTTTTAGGGTTAGGAAGATAATTTGTCAAAGTAATTTAGTCTTGATCTTTACCTTGATGAAGTATGCACACCTCATACACTTACACACTTAGGGTTCAAAAATAAAGATTCTTATGCCTTATAAAAAATATATATATAAAAAAAAGAAAAAGAAAGAAATAAGCAAATCTAATTATTGATTAGCTAGGTGCTTTGGCCTAAACAAGCCTTAGTATTTACGTGAAAGATGATTAGATAAGTTTGAAAAAAAATCCTTTGATTAAGCTGGGTATTTGTGCCTAATAAAGCATAAGTATTCACACCTAAAGGAGGTCCATATAATAAAATCCTTAGTTTTGTGGCCTTGTTTGCTCGAGTTCTTAAGTCCTTGGGGTGTTTTCTCACCCGGTGCCCTAAGACCGTCTGGTTTGGGAGTCATCGATTAAAGGCTCGTTACATGGGCAGATTAGAAAGCCTAATAGAACTAAGAATACCACAAAAATATATATATATATATATATAAATAAATAAGGCATAAGAGTTAGAGTTAATGAACCCTGAGTCAAAATTTTCACAGTCACAAGGTGCATATGACTTAGGGTAAAGTAATGACTAGATGAGAAGTACAATTTGACTCCTTACTTTGATTGATAACAAATTTTTGAATAGAGACTAAATTTAGGAATGAAAAATTTAGTTTTCCTATAACTTATAGATTGCTTAGATCTTACAATTATATTTCAAATATTTTTCTCTTTCAAAATGCTTTTCGAAAATACTAACTCTTTATTTCTCTTTCTTTATGGATTTTGTGGGTGCAATCCGCTGAAAATCCTCACGAGACAAAACTCGTCCTCTAGGGGAAACCTAGAGGTTTAACGGCTTGTTGCACATGCTAAGTGCAATCGCGTGACCTGCGAAAGTAGTCTAATAATCCTTAGTGTAGTTTAGTTGTTTTGCTCGAGGACGAGCTAAAGATAGGTATGGGGGTGTGATTGGTCGCTAAAGTTGCATATTTAATATCATATTTCCATACTTATTATAGAATAAAAGCTGCATTGTCCTAATTAATTGTTTAATTTATTTGCAGGCCCATTCCTTAAGGAGATGAAGAGAAATGAGCCCAAAAGCCCACCAAATTCTAAATTAAATCAGAATTAATTCACACTCAGTAAATCAGGGCAAAATCAAGAGGTTGAAAACCGGTTGAGAAGAATCCTCTCAGAATCGATCGGTTAAAGCCAAGAATCAAAGGCCATTTCGTCAGAATCCTGAACTCAAACGAAGAAACCAACTAAGGATAAATGCAGAAGAAACTCCCAGAGAGACCCACCAACAGGGTGTGGCCATCTGGCCACACCCTGGCCGCGAAAACGCGGCCAAAGCCACGTTTCCGCGGCTTGGTTGGGGAGTTAGGGGGAGCATTTGCTCCCCCGATCTCCCCGGGATCCTGCTTGTTGGGTTTTTGCCTATGAAAAGGCAGTCTTTGCGTTGAAAATTGGAAGACCATGCAGAGATAGGATTTAGCCAAGTTTTTCATTTCTTAGTTTAGGTTTTTCTTTTCTTTTTATGTAACTTGTATGTAAGCTTAGGTTAGATGATGATTCATGTAAGTAAGAGAGAGAGGAATATGTTGAGAGTGACATCGATGTACCCTCCTCCTTTCTTCCATCGTTTCAAGCAATAAAAGGTAACATTTTATGTTCTTTACTTTCATTTTCTTTTGTTTTAGTCTTCCTCTTCTACTTTACCTCGTTTGTTTTTGTTGAGTTTACAAGTGAATTCCAAAGCACAAGTATAACGATGTTATGTGAGTGCCAACGATAGTTCATGAAGACGTTCTCCTCCTCAAGTCGTATCACTTCATGCTTGTGCGAGACTTGATGATATAATGCGAACGGGGACTGGGCTCGGGCCTATGATGTATGCGTTGAACGCCTCCTAAGCAACGGTAGAACATGCAAAGTTTTTCAGGTAAGTCATCAATCAATCTAGGTAAGTATTTCTTCCTCTTCTTTCTTTTCTTTCATTTCTGTAAATTAAATCACCAACACCACTCCTTTCACTTCCTTGTAAATAATCATTTGTACATAGCCGCTTTCGCCGTTTTCTGATTTTTTCCACCTTCTTCATCTCTCATTTTCTTTCTAACTTTAACATAATTCTTTTTCAATTTTCATAACTTTAAAAAACAAAGAAGAACTTTCGTTTTGTTTTCGTAAAGATTTCAATAAAGAACGTAAACGCTACTATCGCAAAACCCTCCCTGTGGATCACGACCCGCATAACCACTTGCTATAGCGGTAAGAATTGAGCACTTGCACATTTTTATTAAAAGTTCTGAAATTTCGTATTTGTGTGCAGGTTTTGCCTCAATCTAATTTTGGCGCCGTTGGCGGGGAGGGTAACGTTTTTATTGAAATCTGATTTTTTTGAAAATTTGTTAGAACTAAACGAATTTTCTTCTCTGTTGCAGGTTAAGGGCAAGCAAAACAGGAAATTAAAGTTGCAGTAACATATAAGTGGCCTTGGGCCCTGCTCTAGAAAGCAGAGACCAAGTGCCCTCTGCTTTGTCGCGTTTTCGCGGCCAAAGCCGCGGATCCGCGGCAAAAAGGAGTGGACTACTAACGTTCTTTTTGCAGGGATGCTTGCTTTGCAAATTATAGTTTTCTGCAACTTTACTTTTTCTTATATGTCATCACATAAGCCTGCTAATAATCAATAGTAAAAATTTGTTGAAAAGATAAAAAATTGATTAGACGTTTGCATCTTAGGCATGTGTCTTTTCAATTCATTTATTTTTACTGTTGAAGAGTGCTGGAGCAAGGTACGTATCATTGCATTTAGCATAGGACTCACTTCTTGGTTGATTTATATCGCTTTGAGTGAATCTTATTTATCTTGTACACTTGCACAAATTGATTTTAAGGGCACCACCCATTAACAAGATAAGGTGGGGATTTAATCACCCTTCCTTAGTCCAAAAATCAGATTCCAAGCACTCACTAACCAAGCCTAACTAAAAATGAGTAGACGTTGGCCCTAGGGACATCTCGGACTCAATTAGGAGATTATCTTAAGGGGAAAGGTGATGGAATTTGACTCCTGCCAAATCAGTGTCTAGGAAAGGGATTGAGGGCCGAAAGCCCGAAGGTTGGTGGTTATTTAATTAAAGAACGTCTTTGACGGAAAACCTCCCACCAACCTTGCCCTGACCTGGCTGATTAGCTTGTGGTCAAAGTCTGCATTAACCTCCCGTGGACAGTCTAATCAGTTAGGAGTCGTCTAGGTCATAGTCTACCCTAACCTAGTTAGAATTTTTTCCTTTTATTTGTTTGCTTCTTTGCTTGTTTTTTCTTTCTTTTTGTTTGTATTCCATTGTGTGATATGGCTTATAATAATAATTTTTCCAACTTCAATAATAATCCATATTACACGCCGAGTTCATTTTCGGATATTACAAACCTGGCATATCATGACTTTAACCAACTTAGTGTGCCGGATTGGTCTTATCTCAGTCAATATAACCCATGCCCCAATCTAATAACTATAATGTCCATAATGATTTCAACTCTTCACCGAGTCAGTGGGGATTCACCTCCCCCGAGTATAATTTTTAACCAACTTGTCCTCCTTCTCCACCTAGTCCACAATATTTTCAAGATTCATACTCAGTACCACCAGTCCAAAATAGGAAACTATCAATTTTGAAAATGAGTATGCGTGAGTCCAAACACAAATCCCAAAATCTGATGGACTCACAATTTCACCACCAATTCCAAGACAATACTTCATCTTTTCATCAAAACAATGAGCCTATCAACTATGAAAAATGCTTGAAGCCATGACTCAGGCTCAAAACGCTCGTAATCGTGACATAGATATGATGTCGAATCTCTACGTTCCCACCGTTCTGATGTCACTTACCATTCTGTTAGAGCCGAAGAGTCATGTTGTTTTGGAAATCAAGATTCTATTTCAGAACAACCATTTGAACTTGCCCAAACTCCAAATTTTGAAAAAGATATTGACAGTTTGGCAAGTTATTCCTTTCCTGAAATAGAACTTGAGAATGAATATGATCTTGAACCCCAACTTAGTGATTCAATTCTTCTTCCTGATTCAATAATGACTCCAGTATCTTCACCTGACTTCAATCTTTCCCGGAGTCAACATTGGATCCTGTACCAATTCATAATGAAATTGAATCACCCATCTTTGAGTTTCATATTGAACTTGACCAATTATACACTTTTGAAGATCCATTGACAAATTGGCAAGTTCTCATTTTTATGATATTGAACTCAATGAGATATGTGACCTAGATTCTCAAATCTGTGATCCAGTTCACCTTTCTGAATCAATATTGACTCCTGTTTTGTTACCAAACTTGAGTAATATTTTAGAGTTAGTTTTGATTCCCCTACCTATCATTCTTGAACTTGAATCACCAATATTAAGTCACATCCCATTGTTAGAAAATACATGTGGACTTGAGTTTAACTTCTTGACTTGGACCCGCTTCTTGAACCAATATCGACTCCTGAACCTTTACTTGACTTAACTCACTTTCCTGAGTCAGTATTAGTTCCTGTACTTCCTGAGTCCAAGTCAATCATTCTATCTTTTCATACTCCATTCTGGGACGAGGTGGTTGACAAATTTGACTCCGAAATTAGTTATGGAATTTGGAAATTAGATGGGGTTAAATTTTTAATAAAAATTCTTCATGGATTTATCTTTTTAATGAGTTATACTAAAGAAACTTCTGGTGGGTTCCTCCGAATCCCACGAAAAGTCGATTGGGCCACGTTTCGTGGACCAATCAGACCACCACCGGAACCACCACCTTAAGGTAACACTTTCCTTCCCTTTCTTCTTTTCATGCATCTATGCATTAATTCATACATTGAGGACAATGCATGAGATAGGTGTGGGGGAGGGTCTAACATAACTTAGGTTTTCTTTTTATTAAAAACTTTTTGAAAATAGAAATAATATTTTGACATATTTTTTGTAAGAAATTAAGTTAATTTTAAGGAATAGGAAAATCTAAATTAGGATTTCTTATACTTGGTCAAAATAAGATTATTTGTTTGATTTTTAGTGTTAGGAAGATAATTTGTCAAAGTAATTTAGTCTTGACCTTTACCTTGATGAAGTATGCACACCTCATACACTTACACACTTAGGGTTCAAAAACAAAGATTCTTATGCCTTATAAAAAATATATATATAAAAAAAAGAAAAAGAAAGAAATAAGCAAATCTAATTATTGATTAGCTAGGTGCTTTGGCCTAAACAAGCCTTAGTATTTACGTGAAAGATGATTAGATAAGTTTGAAAAAAAAAATCCTTTAATTAAGCTGGGTATTTGTGCCTAATAAAGCATAAGTATTCACGCCTAAAGGAGGTCCATATAATAAAATCCTTAGTTTTGTGGCCTTGTTTGCTCGAGTTCTTAAGTCCTTGGGGTGTTTTCTCACCCGGTGCCCTAAGACCGTCTGGTTTGGGAGTCATCGATTAAAGGCTCGTTACATGGGCAGATTAGAAAGCCTAATAGAACTAAGAATACCACCAATATATATATATATATATATAAATAAATAAGGCATAAGAGTTAGAGTTAATGAACCCTGAGTCAAAATTTGCACAGTCACAAGGTGCATATGACTTAGGGTAAAGTAATAGACTAGATGAGAAGTACAATTTGACTCCTTACTTTGATTGATAACAAATTTTTGAATAGAGACTAAGTTTAGGAATGAAAATTTAGTTTTCCTATAACTTATAGATTGCTTAGATCTTACAATTATATTTCAAATATTTTTTCTCTTTCAAAATGCTTTTCGAAAATACTAACTCTTTATTTCTCTTTCTTTATGGATTTTGTGGGTGCAATCCGCTGAAAATCCTCACGAGACAAAACTCGTCCTCTAGGGGAAACCTAGAGGTTTAACGGCTTGTTGCACATGCTAAGTGCAATCGCGTGACCTGCGAAAGTGGTCTAATAATCCTTAGTGTAGTTTAGTTGTTTTGCTCGAGGACGAGCTAAAGATAGGTATGGGGGTGTGATTGGTCGCTAAAGTTGCATATTTAATATCATATTTCCATACTTATTATAGAATAAAAGCTGCATTGTCCTAATTAATTGTTTAATTTATTTGCAGGCCCATTCCTTAAGGAGATGAAGAGAAATGAGCCCAATAGCCCACCAAATTCTGAATTAAATCAGAATTAATTCACACTCAGTAAATCAGGGCAAAATCAAGAGGTTGAAAATCGGTCGAGAAGAATCCTCTCAGAATCGATCGGTTAAAGCCAAGAATCAAAGGCCATTTCGTCAGAATCCTGAACTCAAACGAAGAAACTAACTAAGGATAAATGCAGAAGAAACTCCCAGAGAGACCCACCAACAGGGTGTGGCCATCTGGCCACACCCTGGCCGCGAAAACGCGGCCAAAGCCGCGTTTTCGCGGCTTGGTTGGGGAGTTAGGGGGAGCGTTTGCTCCCCCGATCTCCCCGGGATCCTGTTTGTTGGGTTTTTGCCTATAAAAAAGGCAGTCTTTGCGTTGAAAATTGGAAGACCATGCAGAGATAGGATTTAGCCAAGTTTTCCATTTCTTAGTTTAAGTTTTTCTTTTCTTTTTATGTAACTTGTATGTAAGCTTAGGTTAGATGATGATTCATGTAAGTAAGAGAGAGAGGAATATGTTGAGAGTGACACCGATGTACCCTCCTCCTTTCTTCCATCGTTTCAAGCAATAAAAGGTAACATTTTTATCTTCTTCTTTACTTTCATTTTCTTTTGTTTTAGTCTTCCTCTTCTACTTTACCTCGTTTGTTTTTGTTGAGTTTACAAGTGAATTCCAAAGCACAAGTATAACGATGTTATGTGAGTGCCAACGATAGTTCATGAAGACGTTCTCCTCCTCAAGTCGTATCACTTCATGCTTGTGCGAGACTTGATGATATAATGCGAACGGGGACTGGGCTCGGGCCTATGATCTATGCGTTGAACGCCTCCTAAGCAAAGGTAGAACATGCAAAGGTTTTTCAGGTAAGTCATCAATCAATCTAGGTAAGTATTTCTTCCTCTTCTTTCTTTTCTTTCATTTCTGTAAATTAAATCACCAACACCACTCCTTTTCACTTCCTTATAAATAATCATTTGTACATAGTCGCTTTCGCCGTTTTTGATTTTTTCCACCTTCTTCATCTCTCATTTTCTTTCTAACTTTAACATAATTCTTTTTCAATTTTCATAACTTTAAAAAACAAAGAAGAACTTTTGTTTTGTTTTCATAAAGATTTCAAAAAGAACGTAAACGCTTCTATCGCAAAACCCTCCCTGTGGATCACGACCCGCATAGCCACTTGCTATAGCGGTAAGAATTGAGCACTTGCACATTTTTATTAAATGTTCTGAAATTTCGTATTTTGTGTGCAGGTTTTGCCTCAATCAACCTGCGTCACGAATATAGGGAAAGCACCGAAAAAAGACTGTAGACGTCATGCCAGCACAGCAGTTCGCGAACCGCGGCACATAAGTCCGTGACCACGAACATCCCTCAAATCGACGGAGAAGCGCCATCCAGACACCTTCTGGAGGATCCTCACTGGCTTGGATAATGTGGAGGGGCAGTGATGGGCGAACCTTGCCATCAAATAGGTGTATGACAAACTGATCCTGGGGTTTGGTCCGTCGCGAGGCAAGATCGTGCCTTTCCCCTCTTCGTCATTGGTGGCCTCCAGAAAGCTTCCGTCAACGCACGAAGGCCCTGCTGAATACAACACACCATTGCCGGAGAAGTCCAAGGGAATGACCGTGGACTAGACAAACAGACAGTAATAAGACAGTCGGAAGAATGATATCTCCAGAAGAAGATGGCACCACACATCTCTTCAGCCAAACTGATAAAAAACTGGCCAAAAGTGCTTTCGAGATATCAGTCGATGAGCCTGGTGATGGAAGCTCCAGAGAATATCACCTTTCTCATAGGGTCCATCATCTTCTTCCAAAATCATATCCCCTTAGAAGTGTTCTTGCATCCTTCAAAAATGTCCTCGTCTGCAATCCCGCAGTGAGCTGCTTAGGAGCATCTTCCAGATGGGAAACAAATAATTCCCCCAGCTCTTCAAACTGCATGAAGCTCCCTTATGGCTCCTATGCATACTCGAGCAAATGTAAAGGTGGCACATCAATTCTCGGGTAAGTTCGAACAAGGCGGACTCCTGCTTCTCCAGAAGTGCCAATTCCGCCTCGCACTGGAAATATTCTTCATATGGGAGAGATCCCAAGGGCAGAGCAGAGACTTCCCACATTTCATGCAAAGCCATGCTCAATTCGCCTACAGCGGTGAAGAAAGTCCCTGTAACTAGACAGTATAACTCAAACATGGCGTAGAAGTTCGCTACGCTCATCTGGATGCCGTAACAGGTTGCCCTGACAGCCTCATAGAGTCCCAATCTCTCTAGATCCTCTTCAAAATGGTCCAAGACATATAAGGTCAAGTCCCTCCACCAGGCCTTGGGGGATGAATCCACCGAGGGGTCCTGAAATCAATAGCTGGATAATTACCACGAGCCTTGAAGAATGGTTTCCAAAAGTCTGAGCCACAGCGGGATTTTCCCCACTGGGATGTCTGGGAGAACGTTCCAGGGTGGAGACCCAATACGCAGCGAGGAGGACCGCCTTGTATAACCAGGAGACGGAGCTATCAATTTCCCCACTTGAACAGAGTCAGTAGACCGAGTCACTTGCCACTGCATCTTTTGAACCCTCGTCACGCATTGGAAGAAAGACAATGGAAAATGACGCTTGCTAGATGGGAGATAATACTTCTCGCCATCCAGATTGAAAATTCACTGCCTTCTCCGGCCAACAGCTGATGATCGGTATCTAGTGCTGCTTCCCCAAACATAAAGCCGGCTTCCGATAGATTTTTCGGTCACAATCTTCGAGGGGAGCAGTAGTTAAGATGCTCCTCATAGTACGCTGATCTCCGGCGTAGATAAAGGCATCCCGACCGGGAGCACTCCGCTCACTAAATAATGAGGCCTTCCCCTGAAATTGCAGGCTAACATTGCCATCCAGTCCCCTGGCTATTCTGAAGAGACTGTTCAAAGGACCCAGAGTATAATGCACTGCAAAAGCAAGAAAAAATCATATTAGTTCCTTTGCTGAAGAAAAAGAAAGCTAAAGCAAAATTTTTTTGCTAAGGCATAGCTTCGCTCTCCGAGCGAAGCTAGCTTAGCATTAGCTTCGCCCTGAATCTCAGCTTCGCAACTGCAGCGTAGCTTCGTATTCTGCACAAAGGCAGAATGCAGAAAATATCCTAGTGTTAGATTCACTCTAGAAGCTTAGCCTCACATTCTGTCGCTGAACAGAAAGCAAAGAAGCCCTCAAGGACTAACTTCGCCATAAGGGCACTGGTGTCTAAAGTTATTCTAAGGACTTTAAAGTCCTTTTTCCCAGCTACGCTTCTAAGGTTAGCTTCACATCCTGTCATTCTACAGGATGTGAACCGCCTTAAGGGTTAGCTTCGCATAGAAGCTTGGAGAAAAAACCGTTCCGTTCCTAGATTTTCAGTCGAGAAATTAAGGGGAATTAAATCTCCTAAAAATTCGCAAAAGAAAATTAAGGGAGTTGAACTCTCTGAGATCAGCGGACTATGATAGATCACTCTGGATTCATCAGGAAACAGCCAGAAATTGGCTTTGAAAAGAGACGAAAATCTCTGAATATAAGGGAAAAATATCTACCCGCAATAGGGTGTTCGATGACGGGAGGGGGAAAAGGCCCCTCTGTCGTAGAGGTCGCCGCCTTATTGCCTGCTCGTCTTTTGGGAGCCATGGAAGAACTAAAAAGTTCTGAAAATCTCAACGAAGAAGAAGGAGGAGAAAGAGATTTTTTTTCTCTAAAAATTTAAAGAGAGGTTAATTCTCTCTCTTTCAGCCCAATCGGGCTTTTATAGGCTTAAGACTGCCTAACTTCGCCTCCTCAAAAGGAGTGCAGGCGGTCGTTTCAAATTAATTTGAAATGGCAACTAAGCTCCTTTCCGAGAAGCATTGCTACAGCCCCGCCAAGGGCTAACTCTACTGTGAGTTCAGCGCTGACCTCGCACAACGCTTGAGTAACTGTGACGAAAGACAAGCCTTAGATCCGCTAAGAGCACACCTCTAGCTTCGCACGAAATTCCATGCTAGCTTCGCCTGAAACTTGTTCTTGACTTAGTTGGATCTCTAGCTTCAGCTGCGCTGGAAGTTTAGCTCCGCTAAGAGCTTTTATTTCCTTCTAAGGAAAAGACTTACATAAGCTAGTCCACTCTAGGTGTTCTCGAATCAAAAAGGAGGGAAACAAAGTAAATAAGCAGAAAATAAACATTTTTATTGATTCAAAAGGGAAGATACATTGATACTACATCAAGATTGTCTTTCATACAACAGAATCATCGCTCCAAAGGCAAACAAATTATCCTATCTACTTCAGGGCGATGAACCATCCCAACTGGACACGAAAGGTCTTCCTCTTACACAAAGCCGTAATCCTTCGCTTAATGGCAGATCTCGCCATCAAGAAGCTGGATCTTCTTTGATGAAAATTGGCAAAGGATAGGTTACCATCAGAAAGCTGCATCTTCCTTAAGCAAAATTGGCAAAGGAAGGATCCAAGACCTTATTGGTGACGTCTGCCTTCCCAAAGTGGATCATCTCGGATAAGCAACTACCAGCCCTTCCCGAGGTGGATCATCTCGGATAAGCAACTGCCAACCTCTTTTTGGAACGCATATCAGCTGCTCCAATATGTTCCTCCTACTTATGATCAAAGTTTCAACTTAAAAAATCAAGGGGCAAGTTTTTGGTCTCTTTCATCAAGACGAAAGAATGGGGAACATAGTTCACTGCGATGCAAATAGAAAACAAGTTAGCATTAAATAAAAAAAAAAGGGATGGAATGCTAAGTCAAAATTCTTTAGGCGAAGCAATTCAGATCTGACCCAGTTGTGCCTTGAAGATAGATTTCAACTAATGATAGACTAGCTCAGCGTAAGCCAAGTCTTAACCCCGCCCAAGGCAGTTAGGCTGGAGAAGCCTCAAAAAGGACCAAGTCCTAGCCTCGCCTATATGGCTAGACCAGACTGGCCCAGAGGGACGCAATCTTGAACCACCTATATGGCAAGACTGGCTCAACCTTGAAGAGACCAAGTCCTAAGCCTTGCCTATTTGGCAGATTTAACAAGCAGATTTTAACAGATCAAGGCAGGAACTCTACATGGAAGATCTTTCGCCTGATCGAGCGAGAATGATAGCTTCACCAAGAAGCTGAAAAATAGGGCTGAAACCCTTATCTGAAAGTCAGCCAAATGCAGAGGCCAAGGGAAATCAATCCCTGAAATAGCTAGTAAAGCTAAGAAAATTAAGGGGAGATAAACTCCCTAAGGTCATTAGTTCATTGGTAAAGTCTCTGGATAACCGAGACTTACTAGCTCTTGGCCGGGTGTAATGACCAAAGTGGGCGTTCCCACCACTTCAGAGACCTCAGTTTCCTTTCCTGGGCAATAAGGAGATGTCATGAACAAACTTTTCAGAAAGAGAAAAGTATGTTTCTCTGAGAAGGACTATAAGTGTCCTATTTATAGGCCTCATGGCCTGACCACGCCGCTGCCACTTCAAGCCTAGGAGTGCGGGCGAAGTTAAAGCATTCAAATGCTTGACCTTGAGAAAGGGAATAATCTCCCTCGAAAATCCACATGAAGTTAATTGAACTTCGGAAAAGGGAATAATCTCCCTCATTAATGCAAGAGAGGTTATTCTAACCTCAAAAAAGGGAGCAATCCTTCTCGTAACTCACAAAAAGCAGTTAGCCTCAGGAAAGGAATGTTGTTCCAGCCCGATTTGAAGCGAAGCCACATCGGGAGACCCAAGCGCGAAGCTACCCAGAAGAGCGAAGCTACACACAAGCGGATACAATTCCTCGGCGAACCTATTCCAGCTTGAAAGTGGAGCTAAAGGCAAAGTTGGACTTAACCTCAAAAGTGATGTTCATACCCACACACCATCAATCAAAGTAGTTCAAAGTATTTCAAAATATGAACCGTTCCATTGCAGATTCATGAAAACTTTGAAGGGGGTCTTGTTGACACTCTAAAAAGACAAGATTCCTAACTGGCCTGAACAATGTCTAACTTGTTGACATCTATAAAAGACAAGTTGCAGACAAGCCGAAGACTAGTTCTTTACCCATCTCAAAGGGACGAATCAGCAACTTGGACTCTACTGATCCAGTGAAGCAGACAGTAAGCCAAAGATCGTCCATAAAAGCCCGTGAGAAGGCCCAAGCAGGTCTAGAGACACTAAGTTAGCTCAACACTTAGTCTCGCACAAGCCCACAAGATAAGTCTCGCATGAGAAACCAAAGTTGCTTAGCATCGCAGGAAGCTCCTTCATAGCCTCGCTGCAAGCTAACTTACAGCTTCGCCTGGAAATGCTCAGTTAACTCCGCGGAAAGTTAGCTTCGCTTGAAGCTCCACGCAGCCACGCAAAAGGTTGACTGGTAGCTTCGCCACAAGTTTTATCTAGCTCTGCTGAGAGCTTTCTTCTAGCTTCGCCAGAAGCTTCTCCCAGCTCTGCTATGAGCTCAACGTAACGACTCCGCTGCAAGTCCTTATAGTCATTTTGACTAATCAAATCTCCAGATGAGATCATGTTGATTGAAATCAATTTGATAGTTGCCTGCCATGATCTTTTGACTCTCTCAATTAGGTAAGAACATCAGGGGAGGTCTCTCAATTAACTAAAGAAGATCAAGGGAGTATCCCTCATTTAGCGGAGCGAATCAAGGGATTGGCCTACATGCTATTCCTAGCTTCGCAGAAGCTGTTTCTAGCCTCACAACAAGGCTACTATTGATTCAATCTGTTTCTAGATTTAGAGGGCGATTATACCTCTTCCCCCTATAAATAGCCTACCAGAGGCACACAGAAGAGGAGGAGAGACGGGCAAGAGAGGAGAGGAGATTGGCTCGAGAAACAGCAAGAGGGCTCTACCGATCCTTTTTCTCCGATTCCCCGAACCAAGCGAGAAGGGAGTCCTATTGGGAGACGTTCGATCGTCTGATCGATCGCATCGTCAAAGGGATAAAGTGGTCGCACGCTGACCAGATTCCTACTGGCACACTTTCCCAGAAATCTCAGAGGAGATCTAAATTTTCTTTTCAATTACTTATAATTTAGCTCCTCGACCCTTTTTTATAAGTTTTCCCCTTTGCAAAATCAATGGAAAACATAGGCCTTTGAAACAGCTATGATCTTGCCTCTTCGGAGCGCTGATCTCTATCTTCGGTATGGTCAGTTGGATACGAAATGTCTTAGTAAGTTTGTTTTGTCATCTCCAAGTAGGGGTGAGACCCATCAGCGATACTTGCTAACTTTGGACTCCAAGTGAGAGAGTCTCAGCAGTGGAGTGGGTTCGCGATCATCTCCAAGTGGGGGTGAGATCCATTAGCAAAGCGACGAACTTGGCAAGTTTTCCATTTCTTAGTTTACGTTTTTCTTTTCTTTTTATGTAACTTGTATGTAAGCTTAGGTTAGATGATGATTCATGTAAGTAAGAGAGAGAGGAATATGTTAGAGTGACACGATGTAACCTCCTCCTTTCTTCCATCGTTTCAAGCAATAAAAGGTAATATTTTTATCTTCTTCTTTACTTTCATTTCTTTTGTTTTTGTCTTCCTCTTCTACTTTACCTCGTTTGTTTTTGTTGAGTTTACAAGTGAATTCCAAAGCACAAGTATAACGATGTTATGTGAGTGCCAACGATAGTTCATGAAGACGTTCTCCTCCTCAAGTCGTATCACTTCATGCTTGTGCGAGACTTGATGATATAATGCGAACGGGGACTGGGCTCGGGCCTATGATCTATGCGTTGAACGCCTCCTGAGCAAAGGTAAACATGCAAAGGTTTTTCAGGTAAGTCATCAATCAATCTAGGTAAGTATTTCTTCCTCTTCTTTCTTTTCTTTCATTTCTGTAAATAAATCACCAACACCACTCCTTTTCACTTCCTTGTAAATAATCATTTGTACATAGTCGCTTTCGTCGTTTTTTGATTTTTTCCACCTTATTCATCTCTCATTTTCTTTCTAACTTTAACATAATTCTTTTTCAATTTTCATAACTTTAAAAAACAAAGAAGAACTTTCGTTTTGTTTTCATAAAGATTTCAATAAAGAACGTAAACGCTTCTATCGCAAAACCCTCCCTGTGGATTACGACCCGCATAGCCACTTGCTATAGCGGTAAGAATTGAGCACTTGCACATTTTTATTAAAAGTTCTGAAATTTCGTATTTTGTGTGCAGGTTTTGCCTCAATCAACCTGCGTCACGAATATAGGGAATGCACCGAAAAAGACTGTAGACGTCATGCCGGTACAGCAGTTCGCGAACCGCGGCCACATAAGTCCGTGACCACGAACATCCCTCAAATCGACGGAGAAGCGCCATCCGGACACCTTCTGGAGGATCCTCACTGGCTTGGTAATGGAGGGGCAGTGATGGGCGAATCTTGCCATCAAATAGGTGTATGACAAACTGATCCTGGGGTTTGGTCCGTCGCGAGGCAAGATCGTGCCTTTTCCCCTCTTCGTCATTTGTGGCCTACAGAAAGCTTCCGTCAATGCACGAAGGCCCTGCTGAATACAAACACACCATTGCCGGGAGAAGTCCAAGGGAATGACCGTGGACTAGACAAACAGACGGTAATAAGACAGTCGGAAGAATGATGTCTCCAGAAGAAGATGGCACCACACATCTCTTCAGCCAAACTGATAAAAAAACTGGCCAAAAGTGCTTTCCGAGATATCAGTCGATGAGCCTGGTGATGGAAGCTCCAGAGAATATCACCTTTTCTCATAGGGTCCATCATCTTCTTCCAAAATCATATCCCCTAGGAGTGTTTCTTGCATCCTTCGAAAAATGTCCTCGTCGGCAATCCGCAGTGAGCTGCTTAGGAGCATCTTCCAGGGGGAACAAAAATTCCCCCAGCTCTTCGAACTGCATGAAGCTCCCTTATGGCTCCTATGCATACTCGAGCAAATGTAAAGGTGGCACATCAATTCCCGGTAAGTCTCGAACAAGGCGGACTCCTGCTTCTCCAGAAGTGCCAATTCCGCCTCGCAGAAAATATTCTTCATATGGGAGAGATCCCAAGGGCAGAGCAGAGACTTCCCACATTTCGTGCAAAGCCATGCTCAATTCGCCTACAAGGGTGAAGAAAGTCCCTGTAACTGGACAGTATAACTCAAACATGGCGTAGAAGTTCGCTACGCTCATCTGGATGCGTATAACAGGTTGCCCTGACAGCCTCCTAGAGTCCCAATCTCTCTAGATCCTCTTCAAAATGGTCCAAGACATATAAGGTCAAGTCCCTCCACCAGGCGTTGGGGGATGAATCCACCGAGGGGTCCTGAAATCAATAGCTGGATAATTACCACGAGCCTTGAAGAATGGTTTCCAAAAGTTTGAGCCACAGCGGGATTTTCCCCCACTGGGATGTGACCCAATACGCAGCGAGGAGGACCCGCCCTTGTATAATCAGGAGACGGAGCTATCAATTTCCCCACGTGAACAGAGTCAGTAGACCGAGTCACTTGCCACTGCATCTTTTGAACCCTCGTCACGCATTGGAAGAAAGACAATGGAAAATGACGCTTGCTAGATGGGAGATAATACTTCTCGCCATCCAGATTGAAAATTCACTGCCCTTCTCCGGCCAGCAGCTGATGATCGGTATCTAGTGCTGCTTCCCCAAACATAAAGTCGGGCTTCTGATAGATTTTCCGGTCACAATCTTCGAGGGGAGCAGTAGTTAAGATGCTCCTCATAGTACGCTGATCTCCGGCGTAGATAAAGGCATCCCGACCGGGAGCACTCCGCTCACTAAATAATGAGGCCTTCCCCTGAAATTGCAGGCTAACATTGCCATCCAGTCCCCTGGCTATTCTGAAGAGACTGTTCAAAGGACCCAGAGTATAATGCACTGCAAAGCAAGAAAAAATCATATTAGTTCGTTTTGCTGAAGAAAAAGAAAGCTAAAGCAAAATTTTTTTGCTAAGGCATAGCTTCGCTCTCCGAGCGAAGCTAGCTTAGCATTAGCTTCGCCCTGAATCTCAGCTTCGCAACTGCAGCGTAGCTTCGTATTCTGCACAAAGGCAGAATGTAGAAAATATCCTAGTGTTAGCTTCACTCTAGAAGCTTAGCCTCACATTCTGTCGCTGAACAGAAAGCGAAGAAGCCCTCAAGGGCTAATTTTGCCATAAGGGCACTGGTGTCTAAAGTTATTCTAAGGACTTTAAAGTCCTTTCCCAGCTACGCTTCTAAGGTTAGCTTCACATCCTGTCATTCTACAGGATGTGAACCGCCTTAATGGTTAGCTTCGCATAGAAGCTTGGAGAAAAAAACCGTTCGGTTCCTAGATTTTCAGTCAAGAAATTAAGGGAATTAAATCTCCTAAAAATTCGGCAAAGAAAATTAAGGGAGTTGAACTCTCTGAGATCACCGGACTATGATAGATCACTCTGGATTCATCAAGAAATAGCCAGAAATTGGCTTTGAAAAGAGACGAAAATCTCTGAATATAAGGGAAAAATATCTACCCGCAATAGGGTGTTCGATGACCGGAGGAGGAAAAGGCCCCTCTGTCGTAGAGGTCGCCGCCTTATTGCCTGCTCGTCTTTTGGGAGCCATAGAAGAACTAAAAAGTTCTGAAAATCTCAACGAAGAAGAAGGAGGAGAAAGAGATTTTTTTCTCTAAAAATTTAAAGAGAGGTTAATTCTCTCTCTTTCAGCCCAATCGGGCTTTTATAGGCTTAAGACTGCCTAACTTCGCCTCCTCAAAAGGAGTGCAGGCGGTCATTTCAAATTAATTTGAAATGGCAACTAAGCGCCTTCCCGAGAAGCCTTGCTACAGCCCCGCCAAGGGCTAACTCTACTGTGAGTTCAGCGCTGACTCGCACAATGCTTGAGTAACTGTGACGAAAGACGAGCCTTAGATCCGCTAAGAGCACACCTCTAGCTTCGTACGAAATTCCATGCTAGCTTCGCCTGAAACTTGTTCTTGACTTAGTTGGATCTCTATCTTCAGCTGCGCTGGAAGTTTAGCTCCGCTAAGAGCTTTTATTTCCTCCTAAGGAAAAGACTTACATAAGCTAGTCCACTCTAGGTGTTCTCGAATCAAAAAGGAGGGAAACAAAGTAAATAAGCAGAAAATAAACATTTTTATTGATTCAAAAGGGAAGATACATTGATACTACATCAAGATTGTCTTTCACACAACAGAATCATCGCTCCAAAGGCAACAAATTATCCTATCTACTTCAGGGTTGATGAACCATCCCAACTGGACACGAAAGGTCTTCCTCTTACACAAAGCCGTAATCCTTCGCTTAATGGCAGATCTCGCCATCAAGAAGCTGGATCTTCTTTGATGAAAATTGGCAAAGGATAGGTTGCCATCAGAAAGCTGCATCTTCCTTAAGCAAAATTGGTAAAGGAAGGATCTAAGACCTTACTGGTGACGTCCGCCTTCCCAAAGTGGATCATCTCGGATAAGCAACTACCAGCCCCTTCCCGAGGTGGATCATCTCGGATAAGCAACTGCCAACCTCTTTTTGGAACGCATATCAGCTGCTCCAATATGTTCCTCCTACTTATGATCAAAGTTTCAACTTGAAAAATCAAGGGGCAAGTTTTTGATCTCTTTCATCAAGACGAAAGAATGGGGAACATAGTTCACTGCGATGCAAACAGAAAACAAGTTAACATTAAATAAAAAAAGGGATGGAATGCTAAGTCAAAATTCTTTAGGCGAAGTAATTCAGATCCGACCCAGTTGTGCCTTGAAGACAGATTTCAACTAATGATAGACTAGCTCAGCGTAAGCCAAGTCTTAACCCCGCCCAAGGCAGTTAGGCTGGAGAAGCCTCAAAAAGGACCAAGTCCTAGCCTCGCCTATATGGCTAGACCAGACTGGCCCAGAGGGACGCAATCTTGACCCCACCTATATGGCAAGACTGGCTCAACCTTGAAGAGACCAAGTCCTAAGCTTGCCTATTTGGCAGATTTAACAAGCAGATTTAACAGATCAAGGCAGGAACTCTACATGGAAAGATCTTTCGCCTGATCGAGCGAGAATGATAGCTTCACCAAGAAGCTGAAAAATAAGGCTGAAACCCTTTTCTGAAAGTCAGCCAAATGTAGAGGCCAAGGGAAATCAATCCCTGAAATAGCTAGTAAAGCTAAGAAAATTAAGGGAGATAAACTCCCTAAGGTCATTAGTTCATTGGTAAAGTCTCTGGATAACCGAGACTTACTAGCTCTTGGCCGGGTAATGACCAAAGTGGGCGTTCCCACCACTTCAGAGACCTCAGTCTCCTTTCCTGGGCAATAAGGAGATGTCATGAACAAACTTTTCAGAAAGAGAAAAGTATGTTTCTCTGAGAAGGACTATGAGTGTCCTATTTATAGGCCTCATGGCCTGACCACGCCGCTGCCACTTCAAGCCTAGGAGTGCGGGCGAAGTTAAAGCATTCAAATGCTTGACCTTGAGAAAGGGAATAATCTCCCTCGAAAATCTACATGAAGTTAATTGAACTTCGGAAAAGGGAATAATCTCCCTCATTAATGCAAGAGAGGTTATTCTAACCTCGAAAAGGGAGCAATCTTTCTCGTAACTCACAAAAAGCAGGTAGCCTCAGGAAAGGAATGTTGTTCCAGCCCGATTTGAAGCGAAGCCACATCGGAGACCCAAGCGCGAAGCTACCCATAAGCGCAAGGCTACCCAGAAGAGCGAAGCTACACAGAAGCGGATACAATTCCTCGGCGAACCTATTCCAGCTTGAAAGTGGAGCTAAAGGCAAAGTTGGACTTAACCTCAAAAGTGATGTTCATACCCACACACCATCAATCAAAGCAGTTCAAAGTATTTCAAAATATGAACCGTTCTATTGCAGATTCATGAAAACTTTGAAGGGGGTCTTGTTGACACTCTAAAAAAGACAAGATTCCTACCTGGCCTGAACAATGTCTAACTTGTTGACATCTATAAAAGACAAGTTGCAGACAAGCCGAAGACTAGTTCTTTACCCATCTCAAAGGGACGAATCAGCAACTTGGACTCTACTGATCCAGTGAAGCAAACAGTAAGCCAAAGATCGTCCGTAAAATCCCGTGAGAAGGCCCAAGCAGGTCTAGAGACACTAAGTTAGCTCAACACTTAGTCTCGCATAAGCCCACAAGATAAGTCTCGCATGAGAAACCAAAGTTGCTTAGCATCGCAGGAAGCTCCTTCATAGCCTCGCTGCAAGCTAACTTACAGCTTCGCCTGGAAATGCTCAGTTAACTCCGCGGAAAGTTAGCTTCGCTTGAAGCTCCACGCAGCCACGCAAAAGGTTGACTGGTAGCTTCGCCACAAGTTTTATCTAGCTCTGTTGAGAGCTTCTTCTAGCTTTGCCAGAAGCTTCTCCCCGCTCTGCTATGAGCTCAACGTAACGACTCCGCTGCAAGTCCTTTATAGTCATTTTGACTAATCAAATCTCCAGATGAGATCATGTTGATTGAAATCAAATTTGATAGTTGCCTGCCATGATCTTTGACTCTCTCAATCAGGTAAGAACATCAGGGGAGGTCTCTCAATTAACTAAAGAAGATCAAGGGAGTATCCCTCATTTAGCGGAGCGAATCAAGAGATTGGCCTACATGCTATTCCTAGCTTCGCAGAAGCTGTTTCTAGCCTCACAACAAGGCTACTATTGATTCAATCTGTTTCCAGATTTAGAGGGCGATTATACCCCTGTTCCCCTATAAATAGCCTACCAGAGGCACACAAGAAGAGGAGGAGAGACGGGCAAGAGAGGAGAGGAGATAGGCTCGAGAAACAGCAAGAGGGCTCTACCGATCCTCTGTTCTCCGATTCCCCGAACCAAGCGAGAAGGGAGTCCTATTGGGAGACGTTCGATCGTCTGACCGATCGCATCGTCAAAGGGATAAAGTGGTCACACGCTGACCAGATTCCTACTGGCACACTTTCCCAGAAATCTCAGAGGAGATCTAAATTTTCTTTTCAATTACTTGTAATTTAGCTCCTCGACCCTTTTTATAAGTTTCCCCTTTGCAAAATCAATGAAAAACATAGGCCTTTGAAACAGCTATGATCTTGCCTCTTTGGAGCGCTGATCTCTATCTTCGGTATGGTCAGTTGGATACGAAATGTCTTAGTAAGTTTGTTTTGTCATCTCCAAGTAGGGGTGAGACCCATCAGTGATACTTGCTAACTTTGGACTCCAAGTGAGAGAGTCTCAGCAGTGGAGTGGGTTCGCGATCATCTCCAAGTGGGGGTGAGATCCATTAGCAAAGCGACGAACTTGGCAAGACTCTGAGCAGGGGTGAGACCCAGCAGTAAAGTGGATCCGCAGTCATGTCCGAGTAGGGGTGAGACCCATCAGCCGAGCGATGAACTCTGTAGGACACTTAGTGGGAGTGAGGACCCATCAGTAGAGCAGGTTCGCAGTCATTTTGAGTGAGGGTAAGACCCATAACGGAATGGCCGACTCTGGACTCCGAGTGGGGGTGAGCCCCTGTAACCCCTGACCCTAGATGTACGTGTCATAGCATCAGTACTCGATACGGCGTACAAATTTGATTTGACTTCTTGGTAGTTAAATTAAATTGCTTTCAGCTTTAGATATTATTTTCAATATTTTGGATATTTTAGAATTTTATGAAATTTTTCTGGACTATTTTGGAAAATCTCCAAATTCGGGGTCAACCGTTACCGATAATCGGCTTTAGGATTTTTAATTCTCAAACGAGATAGAATTTCAAAGATCTACTTTCAGATTGTCCTTCAAGATCATATTTTCTATTTGAGCGTATTCTTGGAGATTTTCTGAATTAGTCTTTTATTCGGCAAAACCGGTGTTATCCGGCATCATTGATCGATTCTAGGATTTTTAATTTGCAAATACTAAATTTTTGAATTCAATTTCATATTGCTCCTTCTAATAATATTTGCTATTTTATAGAATTTTTAGAAACTGTTCTGAACTAGTCAAATTTGACCCAATTAAAATAATAATATAAAATCTTATCTTTAATTCTTTTTCTTTCTTCCTTCTCCAATCTTCTACATATCTCCACCGCCTCCTTCCACTTACCCATTCCACCTTCTTTTCTCTCTCTTTCCCTATCTCTCTATAAAATACACTCTCTCTAATCTCATCTTTCACTCTCTCTCATACTTACTCTCTCTAGCACACACTTTATCTCTCTCTTTCTCCTCACCTTCTCTTTCGGGCCAGAACCACCGCGGGCAGCTATGACCGCCGACCACCAGCAAGCCCGGCTGCCACCTTCCTCTGCTTTCCTCTCTCTCCACATCTATTCTTTCTTCTTTTTTTCTCCCTCTTCTCTCTCTTTTATTCCTCTTTCTCTCCCCTTGATTCTTCTCTTATCTCTCCCTTCGTCCTCCTTTGGAAAATAGGCCAACCGCCCAACTGCAGCACCGCCAGCACACGCCAGCCGGCCGGGCCATCACCACTGTCCTGGCACCTCCCCACTTCCTTTTCCTTCTCTAAATCTCTTTTTCTCTCTTTTCTTTCCTTCCTCTCTCTCGTTTCTTCTCCCTCCGCTGGCTGTCCAGGGTCACCGTCGACCGGCCAGGGATGTCGCCGCTGGCTTGGTGCCACCGTCCCGCCGGCAAGGCCAGCGGTTGGTGCGCTCCTCCTCCCATGCTACCTTTCCTCTCTCTCGTTCTCTCCCCATCTCTCTTACTTATTGGATCCAACTTACCAAACCCGTTAAACATAAACCCATCACTTACATATTGGGTTTGGGTTACGGATCTAAACCCGACTCGTTAGCAACCCAAACACACTTTCAAAATAAATAAAGATAATTTTACATTGAAAAAACCCATAGTGAACACCATTTATTACATTTTAAACATTATTAATTATACTTCTAACTTATTGTTAATGATTTTAGTATTCGGTCAATATTTTGAGCATCCGGAGTCTGATTTGGACGACTCTTGAGCCGTGGAGATCATAGGAAGACGAGCTACCTCCCTGTAATAGCTACGTGAGTGTTTTTTTATAAATTATATTTCATAACTTTAAATACTATTAAGTTATTAATTTATTTAAACAGTGAGTATTATTCCATAAATCATGTAATCACTATAAATAAAGATGTTTTAGTGGTTACTAATATTTTAGAGTGAGTCTTGATTTAAGATAAACATGTAAATGAATTATTTATATATATTGAGTTATTATAAGACAATGGATAAAAAGGAATTCCAGAATAATAATTAAATTAATAATTATTAAAATGGTTGTGAAGAGTTTGAAAATAAATAATTATCTATACTTCCTTTACGATATCAATCACAGTAATAACATAAAAGTGGTATGATAAATACTGATATATTTCTATTGCCATATATATTCATATTAACTACATCACCCTAACACAATTATCGTTATCAGAAATTACGAGTATAAACACTGATACACTTGATACTATTTACATGAGTTACCATTACTTGCATATTCTTGTACCCTCATTCACAGATATTCTATTACACTGGACACTATTATTTCATGCACTTGTAGCACCCTTACACGGTATATTATCACACTGGACACTGTTATTTCATGTACATGTATCACCGTTACACATATACTGTTACACTGGACACTATTATTGCATGTCATGTACCACTGACACACGGATACGCTACTTTACTGGATACTCTTATTTCATATATTTATATCACCGTTACACAAATACTCTGTACATAGTTATTTCATGTTTTTATAACACTGTTACATAGATTCACCTGTATACATGTATTGATTACTTCTAAATTCCTATTGCATGGATCATTATTTCTATTACATGGATATTCCTGTATTTTTGTTACATTACTGTTTCTTGTTACTGATATCGATATGATACTCCTGTTTCTGGACATGAGTATACTTGATATACGATGTGTGAAACTAAGTACCACGTGGATCTAAGCCACATGGGGCCACCTCTATAATCCCACATTTCTTGTTTCCCATTTCTCGTTATCTTGTTTCATGATATCAACAAAGCTCATGTCCTATTATCGTATTACATGTACCTTTATAATAAATATAGCATGAGAATGGGGAGACTTGACGGCTGACTAGATCTTATCAGGTGGATATTATGAATCCATATTAGTCCCACAGCAGGAGACATGGTAGTGCTAAGTACCTTTCCCATTTTTCATTTCCCATTACTTGTTTCGCCTTAGCGGGCTGGCCCTGGTCTCAACAGCCAGGGTCTATTTAAGACCAAGATCCCGGGTATGCACGAGGAACACCCACCTAATTAGAGCTCCTTGACCATTGAATTTTCAATTAACATAATAAAACAACATAAATTGTAGTGATGTCAGAAACGACTGTTATTTGATTACTCTCACATTCATTCATGGTACCCGTATGCCATGTTCGGATGGGTTCGGTTGGAGTATTGATTGTAAAAATCAGAGAGTTAAGAAATTTTACCGTGTAGCTTATGGCTAAGGGTCGTGTCCACGAGGAGAAATGCGATGAAAGCTTTTCGGTGTTTTGTTTAGTAACAAAGAATTGTGCTCGTTTTTTTAATTGAAAAGAGAATGGAAAGAAGGGAGATGATTAAAAGAGAAATTGCAACTTTGAAGAAGTCTTTAGAAAAGGTGAATTTTGTATAAAGTTTAGAAAGTGATTTGTTATTTTTTTAATGAAGAAGAAAATCTGGGCTCACTATCTCACTACTCAATCGTTTATTCTTCTATTGAAATCCTTAGTGCCTCAACTTGATCATAGGAAAAACTTAAGGTTGACTTTAGAAAGTTTGAAGTAAAGCGTATAAGATGGTTGGAAAAGTTAAGTCTTTTCTTTAAGAAACCGTTTTGAATCGAATGTTAAATCATCAAGCACGAAGAAGCAAGTATGGAATAAAAACAGTTCAAGATACGTTCTTAAAAGAAGTAGGAGTTTAAAGATCCAAACCCATCCTCATGTGCCTTCAAGAACACTTTCAAGAAGAAAGGCTTTAAGTTAGGCATGCAAATGATTCATTGGGTCTTTTTCATGAAAATCAGAAAAGAAGAAGAATTGGAGAGAGGTACAATAGTGAGCCCAGAAAACCGATTTAGCTACTCATGGGAAACAAGAAACAATACAAGTAATTAAAGTAAAACATACCGTAAAATGAGTAGAAGAAAATGTAGCTCGACTCTTGTATTGATGTCACTTCAATCTTCAAGTTACAAGCACTCAATTCCTCTCTCTCACAAGTATTTGTACTGAACTACAAATTGCAAAACAAAATACAACTTTTACACTATCTAACAAAGAGCCTAAATCTTTAAAGCATAAAGAAAAATTCTAATCCTAGTCTTCGCTCCTTTCTTCTCTATTGAAACTAGTATTTATAGGAAAAACCCAGAGGGGGGATCATAGGAAGATTGAGGGAGCAAACGCTCCCCCAACCTCTTTAACAGAGCCGCGGAAACGCGGCTAGGGCCGCGTTCCGTGGCCCTGGTGTGGCCAGATGGCCACACCCAAGTGGTGGGTGCTCCTGCTTTGATGATTCTCCCATATCTTCTGCTGGTTTTCTCGTTTTTGCTCCAGGATTTGACGAAGCAGCCTTTAATTGTTGGCTTCAACCGCTTGATTTGGGAGGATTCTTTTCAACCGATTTTCAACCTCTCTGATATGCCAAGATTTTGCCCTGATTCCTTGATTTCAAATTTATTCTGAATTAAATCAGAATTTGGTGGGCTTTTGGGCTTGTTTCTTTTCCTTCTTTTAGCAATTGGGCCTATATTTAACAAAGAAGAAGAAGACTTTATTAATAGGATTTATTAGCTAAAAAGTATGGTAAGGTGACAATGCATATGCAATATATGTGACTGATCACACCCCAAACTTATCTTTTGCTCGCCCTCGAGCAAAACATCAGACTAATTCTAATCAATTATTAGACCATTTTCGCAGGTTATTCGATTGCACTGAGCATGTGCAACAAGCCATTAAACCTCTAGGTTACCCTAGAGGACGAGTTTTGTCTTGTGAGGGTTTTCAGTGGATTGCACCCACAAAATCCATAAAAAATGTTAGCATTTTCGAAAAGCATTTTTAAAGGAGAAAATATTTGAAGTATATTTGTAAGACTTTAAATAATCTATAAGTTATAGGAATATCAAATTTTTCATTCCAAAACTCAGTCTCTATTCAAAAACATGTCATCAATCAAAATAAGGAGTCAAATTGTACTTCTCATCTAATCTATTAATTTACCCTGAGTCGTATGCACCATTGTGACTGTGAAGTTGACTAAGGATTTTTTAACATTAACTCCTATGCCATATTTATATTTTATTTTTGGTGGAATTTATTCCTCAATTTCATTAGGCTTTCTAATCTGCCCATGTAACGAGCCTTCAGTCGGTGACACCCAAACCGGACAGTTTTAGGGTACCAGGTGAGAAAACCCCTAAAGACTTAAACACTCGAGCAGACAAGGCCACAAAACTAAGGTTTTTATTTATAAAATGTACCCCTTTTAGGCGTGAATACTTATGCTTCATGAGGCACAAATATCCAGCTTAATCAGAGGATTTATATATATATATATATATATATATATATATATATATATATATATATATATATATATATATATATATCAAACTTATCTAATTATCTTTTGCATAAATACCAAGTCTTGCTTAGGCCAAAGCACCTAGCTAATCAATAATTAGATTTGTTTATTTTTTCTTGTTTTTCTTTTTCATACATATATTTTTTATAAGGCATAAGAGTCTTTGTTTTTAAACCCTAAGTGTGTAAGTGTATTTAGTGTGCATATTTCATCAAGGTAAATATCAAGATTAAATAACTTTCACAAATTTTCTTCCTAACCCTAAAAATCAAACAAGTCATCTAACTTTGACCAAGTATAAGAAATCCTAATTATGATTTTCCTATTCCTTAAAATTGACTTAATTTCTACAAAAAATATATCAAAATATTGTTCTAACCTTTCAAAAAGTTTTTTTTATATATTTTTCTTTTTTTCTTTTTTGAGTTGTATTAGTCATGTTAGAACCCTCCCCCACACTTATCTCATGCATTGTCCCCAATGTATGAAAGAAATGTATACATGCATGAAATGAAATGTAAAAGAGGTGCATATATTATACAGGAATATGTACAACATCAAGTTTCTCTCACACCTAGATCTTTTTCGGTGTTATACCTCAACTCTCTTCCCGTCATTCCAATGGGTCCTCTTTATAGGGCATAGTGGGGAGGCCAAATTTTCTGTCATTTTATCTCTCTTCCTCCCCAGTCTCAACTTCTTTAGGTTTTCCTGCCTCATATTTCTACATTCGTTATTCAAAAATTGATCACCACCACACTTCTCAGTTGGAACTTCCTTACTATGAATGCCTAGGAATTCTAACTCAGTTCCATATATCTCCTCAAAGCTTAGGTCAACACTTTCCCCTAGAGATGTGTAATTAACCAAAAGATCCCTAGTTGGTTCATCCAAACACTTGAGTTCTTCTTCGAAGAGGTTTTCAAAAAGTATGTCAATTGGAGGTTCTTGAATTATATTCTCATTTGATACATTATTGGTTGGCTCATCGAAAGTGAAAATATTCAAATCAAATTTCCCCTTTTTAAAGGGTACTCTAACATTAGGATCTCCGACATATGCCTTCTCATCAAGATAATCGCATTCATTCTTAAATAATTCATTAAGAAACAGCGACTCATCTTCTATATCTTCACTCTCTTCGTCATAATTATTTTCAACAAAGTTTACCTCAAATGTTTGATCTCTTATCTTATGAGGTTGTTTTTCTAGGTTGAAGACATTGACTTCTCTAGTCATGTCCCCAAAAGTTAACCTCATGGACCCATTCCTACAATTGATGATGGCATTAGCAGTAACAAGGAATGGTCGCCCTAGGATAACAGGAGTTTGAGCCCTATGATTGGAGTTAGACACAGGTTGTGTCTTTAGAACTATGAAATCAACAGGGTAAATAAACTCCCCAACCCGGATAAGGACATCATTAATCTCCCTTTTTGGAACTTTCACTAAACGGTCAGCCAGTTGGATAGTGACTCGAGTTAGACTAAGATCGCCCAACCCGAGTTGTTGATAAACTGAGAATGGAAGCAAGTTGATACTTGCTCCCAAGTCAAGAAGTGCACGACTAATCTCGGCTTGTCCTATTGTGCAGGCAATGTTGGACTACCTAGATCCTTGTACTTAACAGGATCGGACCCGATAGTAGCTCACTAATGTTAGTGGCTAAGAAGACCTTTTTAGATACATTAGTCTTTCTCTTCTTGGTGCACATGTCCTTAAGAAACTTAGCATAAGATGGGACTGTTGGATGGCATCAAGAAGTGACACATTTATCTTCACTTGATTAAAGATCTCAATTATCTTATCCATGTGTGGATTTTGCTTGTTATTTTTTTAGCCTATTAGGAAATGGTGCTATAGGCTGGTGTACATGACGGGTTGACTTATCTTTTTCAGATTCATCAAATTTAGGAGGAGTGGGATTAGATGAGGTGGATGCTGAAGTGTGATTGTGCTGACTAGGATTAGGTGGTGTTGACACTTGGTTATCAATTTTCTTTCCCGACCTCAATGTATGAACAACATTACATTGATTCAGTGATTGATCCTCAACCAAATGAGCTTGTTGTGAATTCTTAGGATTCATAATTAGTTGACTGGGCAAGGTACCCTTTTGCCTCTCATGTTGTGGATTGGCTAACTGGCTCATTTGACCCTCTAGCTTCTGAATTGTTTGCATGAGGGAATCTTGGTTTTCATGTACCTTTCCATGTTTCTTTCAAAATCAGTCATTCTCCTTTCGAGTTGAGGATTCTGGAAGGAAGATGGTGGAGCTTGGTTCGGAAAATTTTGTTGATAATTTGAAAAATTGTTGGGAGAATTTTGAGGGTGATTGGAAAAGTTGGGTTGATGATTGGAAGAATTATTAGAATGATGGAAGTGGCTTGCATGGTTTGACCGTGGGTGGTCATTATTTTGTTGGCTCCATGAGAAATTTGGGTGATTTCTCCAGCCAGAATTGTACGTTGGAGCGTAAGAATCATTGTTCGGCCTTGAAAAGGCCGCATTCATCGGTTCAGAAAAGTGTTGGTGAGCTTAAAATACAGGACACTCTTCAAACACATGATTCATGGCCTGACAGTAAGTACAACCCGGAGTTGGAAATTGTTTGGGCTGACTTGATTGACTGGACTTGGTTCCTTAGTTTCTAAAGCTTCCAGTCTTCTCGGTAGTTTAGCTAACTTAGCCTCGTTAGCTATGGATAATTCAATCGAATGGAGACCTTCTTTTGAAGAGATATAGTTTGGATTTCTAAAGCTTTCACTAGTAGGTTCCCATTGGATGGTCTTTTCAGCTAGATTCTCATATAAATCCCATCCTTCATGCTCATCCTTCTGCAAGAATCCCCCTTGGCACATGCTTTCTAAGAGGGTCTTGGTTGAGTAGTCTAAACCATCATAAAGAATTTGGCATTGTCGCCATTTCTCTATTCCATGATGAGGACATTGGACAAGAAAGTCTTTGAAGCGTTCAAAGTACCTCCAAAATGGTTCACTAGGTTCTTACTTGAACTGCATGATATTTTTCCTAACGAGAGCGGTCTTGTGAATTGGATAGAATTTCTTCAAGAAGACCCTGATGAAACCATCCCAAGATGTGATAGAGCCAGCCACTAAGCTGTAGAGCCATTTCTTGGCTAAGTCCTTAAGGGCAAAAGGGACAAATCTCAACCTAATAGCATCATCTGCAAGGTGTGAGATTTTCATCATTAAGCATACTTCCTCAAATTCTCTTATGAAGAAATAAGCATCTTCGGACTCTAAGCCATGGAACTTAGGGAGTGTATTGATGAACTGTGGCTTAAGCTCAAAGTTGTGTTCACCAACCGATGGAAGTTGGATGCAGGATGGAAGTGATGTTCTAATGGGATAGAACCTATCCTGCAAAGATGTCGGTTGATCCATAACCGAATCTGGTCTTGTTTCGAACTTGGGTGGTGATGTGTTTCTAGTTAACCTAGATGAATTAGGGTCTCTTGACCATACTTGCATACACAAACACAATCACAAACAAGTTCACCAATAGTCAAGAAGAGAAAACAACCAAGCCTAGTCTAAAGTAACCTTGACCTAGACAATTTCTAACTGGTTGATTGTCCACTGGAGGTATAATGCAGACTTTGATCACAAGCTAATCAGCCAGGTCAGGGCAAGATTGGTGGGAGGTTATCCGTCAAAGACGTTCCTTAATTAAATAACCACCAACCTTCGGGCTTTCGGCCCTTAATCTCCTTCCTAGACACTGATTTGGCAGGAGTCAAATTCCAGCACCTTCCCCCTTAGGATAATCTCCTAATGAGTTCGAGATGTCCCTAAGGCCAACGTCTATTAGATTTTACTTTGGCTTAGGTTGTGCGTGCTTGGAGATGGTTTGTGGGGTAAGGAAGGGTAATGACTTCCCCACCTTATCTTGACTTGGGTTTTGCCCTTAGAATTGATTTGTGCAAAGTGTGCAAGATATAGAAAAGTAGCATTCAAAAGCAAATATCACTCAAGAATGTTTCCTAACCTATATGCTATGCATACATACCTTGTCTCCAGCTATCTTTAACGGTAATTGTAAAATAAACGTAATTAGACAAATGCCTAGAATGCAAGTCTAAACGTTTTTTAAGCAATTAACAATCACTCAAATTACTGTTGGATTAAAACAGGGATAGTGGATAGCAGATATAGCAAGAATATAACATACAAAAACTTAATTTTTTGCAAGCAATATGTCCTACAAAAAAGAGTTTTAGTAGTCCAATGAAATTTTCAACTTTTGCAACGCAATTTCTTGAAATTCTGTTTCCTACTTTCGAGAGTAGGGGCACAGAATTTGCAAGTCTTCTCTTGCAAAGCTTGAATGCTAGATCTGAATCTTCAAGTCCTTGAAACAACACACCAAACTTGTTAAAAAACAAATACACCGTTCCCTCCCGGCAACGGCGCCAAAAATTGATTGTAAAAATCAGAGAGTTAAGAAATTTACCATGTAGCTTGTGGCTAACGGGTCGTGTCCACGAGGAGGAATGCGATGAAATCTTTTCGGTGTTTTGTTTAGTAACAAAGAATTGTGCTCATTTTTTAATTGAAAAGAGAATGGAAAGAAGGGAGATGATTAAAGGAGAAATTGCAACTTTGAAGAAGGCTTAGGAAAAGGTGAATTTTGTATAAAGTTTAGAAAATGATTTGTTGTTTTTTAATGAAGAAGAAAATCTGGGCTCACTATCTCACTACTCAACCGTTTATTCTTCTATTGAAATCCTTAGTGCCTCAACTTGATCATAGGCAAAACTTAAGGTTGACTTTAGAAAGTTTGAAGTAAAGCATATAAGATGGTTGGAAAAGTTAACTCTTTTCTTTAAGAAACCGTGTTGAATCGAATGTTAAATCATCAAGCGCGAAGAAGCAAGTATGGAATAAAAACAGTTCAAGAAACGTTCTTAAAAGAAGTAGGAGTTTAAAGATCCAAACCCATCCTCATGTGCCTTCAAGAACACTTTCAAGAAGAAAGACTTTAAGTTAGGCATGCAAATGATTCATTGGGTCTTTTTCATGAAAATCAGAAAAGAAGAAGAATTGGAGAGAGGTACAATAGTGAGCCCAGAAAATCAATTTAGCTACTCATAGGAAACAAGAAACAATGCAAGTAATTAAAGTAAAACATATCGTAAAATGAGTAGAAGAAAATGTAGCTCGACTCTTGTATTGATGTCACTTCAATGTTCAAGTTACAAGCACTCAATTCCTCTCTCTCACAAGTATTTGTACTGAACTACAAATTGTAAAACAAAATACAACTTTTACACTATCTAACAAAGAGCCTAAATCCTTAAAGAATAAACAAAAATTCTAATCCTAGTCTTCGCTTCTTTCTTCTCTGTTGAAACTAATATTTATAGGAAAAACCCAGAGGGGGGATCATAGGAAGATTGGGGGAGCAAACGCTCCCCCAACCTCTTTAACAGAGCCACGGAAACGCGGCTAGGGCCGCCTTTCCGCGGTCCTGGTGTGGCCAGATGGCCACACCCAAGTGGTGGGTGCTCCTGCTTTGATGATTCTCCCATATATTCCACTGATTTTCTCATTTTTGCTCCAGGATTTGACGAAACAGCCTTTGATTGTTGGCTTCAACCGCTTGATTTGGGAGGATTCTTTTCAACCGGTTTTCAACCTCTCTGATATGCCAAGATTTTGCCCAGATTCCTTGATTTTGAATTTATTATGAATTAAATCAGAATTTGGTGGGCTTCTGAGCTTGTTTCTCTTTTCTTTCTTTTAGCAATTGGGCCTATATTTAACAAAGAAGAAGAAGACTTTATTAATAGGATTTATTAGCTAAAAAGTATGGTAAGGTGACAATGCATATGCAATATATGTGACTGATCAAGTATGGGCTTCAATATGAACTGCTAATGGTATGAGACATTGGAAGAGATGTATTAAAATATCAGGTAGTATTGATTGTTATTATTATATAAATAACATGACTTATTTGATAGATGTATATTATTATTCATTTATACTTGTTACACTTTCTGCTATCTTATCACTATCATGTCACTTGTATACTATGTACTCCATATATTCTTCACAGATACACAATTCATGTACATATATACTCTGCATTTCATGTATTCCATGTTCCATGTGTTTTTTTTATTAGTATGGTTATTATGTGTATTTCATGTATACATGTTCTAATATTATTCACGATACCGTCATCCCATTTTACTATAGTTTAAACTTCAATGGAAAATAACAAAAATTATATATGTTAATTATACAAGTTGATTATATTGATATGTCACTAAATGTTGTATTTTATTCCACATTATGATAATAACATATAAATGGTATAACTCTAATTGATTATAATAACCTAATAGTTATAAAGATTAATGATATATAAGACTCTTTCTGATAATATTAATTACTATTCTTGTTATATAATTGTATAAGATTGTAGTAGTATCACCGTTGTAGCATGCTTGCTGGTATTACTACTGTTATAGTGTGAATATAATATTTGTATTAGTTATACCGATCGTTAGCATAATTATATTGTATCACTGGTAGTTAAACATATATTATATATTATTATGGTTGTATTACTATTATAGTATATATTACTGCTTCCTTCATTTTACTACTCGTTAGGTCGCTTTCTGATAACCCTGGGTCTGCATGTCCAGGTTAGAGATCCGAGACTTCGTAGTACCTGATACTCCACGAGATATTAGTAGGAGAATCGACGCTTTTATTATTCATAGGTATCTTTATTGTTTTGTCATTTTTTTTCTAATTTATCTATGTTTCCATATCTATGATGATCACTGATCCGTTTTACAGATATTTTTGTACTTATTTAATGCTAGAATATTTATGTATATAGTATTTATTTTCCTATACTGAGGCTTAGCACGTATACTTGAGATATTTTTCATGCGTATATGCGTCCCAGACTCACATCGCGTCCCCGCTATTGTATATTTTCAGAAGCAGAGTGTGACAAGATTTCAATTGATATAAGAGCCAGGTTTACACCAAATGTGGGCAACCACTTAGATCACTACTCGGGCTCTTACCAACAGTACAATCAGATTCATACTAGAATCAATCTATATATGGATCTGAGGATTCCAGCTATGAGTACAAGAATGCCATTTCGTTGAAAATCTATTCCTTGACTCTTTCCATTCCCTGACTCTTTCTATTCCCTAATTTTGGTTGTCAACTAGAATATTCTAATTTCCTTCTCACTTTCTCTTCATCCTTTTGATTCAATCCTCTATCTTTGACTCACGACACTATCACCCAATCTGGATTTGATGTAAATATCAGAGTGGCGCAACGGAAGCATCATTGACCCATAACATTCAGGTTCCAGGATCAGTAAATTAATTTCCTCCCATCTGAATTGAAAATTCGAGGATGAATTTTTTGCAAGGTAGGAAGAAGTGTAACCTCTGGCCCTAGATGTCCGTGTCACAGTATTAGTACTCGATGTGGCATACAAATTTGATTTGATCTTCCTAGTAGTTAGATTGAACTGATTTCAACTTTAGATATTATTTTTCAATGTTTCGGATTTTCAGATTTTTCTGAAATTTTTCTGGATTATTTTGGAAAATCTCCGATTCAGGTCGACCGATACTGATAATTGGCTCTAGAATTTTTAATTCTTAAATGGGATGAATTTCAAGGATCTGCTTTCAGATTGTCATTCAAGATCATATTTTCTATTTGAGCATATTTTGGGAATTTTTCTGAATTAGCCAAAATATCTGGCCAAACTGGTGTCGCCTGATATCACCGATCAATTCCAAGATTTTTAATTTGCAAACCAAACTGAATTTTCTGAATTCGATTTTATATTGCTCCTTCTGATAATATTTGCTATTGTATAGAATTTTTGAAAACTGTTCTGAACTAGTCAAATCTGACCCAATTAATATAAAATCTTATATTTAATTCTTTTTCTTTCTTCCTTCTCCAATCTTCTTCCTATCTCCATCGCCTCTTTCCACCGACCCATTCCAATGCCTTTTTCTTTCTTTCCATCTCTCTATAAAATACACTCTCTCTTATCTCACTCTTTCTCACACTCACTCTCTCTTTAACACACACTATATCTATCTATCCTCACCCTCTCTCTCGGGCCTAAACCACCACCGGCGGCCATGACCACCGACCGCCGATAGGACCAACTGCCACCTTCCTCACCTATCGTATTTTTCTTCTTCCTATTCTCTCGTTTATCTGTTTCTCTCCCCTTGATTCTTCTCCTCTCTCGCTTTCTCCTTCTCTGGACAACAGCCCTTCCGCCCAATCGCTGCGCCGCCAGCACACGCCGGCCAGGGCCGTCACCGCTGCCCTGTCACCTCCCCACCTCCCCTTCCATTTCTATTTCTCTTTTTCTCTTTTTTCTCTCCCCTTTCTCTCTCTCGTTTCTTCTCCTTTGCGCCGTTGGCCGGCCAGGGAGGTCGCCGCTTGATTGAAGGGGAACCGTGCACGTAAATATGTATTTTGTGAAATCAAGACTTTAAGTGTTATGGTACTTTGCTTCCTCGATATTTTTGTTATAGCATATAGGCTATACGGGTCGAATCCACAGTGTGGGAGGTGATATAAGCAGTAACAGTTCGTATTCAAGTTGGTTGTTAATAGGTTCTTCTTTGATTTAAGAAAGAGAAAAGAAAAAGAAAAAAACTAGAAGTGGTAGGAGAAGAAGGTGATGAAAATGGCAAAGTGAAAGAAATAGAAGCGAAGTAAAAACACGAAAGAGTAGAAAGCGAAGGTGAGAAAACATGGTGAAGTGATTTGAAAAATGTGATTAAAAACAAAATAGAAAAGGGAGGAAACTTGTGGTGGAGAAATGAAACTAAGTGGTGAACGAAGAGGGCGATGAAAACATCGAGAAGATAAATGGGTTTTGAAATTGGTATTGAAAACAAAGTAAAAAGAGAAGAAAACTCATGGCTACTAACTACTAAATACCCCACTAATCATGATAACCTCTTAGTGTTAGTTGTCTTACATGGATCATTGGTCATCACTAATCCTTGGCTTCAAGAGACATTTCAAAGCATGGTACATAAGATTGTTATCCACATCAAACTTGCATCAAAAGCAAGTTAATGCAAATATTAGATCATCAAAACCGGTTAGAGGCAAGCATGAAATAAGAGAGTTCGATATAAGTTAGCAAGTTAGATGCTAGAACCGATCATCATGAGCCGTCAATGGCTCTTGCAAGAGCAAGGCTTTGTAGAGGCTATTAGATTCATATGGATTATCAAGTACGTGGTTAGATGATTAGTAGTTAGTAGTTAGATTGCCATGAGAGAAAAGTTAGGTAAGAATCATGTTAGAGATTAGAGAAGAAATCATGGAAGGAAAGGAGTAAGCTTTTATAGATTGTCACTCTTTATTACATCAACTCTCTCTCTCTCTCCCCTGAATCAATCTCTGCCTTAATATATGATCTAAAAAGAAGAAGAAAATTTATACTAAGCTACACTAAATTAGAGAAATCCTAGCCTACTGCTCTCCCTCTCAAATTCTGGACATCAACAGGGATATTTATAGATAAATTCAGCTAGGGTGACGAGATGATGCCACGCAGGAAGAATCCATTGGCCCTGATACTGCCACGGATCCGTGGCTTGGGCTGTGGGTCTACGCCTGATCAGGGCTAATGGCCCTGATCTTTTGCCCCAATCTCGCCTAGCTGCGAGAAGCTTCTGTATGTGTACAATTTCGGGTATTTGGATCCATATTTCCTTCAAATACGTCTTTAATTCGGGAATCTAATGTAGTCTTCTAGAAGCTCTTGACTTGGCCTCCAAGAAATGTGAAATAATTATCCGAAGTTAGGTTTAATTTGGCTCTTATTACCATTTTTACCCTAAACTCTTGATTATCTGCAATAGAGACCAACATATGGGTAAGATATAGTATTTTATTCATAAATAGGTAAAGAAATGCAATATGAAGATGCAGAATTGCAAACTAATCACGCCCTCACACTTATCTTCTACTCGTCTCGAGAAAAGCAAGAAACTAAGAAAAACTAACTAAGAAAGTTATTATACCACTTTCATAGGTGACGCGATTGTACTGAACATGCCGTTAAATCTCTAGGTTTCCTCTAGAGGAGGAGTTTTGTCTCCTGAGAATTTTCAACGAATTACACCCACAAAATATATAAAAAAAGAAAATAAAGTTAGTATTTTTGAAAACATATTTTGAGAGAGAGAAAAGTTTTTAAAATATTTTTGCAAAAATTTATGCGATCAAAGGTCATAAGTTCGCTAAAAATTATTCGTCCTTAAACTTAGTCTATATGCAAGATCTTGTCATCACTTAAGGTAAGAATTCAAAATTGGATTGAATAAATTGATCTCTCATAATCACCTAGATAATATGCTCTTTGTGATAGTGTAGATTTTTGGGATTTCAACTCTAACCATCAAGCCATTTATTTATATATATATTTTCTTCTCTTAGTTTTTTTAGGCTTTCTAGTTATCCGAGTAGTGAGCCTTTAACTGATGACTCCCAAACCGGACGGTCTTAGAGCATCAGATGAGAAAATTTCTCACGGGCTTAAGGACTTGAGTAACTAAGGCCACAAAATTAAGAGAGATTATTTGTTTCTTTTAACCACCATTAGGCGTGAATAATTATGCTTCCTGAGGCATAATTATCCAGCTTTAATAAGTGATTTTTGTTTCATATATAAAATATTTATTTTTTTATTTATAGCATTTTAAGTCTTTATTTTCATCTCAAAAATGTGTAAGTGTGAAGTGCATACTCTCTAAGGCAAAAAATTCAAGATCAAATTATCTTTCCAATCTTTCTTATTTAACTTATAATTCTAAAAAAAGATTCATTATTTCGACTAGATTTAAGATGTCATATTGTGGTTTCCTTAATTTCTAAGATCATCTTAATTTCTTTAAAATAGATAAAAACTTTTTCTCTTGTCTAAAAAAGTTTTTAAAGAAAGGGAAAATCCTAGACAAAAGAGAAGAATCTAAGAATATCCTAAAAGAAATAAAAAAGAAAGAAAAATCTAAAAACTCTATGTTAGTAGACCCTCCCTCACAATTATCTCAGGCATTGTCTTCAATATATCGTTAATGTACGTATATATGAAAATATAGAGGGAAGGAGAATTCACCTCAGAGTGGTGTTCTAGTGGAGGTCTGATTGATGCACAAAATGCGGCCCAATCAAGAGAATGTGAAGTTTGTAAGAACCCATCAATGACCTCTTTAATATAACCCACTATTATAATATATACATGTATGATTTTTATTAGAAATTTTACCCCATCAAATTTTCAAAAATTAAAAATAATTTCAGAGTCATTTTGTTCAACACCTTTATCTCAGAATGGAATGTGATATGCTGGAATGATTGATTTGGTCTCAGGAAGTACAAGAATTAATACCGACTCAGGAATTTCACTGAAATCAAGTAAAGGTTCTGGAGTCGAAATTTTCTTAAGAAGTTGGTTCAAATCAAGAAGTTGAGACTCTAGTTCACATTCATTTTGATTGCATCTCAATTTTATATATTTACTGTCACATTTGCACATTTATCCTTGATCATTCCTTATTTATTATGCTATTTAATTGTCTTTTTGTTTATGGTGTGTAGATATATTAAAAAGGAAGATAAGAGTAGAAGAAGCTTCTTATCTATCTAATTATCCTATCTAAATTTGAATTTTAAATTATAATCAATTTGAAATAAAGATGAAGAGAAGTATAGAAGAGATAATCTGTATCCTAATTCAGAGATAAAAGGGACAATCAATTCAAATCAAGTTACTTGAACTCTAAGTCAAAGATAAAGAAGGAAAATTGAATTTAAACTCGGATTAAGAGATAACTTGTTTTCTAAATTATCTAAGAAAGGAAAATATTTCAAAATCCAGAGTTTAGATAAGGATCTGAGGATAAATCTCTAGGAGGACGGACGAGATGAAGCCACATACTAAAACGTAGGCCCAGACTCCCCTATATTGTCAGTTGGATTGGCGGTTGGGTGCAAGTATTCGATTGGAACTCAACCTCCTATTTTTCCTATAAATGGCACACCAGAGGCAGCAACAGAGAGTATCTTAGATCTAATCTTGGGATCTAATTTAGGATTTTTCTTTAGTTTCTACTCCATTGTAATTTCTAGTTTTAGTTGGAGAGAGATTTGTAAAGAAGGAGATAGCACTTGTAATTCAAGGTGACAACTTCAATAAAGATTCTTTTATTTTTCTTTTCATTGATATTTAATTGCTTTCTTTATTTGCTTTCATTATATTTTTTTCTTTTACATGCTTTCTTAGTTTAGTTTAGATCATGAATAGCTAGATCTTTTTTCTCATTGTTTGCTAATATATCACCATCATCACATCTAAGTCTAGTAATTAAACCCAATTGAATCATATGCATGCTTAAACCTAGAATGATCTTGAAGGCACATGAGGATGGGAACCAGATCAATTATTTGTTAGCACTTCTTAAATTGTTTTCTTAATCTATGCTTGATGAATATCTTGATACTTTAATGTTAAACTTTAATTAGTGTTATTTCAAATAGGGTTAAGATTTATTAGTACTTTCTAATGATTTTTCTTACCTTATGCTTGATGAACAATCTTGATATTTTAATTTTAAATCTTGGTTAATATTATTTCAATCATAGCCTTATTTCTATCTTATATATCTTACTTGAAATTTGTGATAGATTATCATGTTAGATTTAAAGTGAAGATTTTATTTATTAAATGTTAGCATGTTATGGTGGTTGATTATATTAAGCAGTGAACTTTTTTTTAGATTAGAACAATTCTCTATATAAAAACACAATTCTTTCCGTCTATTTTCTTCTTTTCTAAGTTCTTAAACAGAGAAGAAATCAACAATGACAATAGTACTAAAAAACTTCCATCGCGTCTCTTCCTGAAGATCGACCCGCATAGCCCTTGCTAATGCGACTAAATTGCGAGAATTCAGAGACCATCACACTTCAGATAGCACTTTCCTTAAACTCTGTCTTTTCGACAATCACATTTCTCCACAATAGAATGTGACTTTAAAAATTGGTGATTCAAGTTCAAGAATGACAGATATGGGAATCAAAACTGACTCTAAAATGTTGCTCAAATTGGATAACACAACAGGAGTCAGTATTGATTCAGAAATTTGAGCTGTATCACATAATTGAGGATCGGGGTCACATTCTTGATTGAGTTCAATTTCATGAAATGAAAACTTTCGAATTTGTCAGTGGGCCTTTCAAAAGTATGATATTGGTCAAGTTCAATATGTTGATCTTGAAAGATTGGTGATTCAATTTCATGATGTATAGGCACATGATTCAATACTGACTCGGAAAGTGATTAAACTCGGGCACAAACACTGATCTATATCGATTGCCATATATTCATGTTAACTACATCACCCTAACACAATTATAGTTACCGAAAATATGAGTATAACCATTGATACGCTGGACACTATTTACATTAGTTACCGTTACTTGCATATTCTTGTACCCTCATTCACGAATATTCTATTACACTGAACATTATTATTTCATGTACTTGTAGCACCGTGACATGATATGTTATCTCATCAGACACTGTCATTTCATATACATTTATCATCATTACACAGATATTGTTACACTGTATACTATTATTTCAGTTCATGTACCACTGATACACGTATACGTTATTTTACTGGATACTCATATCTCATATATTTGTATCACTATTATACAAATACTCTGTACATGGTTATTTTATGTTCTTATAACACTTACATAGATTCACCAGTATACATGGATTAATTACTTCTAAATTTCTATTGCATGGATCACTGTTTCTGTTACATGGATATTCTTGTATTTCTGTTACATTACTGTTTCTTGTCACTGATATCGATATGACACTTCTGTTTCTGGACGTGAGTTTAGTTGATATGCGATGTGTGGAACTAAGTGCCACGTGGATCTAAGCCACGGGAGCCACCTCTAGAATCCCACATCTCTTGTTTCTCGTTTCCCATTATCTTGTTTTATGATATCAACAAAGTTCATGTCCTATTATTGTATTACATGTACCTTTATAATAAATATAACATGAGGATGGAGAGACTTGATAGTGGACTAAATCTTATCAGGTGGATGTCATGAATCTATAGTAGTCCCACTGCAGAGGACATGGTAGTGCTAGCTACCTTCCCGCTTTTTGTTTCCCATTACTTGTTTCGCCTTAGCGGGCTGGCCCTAGTCTCAGCAACCAGGGGTCTGTTTAAGACCATGATCCTGGGTATGCACAGGGTACACCCACCTGATTAGAGCTCATTGACCATTGGGTTTCCAATTAACATAAATAAAAAATAATAGTGACGTCGAAAATGGTTGTTATTTGATCACTCTCACGTTCGATTCATGGTACCCGTATGCCATATTCGGATGAGTTCGGATGGAGTACGAGCTCCGGTATGAACTGTCAGTGGTATGAGACACTAGAAGAGATAGATTAAAATATGAGGTGGTACTAATTGTTATTATTATATAAATAACATTACTTGTTTGATAAATGTATATTATTGTCCATTTATACTTGTTACACTTTCTGTTATCTTATCTACCATCATGTCACATGTATATTTTGCATTTCCTTTATTTTTCACAGACATATAATTCATGTACACATATAGTCAGCATTCTATGTATTCCATGTTCCATGTGTTATCTTCATATTATTATGATTATTATGTGTACTTCATGTATAAATGTTCATATTATTTATATTATTCACGATACCATCTTACTAGACTTTAAACTTTAAATAAAAAATAATAAAAGATGATATATGTTACTTATACAAGTTGATTATATTGATATGTCACTAAATATTATATTTTATTCTACATACTGATAATAACATATAAATGGTATAACTCCTTTTGATTATAATAACCTAAAGTATAAAGGTTAGTAATATGTATAAGACTCTTCTCGATAATATTAATTGCTATTCCTATTATATAATTGTATAAGATTGTAATAGTATCACCGTTATAGCATGCATGCTAGGTATTACTATTGTTATAGTGAGAATATAACATTTACATTAGCTATACCGATCGTTAGCATATTTATATTGTATCAGTGGTAGTTAAACATATATTATATATTATTGTGGTTCTATTACTATTATAATATATATTACTGTTTTCTTCATTTTATCACTCATTAGGTCGCTTTCTGATGACTCTGGGTTTGCATGCCCTGTTGGCCCAGAGGCCCATCACTCTAGTTTTGATGATAATTAACTCATGTAATTATAGTACTAATGATCTTGTGTTCATTTAGTCTCAGATATTTGATCAAAATCTTAGTAGGTATTTAGCTTCAACAAAGGATTCAAAGTCAAGTTTTGAAGCTAGCACGTGTTGATTCAAGAGTTCGTGCATCAAAATTGCATCAAATACTCAAGAGGAGTCTAGCTTATTGGATCAAGGTTTGGACCAAGTCAAGAAGAAGAAGAAGATTTTCAAGTGAAGACTTTCAAGAAGACTTGTGTCATGTTTGTAAGTGTTAAGATTTGGTTTTAGATAAAATATAAGGATAGATTAGTTAGTGGATTGCTCAATTTCATTTACACACACACACACAAAATTTATATGTGTTTTAGGAAATACCGGTTTGGTTTTGAGCTTCAAAATATACATGTGTTTTGTCAAAACTAATTTAGAGCTTATTATCAAAAATATAGATATTTCATCTCATATGTGTAGTGATCATATCCATACACGCTAAGCTTCAAAAGTGTCTAAAATATCTTGTTTTTATATTTGGAGAAGTTTTGAAAATTCAATTTGGAGATTGCTTTTGAAAAATACGATTTTTATTTAAAGTCAAAATTTCTATATCACAAAAATAGTTCAAAATATTTGTAATATGTTTTGATTTTTAATCAAACATGTTCGTATATCAAAGTATATCAATGAACTTATTTCTGTAGAATTTATGAGAATTTATGAGATTTTATTAAAGATAAAAAGACAAAGTTTTTATCCCTAAAAAATGTTGGACCAGGCCTTCGCCGGTCGACCGGACAGTCGACCGAGACAGAAGTCGGTCGACCAGTCCGGTTGACCAATGTACACAAACGTGCACAGTCAGTTTGGCTGGAGGGCCGATCGACCGACCTGGTCGACCGCCAGAGAGCTCTGCTCTCTGGATCTGGCCCCTGTCGACGGGGCGGTCAACCGGCAGAGAGCTCTGCTCTCTGTATCCAGGCCTCGGTCGAGCGGGCGGTCGACCGATGGCGCAACGATCGAAAATCTAACCGTTGGCCGGTCGACTGACAGCAGCATCAGCTGCTGAGTTGGCCTCCAACGGTCATATTTTGGGAGCCTATAAATTGGGATTCCCTTGGACTGTTTTCTATAAGATTTTTGGAGAGTTTTTTATGCTAGTTTTTCCCATCTATTTCAGAGGTTTTCTCCACTTGTTTTAGAGCCAATATTTTCATATCAAAAGGAGAGTTTTTCAAGAGGGTTTTCAAAAGTGATTTCTTGAGTTTTTCACCACAACATCTATCCAAGTTTTTCTCACACATACTTGAGCTCTTCATTGCTATATCAATCCTATAAGAGAGTTGTTGTGAGAGTGTTTTTAGGTGATCAAAGTGTTGAAATCACCAAAGTGTTTCATCATTGTATTTGAGGAGGCGAACTTGCGGGTTCGTGTTGTTTCGAGTTCTTGTGGGAGCTCGGTGTAGAGGTGCGGCCTCGGCAAGCTAGTGTGCTTGCGTGTGTTTGTTCTTGCGGGAACAAGTGAGGGGACTAGTTAGTCCAAGAGTTCTAGTGTGAACTCCTTATAGGTGTTGTGGCACCGAGTGATCCGGTGGGATCATTTATAGTGAAAATCCTTCATAGTGTTGAAGGCGGGGGCGTAAAGCAAGGGTGCTCGAACCTCGAAACAAATCTCCTATGTTTGTGATTTCTCTCTCTATCTCTTACTTGTGTTTATATTTTGCATGATTATATTGCTTTTATCATTATATAATTGATATATCTTGTGCCTTATTGATATATGCGTGGGATTATTGCTCACACTTGTATTTAACCAAGAGAGCCACAGCGGCACCTCAACTCTTATCGAGAGGAATCTTGATGAGATAGTCCAGCGCCCTTCACCGGGAATTTGGTTACACTCTTGTGTTATACTTTGTATGCTTAGCATAATAGTTTTTAGTTTGCATAAATAGTTTTTAATTCCGCATTATTCATCATTAGATTAGCTAGTCACCTATTCACCCCCCTCTAGGTGATTTCAATTGGTATCAGAGCTTGGTGCTCTTGATTTTGGTTTAACAACCTTAAGTTAAATATCCTCATTTTTAGCTAATCACAATATTTGTTTAACACACACATGAATTTCATGTCACCTCCCATATTTGACATTTTTAATATTCAAACTTGGAAAGTTAAGATGTCCATGTATCTCAAAACCCTAAGTATTCATGTTTATTTTGCCACTATTAAAGATTCATATTGTTTAAATGGCAAAAACGTTGAGGCTAATGCAAAAGCCCTTCATGCTTTAAAGAGTACCCTAAATGATGAATATTTATCTAGGGTTGCTAATTTTGATTCGGCTTTTGTAGTATGGAACATTATAGTCTCACTTGCCAAATGAAAGCAATACTATATGGGAAGCGACTTGTATGATGGAAGCGATGCTTCCAATATATGCTACATGGTCCAAGGGGATAACCCCCTTGAGGTAAATTTTGAATCCGAGCTTAATGAGGATGTCGACATGCCATATGATGAGCTTGCTTCATTTTGTCAACAACTTCTTAAAAAATATGATTTGCTTAAAAAGGATCATAAAAGATTGAAAAATAAATATGAGTCCATTTCAAAAGAAAAAGATTCTTTTCAAAATAAAATTGAATGCATTTCAAAAGAAAATAAATTTTGAAAAAAGGAGAATATTTTCTTGTCTTCTAAATTCAATGATATGTGTGAGGAAATAATTTTTTGAAAAATAAAATCACTTTGGTGGAAAAAGAAAAAGAGATTGCTTTGGATGAAAATAACTCTTTGAAAAGAAAAATTGTTTCAATAGAAAAAGAAAATATTTCTAAAAAGAAAAAGATTGTTGATTCTCATTCTTGCCATGATCTTCATGCTACAATTAATAAAAATGAGATTCAAGTCTTGAAAAATAGAATAAATTATTTAAGCTCAACTTTGAGCAATTGTGCATATAATCATTCTAAATTGGAAACCTTGTTTCAAAAGAAACAAGCTCCACATGTTCATGCACATCACCCACGGCATACATATGCACAATTTGCACATTATGATCACACTCATTCTCATGTGCATGCTAGAGTGTACAAGTGTACACATTGTGACCGCAATGGCCATTTAGCAAAGTTCTATTTTGATAAGAAAAATCATATAAATTGTACTAATAAAAATGTTTGGGTTCTGAATAATGCTAACCCCCGTGGAACCAAAAGAAAATGGGTATCAAAATCTCCACTACTTGTGTTTGATATAGGTGTGGGCTCTCACATGACGTGATAGGGTTGGTGCCTTGGTGGTGGATACATGGGCTAGATGGATTTACATAATTGATGCACCGCTATCAAGGAAGTTTGGTGGGAGGACCACCATGTTTTGGAGACTTAGAGTATAGTTCTTATGGTTTGTAACTATCTCTAAACTCTTTTTTGTTTTCAATCTTTTACATTAATAATTTTTAGCATGTTTTATGATCATGTTTTCATTTGTACTTCATGAAGAGAATACTTGTTTAGATGTAGTTTTCTTTAAAACTTGTGTATATATTTGTACAAGTAGTGAGCTACACTTGATTATTAGATGTTTGTGCTTCATTGCCCATTTGTACTCATTACATGTACATGTATAACTTAGTTTTGATGATTCTTTTATTTATACTGTTTTCCCTATTCCTGAGTATGTTTTTGCTTCATGTGTATGTAATTTTTGTCCAAATCTAATAAATATACATGTATACCCTTAAGTCACTTGCCTTCATGCAAAATTCTATTATGGACTTGTTTATGTTTAGAATATGTATGTATATTTTTAGCTTTGGATAAAACATACATATACCTTGAAGTTTGATTTTAATGAAAAATATATTTTTATGATTTTCATGTTTTTTTATTTATCTTGAGCTTTATTGATTATTTTCATGAATGTGCTTTTCACGTGATTCTTGTGCACTCACATTTCATTTGTTTACTCATGACATTGTCTTCATGAAAATTTTTAGGCTCTATAGATATCAAGTGTCAACTCTTGTGTTTTTAACATGCTTCATGGGATATATGATTTGTTTTCATGTTTGAAGGATCTTTAACTAGTTTTTTAAAAATTACTTTAACTAGTTATTTATTCTTCATTTGGTAGTGCTTTCAATTTAAAATTAATTTCAAATCCTATTTTTGAAAACCTACCAACGAAAGGGCGGTTGGATGGGCGACCATGCCTTGTATGCTCTAAATTGAAAAACTTTTTTAAATGTGCATGAATGGGGTGGATAAGTATGCGTAATACACATGATCTTCATGATATTTCAATTTTGTATCCTCATACATATTTTCTATATATATGTTGTTGGCACTTTAAAAAAGACAAGATTCTTACTGGCCTGAACAATGTCTAAACTTGTTGACATTTACAAAAGACAAGTGACAGATAGGCTGATTGGTCCGAACAATGTCTAAACTTGTTGACATTTACAAAAGACAAGTGATAGACAAGCTGACGACCAGTTCTGTACTTGTTGACATTTACAAAAGACAAGTGACAGATAAGCTGACGACCAGTTTTCATTCATCCCCAAGGGATAAAGCAGCAACTTGGACTCTACATCTAGTGAAGCAGACAGTAAGCCCAGATTGTCTCTAAACAGACCTCAGCAGGTCTAAGATGCTAGCACTTAGCATCACATGAGCCCAAAGGGATAGCCTCGCCTGAGAGGCTAAGATCATCCAACTTCGTCTTGAAGCTATTCAAAGCTCCGTCAGGAAGCTCACCTATAGCTTCGCCTGAAGTGCTCAGTTAACTCCGCAGAGAGTTAGCTTCGCTTGAAGCAGAAGAATGTTCGGTAGCTTCGCCACAGACGTTATCTAGCTCCGCTGAAGAGCTGTCTTCTGACTTCGCCAGATGTTTCTTCCAGCTCCACTGCGAGCTCAACGCGGGCAGCTCCGCTGCGGGTCTGCTATGGTCAACCTTTGACCAATTAAATCTCCAGATGAGATCAAATCTAATCAGGATTGAGATCAAATCCAATCAAGATCAAATCTGGGATCAAATTTGGCAGTTGATTGCCATAATCTCTTGACTCTCCTAAAATGAGTAAAAGGATCAAGGGAGATCTTCCAACTATATGGAAAGGATCAAAACAGATCAAGAGGATCAACCGACCTGCTATTTTTACCTTTGCAGAAGCTGATTCTAGCCTCGCAGCAAGGCTACTTTCCAGATTTAAACAGATTTGATTTAATCTGTTTCTATATTTTCAAGGGACAATTATACCCTTGCTCTCCTTATAAATAGCCCACCAGGGGCACAAGAAGAGAGGACCACGACACGCAAGAGAGACCCCTGCACGAGAGGACTTCTTCACGACCGTGCGCATAGAGAGGCTAAACAAAGATCTATTCTCTTGCTTTCAAGAATTCAGAGACTTCAGAGAATCACTTCTCTAATCAGGGTGCTGATACCCTAATACCTTCTTCTCAAGGAATCTCCAGAACCAGGCGAGAAGGAATTCCTAAGTGAAGGTGGTTTTGAGAAGAAACAAGAAGGTTCTACCAACCTTCTGTTCTCTGATTCCCCGAACCAGGCGAGAAGGGAATCTCATCGCTCGCATCGTCAAAGGGACAAAGTGGTCACGCGCTGACCAGACTCCTACCGGCACACTTCTCCAGAATCTCCGAGGAGATCTACTTGTAATCTTTTTAGAATACTTGTAATTTAGCTCCTCGACCCTTTTCTTTTTTGTAAGTTTTCCCCTTTTGCGAATCAATGGAAAACAAGATGGCGACTCCGCTGGGGACTGATTTCTCTACTGCTGAGAATCAAGTGTCACAATGCGACGAACAGACCTTCGGGTCTATCTCTGAATTCAAGGAAGCCAATGTGGCCAAAGCCCCTCTGGCTAAATCTTCAAAGTAAGTCTCTGCGGAGACAGATAAGGCTCTCTGCGAGCCTACCGCGGTCCTCTGGCACAATAGGGAAGCAGGTCCGCAATGCAAGCCTATTACTTTTGAGAACCTGATCGTTCACTTCGACCAAGGAAAATTTGAAGAAGCCCTCTCTGGGGGTGGTCTAATGCTTCATGCACGGAAGCATAGAAAGGTCTCCATGGCCAAGGTTTCAGAACAGAAACCAGAAGCAGAATTCTGCCAACACCCCTCAGCCTCGCGCATGGCTAGTCAGGTTCCCTGCGAACCTATGTCTCCCTTGCCAAAGCAGATGTGGAGGCCAAAGCAGAAGGCTCTGAGTAAAGCCTCAGGCATAGCTACGCCACAAGTGTGTCTCTCTTGCGAAGAAAAAGGCAAGATGCCTGCCTGCTCCAACAAAGCTGTTAGCCGCGAAGTTACAGCCGCGACCATACCTTCGCCCTGTTCAAAAGTGGTAACGCCATACGCCAGCCTCATACTCATGAGCGAATTTACTGTACCACAGGGCACGCGCGATGTTCATAACTGCCAAGCTGGAACCAAAGCACCACAGCGTGCTTCGTTCCCCAGTTCTTCAAGTACTGAGCTCGCTCGTCGCAGCGGAGCTAAGGGATTGTCCCTAAGTGCTGATAGCGTTGCTTATGCAGCTTCAGCGCCCAAGGGCGCTCCCAAAGCTTTTAGCCGCGAACTTAGGGTCAAAACACTATTTAGGGCTAATCGCCTTCGCAGCAGCATAGCGGATAAAGTACCACAGTGTGCTCCGCTCCCCAGTTCGTCAAGCGCTAAGCTCGCGCCTCGTAGCGGAGCTAAGGGATTATCCCTAAGTGTTGATAGCGTTGCTTATGCAGCTTCAGTACCCAAGGACATTCCCAAGGTTCTTAGCCGCGAAGCTAGAGCTGAAGCATTATTCTGTGCTAATCCCCTTTGCGGTGATAAAAGGAGCAGGACATCGTCCTATGCGCTATCCAAAAGAGCCTCTGCGCTGGATCGTTTAAGCCCAACTGGGTCTGACTTGCGAGAATTCTTGACAAGTAAACGGAGGTCAGAATCTTTCCAAACTACTCCCCCTGTTGTCAACAAGTGGGATGTCAGTTGGTGACAGTCCACTCGGTCCATTGCCGGTTGGGACCAATCCCCGCCGCTCCTCCAGGTCGACGGTCAGTTTTCGATCAACTGACGGCGCAAGCTCCGATGAAGCATTACAAAAGGAGCGTATCGCGAGATCTACCCTCTGCATCCGTTAACATGACCGGAAGAGGACGAGAGCTGCGCAGAGGCAGACAAGCATCCTACGACACTCCCTACAGCTCCCCAGATCCAGATTACAGCCCCGGCTTGGGCGAAGTCCTGATACACGAAGAAGGTGTCTTCCGAAACACCAGATCTAGGGTTGCAATACCCTACAGTTATGAGCAGCCATCTTCCTCAACGGCAGTAGCCTCACCAGAACCAAAGAGAGGATCAGTCCAGTGGTCCGATGAAGAAGATGAAGATAGTGGGTATGCCTCTTCGGCGATAGTCAGCTCAGTACGAACAGACAGAGCATCAGTTAATATGGCTGACAATGGTAATGACGACCTTCGTCGGCGTTTGGAAGCTCAGGAACAAACTTCCAAAACCCAACAAGAAGATTTGGACAACATTCAACAGATGCTCGCTCAACTCCTCAATAACCGGAATAATAATGATACCGAAAGTAACCATGATGAGGAAGAACGTCTTAGCAATGAACAGCCAAGGACAGAGAAGTCGAAAGAGGGTTCTTCTTTGGACGCTGAAGTCCTTAAAGGCATCCAAGCTCAAATCACATCCCTAGCTCAGAGGGATGAATTAAAGAAAGTAGGGACAGTCCGTCCTTACCCGCTGGAGTGGGATTCAGTGCCATACCCACCAAAGTTCAAACCGCCGACGTTGCACACGTACGATGGTAAAAGCTCGCCAAACCAGCACATCTACTATTTTCGGTCTCAGACCGGTAATGTTATAGACAATGATGCCATCATGGCTAGGCTGTTCATTAGCACCTTAAAGGGGGTAGCATTTGACTGGTTCCGAAGTATCCCTCCGGGCTCTGTCAATTCTTGGATCGACCTGAAAACCCGATTCCTCTCGTTTCTATGAGGACAATACCGAGGTAACCATGGACAAGCTCCTCTCCACCGTACAGAAGAAGGGCGAATCTATCCGCGACTACATTGAGCGATTCAGAGACTTGTCTTTGATGTGCCCAGCAGGGATGCCATTACCCATGCTCTTACAAACGTACAGGCACAACTTCTTAGACTATGTAGAGATTCGCATGGGGGCTGTCAAAGCCCATACCTGGAAAGAATTGGTCTAACAAGCTGAGATAGCCGAAAAGTCAGCTAAAAAGTTCGAACCATCCACCCCTAAAGGCAAATGGGGTATGAACAACAAAGGACGCGGCGACATGGCGCAGTCTTCTCAAGCCAAAGGGAAGGAGACTATGTCCGTAGAATTGTCAGAGGATATGCAGCCGAAGGCCAAGAAGAGCGGCTTCAATAATCATGAGTCTAAGTTCCCTCCGAAACAGTACTCCTTCAGAGACGATCAGGTGGTCACAATATTCCATTTACTTCACAAAGGGAATAAAATGAAGCTACCAGAGGCTCGACGTCCCAATGAGATAGGACGCACGAACGATCCCAAATATTGTCTCTACCACAGGATGATTAACCATCCTACCGACAAGTGCTTTGTCCTCAAGGACAGAATTCAAGCCTTGATCGACGCCAGAGTCTTGACACTGAAGTCAGAGCAGAAGAAAGTCACTGCCAATATGGTGACCCTCGAGTTCGGCAAAACCCCAAAGGTCACAGTTCCTGACGGAACTTATCCAGTCCCTACGCCACGGCTAGAAGTCAAACATCCTGCAGTTAAGACTCAAGATAATAGGGGTCTTGTTCCCTTGACACTGGAGATAGGGGAAGTCATGTGGATACACCCAGACCTTATCCAAGACGAACAATGGGATTCAAAGAAGTCCAAATCGAAGGGCAAATCTTGCAATGTCATCTCCATCCCGCCAGACGATGACAATCTTACGTCAGCTTCCCTCAGTGATTCTGAAGGAGAAAAGCACGCCTGCATGACGTAGGCTGATGTACCTCAGCCGACGGGTATTCGATCCAAAAAATCATACTTAAAGCAGTATGAGAGAGCTACTGATGAGACACAATAGCAAACGACGTCAGCATCCGCTTCGGTTCCAACCAAGGGAAAGGAGAAGCCTAAGGAAGTCTGGTTCGACCATGTCCTGAAGAAGCCTTCAGGCCCAGGGCTTGACACGCCCTTTCGTTTTGACATATTGGCCCAGCTGGCCAATATCCCGACTCGTATTACAATACACGAGCTCCTTCGTCTCTCAAAAGAGACAAGAGAAGTGCTCAGAGATGCGCTGGCTGATTCAGAATCATTCCTGATATATATGCCAGAGATCCCTAAAGACGACACTCAGTCTCCATGCCCTGAATGCCATCAGGTACAATCAAAGGTGCCCGCTATTACCTTCACAGCGAAAGATATGCTTCTCAAAGACAACAAGCACGATTGACCTCTGTACTACACCGGATACATCGGTTCAACATGCATTGAAAGGGTACAGGTTGATCCGGGGTCTGCACTCAGCATCATCCCCAAAAGGCTCCTCTACTTCCTCGGTATACCACTATATAGTTGTCCGTAACCACTACTACGATATACGGTTTCAATGCCGGGAGTAGTCATCCACTTGGGAAAATTCGACTCCGTTGCCGAATCGGGAGCCTGAAGTCAGAAGTGACATGCTATGTCATTGACACTGATACGTCATACAACTTGCTGCTAGGACGACCGTGGATCCACGCCAACTGGATCATTCCCTCCACTCTGCACCAGTGCTTCAAATATGTTGAAGATGACGCGACAGTTCGAACTGTCTTCGCTGAGAATCAGCCATTCAAAGGGGTGGAAAATTACTTCACTGACGCTCTTCTGTATCAAGAGACCGGTGAAACATCGAAACAACCATTGTCGGATGATGATGATAGTGGCAATGAAGCGGATTCAGAATCTGAAGTAGACATGCCAGCAATTTTGATTGGTGAACCGATTATAGCATGTCTTAATAATCCCCAATGTAACACTCCTTCTAAAGATGAGGGTGAATGGGTAATTAATGATAATATTTCTTTTGATTATCCTGCGAGTATTGGGTTGTTTGAATCCATCACAGATAGCTCTCTGCACGTCCCTTTACATAGACCAAGTGCATCCAACACACCCATGGAATCTGTAGAAGGGGCCGTTTTAGTGATCCCTCCATCCAAAGAAGGTCAAGTACCAATAATATTTGGTAGAGCCCAACCACGAGGATCCACATCCACAGATTCAAGTTTAGACTCAGACACCCCACAATTCTTTCATTACGCAAGACCAGCGTGCCATATTATGAAGAAAATGGGGTACAACCTAAAACATGGAGAGGGCCTGAATTTCGAAAAAGGGAGGCGTAGTTTGCTGCGTAACTTTGTGCCAAAAGGGAAGCCTGCAAATTACTATGATAATACACGCAGGGGGTTGGGATACGTTACACCCACATCGCCAGCAACGGTTCAATTCAGGGATGACGAACCAATTCCATCACATTCTGTCTCATCCTCCGAGTGGGACTCAGATGTCAGTGTGGGAATGATGCTCGAGAATCTCACCGTTAATATGACCTCAAGCAGTCAATTAGAGCCAGCGGAAGCTACTGATGAGGAACCATGGGCTCAACAATTAGATCTCCAATGGAAAAAGCGATTCGAACTACGCGACCCACCTACTGAAGACAACGTGGTGCAAGTCAACTTGGGTAGTCAAGATCACCCTAAGCCCATCTTTATAAGTGAGAGCTTATCACTTATGGAAAAAGAAGAATTAATAATACTCGTAAAGGAGTATATAGACGTCTTCGCATGGAACTACGAAGACATGCCCGGACTTGATCCACAAGTCGCCATGCATCGTCTGAATATCAGACCCGACGTCAAGCCAGTCAAGCAGCAACAACGTCGGTTCCGCCCGAACATTATGGAGGCTATTGAAGCCGAAGTTCATAAGCTCATTGCATGTGGCTTCATACGGGAAGAACAGCATCCAGATTGGGTTGCTAATATCATTCCTGTCCTCAAGAAGAATGGGAAAATACGGATCTGCATCGACTACCGTGATATCAATACAGCTTGTCCTAAAGACGAATTCCCACTGCTCATCACTGATGTCATGATTGACAACACCTGTGGATTCGAAAGAATGTCTTTTATGGATGGCTTTTCAGGGTATAATCAGATCAAAATGTACCCCGACGACGAGAAGCATACTTCGTTCCGAACACCATTGGGGGTATACTGCTACACTGTGATGCCCTTCGGATTGAAGAACGCCGGAGCAACCTATCAGCGGGCAATGAGTACAATCTTCCGCGATCATCTCTGAAAAATGGTAGAATGCTATGTCGACGACATTGCTGTCAAAAGCCGCAATAAGAACGACCATCTTCGTGACTTGAGAACGATGTTCGACATAATGCGGGCTCATCAACTGAAAATGAATCCGACAAAATCCTTCTTGGGAGTTTCGAGTGGCAAGTTCCTTGGGTTTATTGTTACATCAAAAGGAATTCATCTTGACCCAGACAATGTCAAAGCCATTCAGAGCATGCATCCACCGAGGAATCTTAAAGAGCTTAGAGGCTTTCAAGGTAGACTGGCTTATATCAGAAGATTCATTGCAAATCTCTCAGGCCGTTGTCAACCGTTCACTCGACTCATGAAAAAGGGTGCTTCCTTTGTATGGGATCAAGATTGTCAGGAAGCTTATGAGGATATCAAGACATATCTCACAAAACCTCCAGTCTTGGTAGCACCCACATCAGGGAAACCATTCTTCCTTTATGTGAAAGCCATGGAGCATTCTCTTGGTGCCCTGCTTGCTCAAAAAGACGACAATGGTCACGAATAGGCCATTTATTATCTGAGCAGGACTCTGATAGGGGCGGAATCTCGCTATAATCCTATCGAGAAGGAGTGCTTAGCTCTTGTCTTTGCTATTCAGAAGACACGGCATTATTTGGTTGGCCAAACTATACATGTCATCTCCAGAGTGAATCCTTTGCGTCTTCTCATGACGAAGCCAGGATCACTGAATTCAAAATTGGCTAAATGGGACTTCTTTTGTCTCAATACGACATGATCTTTATCCCTCAAAAGGCGGTTAAAGGCCAGGCCCTTGCGGAGTTCTTGGCTGCTCATCCAGTCCCAGAAAACTCAAAACTTCACGAAGATATTCCGAATGAAGTCTTCGAGTCCAATGTAACTTCAGAGGATGAAGTTTGGCAGATGTTCTTCGATGGAGCATCACGAATAGGTCCTAAGGGCAGGATCATCGCCGGCGTGGGGGTTTTGTTTATCTCTCCACAGAATCATGTCCTTCCTAGAGCATTTTCTTTGACAGAATTATACTCTAATTTGTAGCGGAATATAATGCTCTACTTATTGGCCTTCAGCTCGCCTACGGAATGGGGGTACACTACCTTGAAGCTTACGGCAATTCAAAACTGATTATCAATCAGGTTAAAGGCGAATATGAGGTCCGCCACGAGGACTTGGTGCCTTATTACCACACGGTCATCGAATTGGCTGATCTGTTTGATGGCTTCTACATCGGGCACGTGTCTCGATCTCAGAATACCAAGTCGGATGCTCTTGCTACATTAGCAACAACACTAGCCTTACCAGTCGACACCGAGTATCACCTCACAGTGGCGACTCGACACCGTGTCTGCCCTAAACATATGTTAAGAACCAGCGAGATCTATAATATCTCGACGGATCTTGAGTCGAGAGATTGGCGATTTCCTCTCATCGACTATGCTTTACACGGTCTGCTGCCAAACAATCCTAAAGAAGCGGCATGTATCAGACGAAGGTCTCTCCGTTTTTACTACGATCCAACTCTAAAGACACTTTACCGCCGTTCGTATGACGGTGTCCTCCTCCGTTGTCTTTCTAATTCAGAGGCGCAGGAAGTGCTCAAAGAAGCACATGACGGCATATGCGGAGCTCATAGCCAGGTCCAAAGCTCAAAGACAGGTTGCATAGGCTTGGATACTATTGGCCAACCATGATAGCCGATGCCATCCAATATGCATGAAGGTGTAAAGCATGTCAAATTCATGCGGACTTCATACACCAGCCCTCAGAGTTGCTCCACCCAACTGTTGCTTCATGGCCATTTGAAGCATGGGGAATCGATGTCGTAGGGCCAAGCAGCCCCTCTTCGACAAAAGAACACCGGTTTATCCTGGCAATAACCGATTACTTTTCAAAATGGGCAGAAGCCTTACCACTATTGAAGTTAAAACTTCTAACATGGTTAATTTCATCAAACACCATGTCATCTATCGATTTGGCATCCCTAGGCGGATCATCCATGATAACGGTCCCCAATTCATAAGCCAGGTATTCTATCGGTTCTGCGATAAATACCGAATTCAGAATGTGGCTTCAACTTCCTATAATCCCGCCGCTAATGGCTTGGCGGAAGCATTCAACAAGACGATCATCAAGTTACTCAATAAGTTCGTCTCCTCGAATAAGCGAGATTGGGACGAAAAGCTTGGTGAATGTCTTTGGGCCTACCGAACCACGGTTCGGACCCCGACAGGTAATACGCCTTTTCCCTGGTGTACGGGTGTGAAGCAGTCATACCATTGGAAATTCAGATGTCGTCATTATGAGTTGCTCTGATCACTAAGATCACATCAGAGGACAATGATCGGTTGCGTCTTCAAGAGCTCGAAGCCCTAGATGAGAAGCGACTACAAGCTCAGCAACACATCGAGTTGTATCAAGCTCGAATCTCAAAAGCCTTCAATAAGAAGGTCAAACAAAGAGTCTTCCAGAAAGGAGATTTGGTTTTAGCCGTCAGACGACCGATGATCATGACGCACAAAACCAAAGACAAATTTCAGCCTAAATGGGAAGGACCGTTTGTAATAGAAACAGTCTATTTAAACGGAACATATCGCCTTGTGACTTCAGATGGAGATTTACTCATGATGCCGATCAATGGCAAGTTCTTAAAGAAGTATTATCCTTGATTAAAGATCCTTCTCATGATCAAGTTAACATTACACCTCTGATCAAAACCTTCAAATCCAAGGTACACATAAAGAGCTCTCTCTTCCTCCAAATGGGATCATACAACCATAAACCAGTAGGAACCTGGTCATACACTGGTTGTCCCGAAGGAGAATCAAGGTTACACATACGCTAACCAAATGATCCAACACCTTTAATGGTTAAGGATAGAGGAAAATGTTGGCCTTTAAGCCCAACATAACTCCTCGACAACTCATCATGCTGAGGGGAATAGCATGGCTAGCCCGACTCAAACGGTAGTTGGTAAAGGCATATCAAACACGTTGACAGCTGAGGATTTGCTAAAAATCCTAAGGGACCTGTTTCCATTTGATTCCCTCTCCAAAATCACTTACCAATTCTCATCCATAGAATGGTAAGACCATATATAAAGATTTTTCCATCCATTTCGCTGTTACGTTAACACTAAACCTATGACAGTGATTTCCTCGTTTCTCCCCGTGGGAACGAGAACCCTTTTATGCTATGTTTAACAGTATAACCTCTGGCATCCATTTCGCTGTTACGTTAACACTAAACCTATGACAGTGATTTCCTCATTTCTCCCTGAGAGAACGAGACCCCTTTCATGCTATGTTTAATAGTATAACCTCTGGCATCCATTTCGCTGTTACGTTAGCACTAAACCTATGACAGTGATTTCCTCGTTTCTCCCCGTGAGAATGAGAACCCTTTTATGCTATGTTTAACAGTATAACCTCTGGCATCCATTTCGCTGTTACGTTAACACTAAACCTATGACAGTGATTTCCTCATTTCTCCCTGTGAGAACGAGACCCCTTTCATGCTATGTTTAACAGTATAACCTCTGGCATCCATTTCGCTGTTACGTTAACACTAAACCTATGACAGTGATTTCCTCGTTTCTCCCCATGGGAACGAGAACCCTTTTATGCTATGTTTAACAGTATAACCTCTGGCATCCATTTTGCTGTTACGTTAACACTAAACCTATGACAGTGATTTTCTCGTTTCTCCCTGTGAGAACGAGACCCCTTTTATGCTATGTTTAACAGTATAACCTCTGGCATCCATTTCGCTGTTACGTTAACATTAAACCTATGACAGTGATTTCCTCATTTCTCCCTGTGAGAACGATACCCCTTTTATGCTATGTTTAACAGTATAACCTCTGGCATCTATTTTGCTGTTACGTTAACATTAAACCTTTGACAGTGATTTCCTCGTTTCTCCCCGTAAGAATGAGACCCTTTCATGCTATGTTTAACAGTATAACCTCTGGCATCCATTTCGCTGTTACGTTAACATTAAACCTATGACAGTGATCTCCTCGTTTTTCGCAATGAAAACAAGACCTTTTTCCAAATCCCATCAAAACTTCGAGCTTGGTGGCTTCTCAACAGGTTATGTCATTGCGACCTCTGAACTGGCAGATAGCCAAGTCTCATCTTTCAGTCCGACAAGGACTACTTCGAGCTTGGTGGTTTCTCAACCGGTTATGTCATTGCGACCTCTGAACCGGCAATAGCCAAGTCTCATCTTTTAGTCCGACAAGGATTACTTCGAGCTTGGTGGCTTCTCAACCGGTTATGTCATTGCGACCTCTAAACCGGCAGATAGCCAAGTCTCATCTTTCAGTCCGACAAGGACTACTTCGAGCTTGGTGGCTTCTCAACCGGTTATGTCATTGCGACCTCTGAACTGGCAGATAGCCAAGTCACATCTTTTAGTCCGACAAGGATTACTTCGAGCTTGGTGGCGTCTCAACCGGTTATGTCATTGCGAAATCTGAACCGGCAGATAGCCAAGTCTCATCTTTCAGTCCACAAGGACTACTTCGAGCTTGGTGGCTTCTCAACTGGTTATCTCATTGCAACCTCTGAACCGGCAGATAGCCAAGTCTCATCTTTCAGTCCGACAAGGACTCTATTGAGCTTGGTGGCTTCTCAACCGGTTACGTCATTGCGACCTCTGAACGGACAGATAGCCAAGTCTTACCTTTTAGTCCGTCAAGGACTACCTTGAGCTTAGTGGCTTCTCAATCGGTTACGTCATTGCGACCTCTGAACCAGCAGATAGCCAAGTCTCACCTTTTAGTCCGACAAGGACTTTATTGAGCTTGGTGGCTTCTCAATCGGTTACGTCATTGTGACCTCTGAACCGGCAGATAGCCAAGTCTCACCTTTTAGTCCGACAAGGACTTTATTGAGCTTGGTGGCTTCTCAATCGGTTACGTCATTGCGACCTTTGAACCGGCAGATAGCCAAGTCTCATTATTCAGTACAGTACTGACTGTTTTCTCAAATGGCTGCAGTACAGCTTGAAAGCGACAGTTCAAAAGATAAAACAAGTTGGAAATACGACAGGGGAGTCAAAATAAAATTACTTCTATTGATTCTGAAAAGAAGGGATACATGAAGGCACATATATTACAAGCTATGATGGTGCTTCATAAGATTTGATCCGCCCTTCAAGAATGGCCAGCCTTGTCTTCCTATCATCAGCAGCCCGGACAAGCGCCTGCGACCTCAGCTCAGCCTCATTAAAGCTCGCCGTCTGGGCTAAGCGAGCTTCAACTTCAACCAAAGTTGCCCTCTGAGCTAGCTCTTGCCACAAGAGTTCGTCATTCTGAGCCCTAAGCTGCTCAAGCCGGGCAGTCTCTTCAAAACGCACTGGTTCAGCCTTGGATAAAAGAAGATTTGCCTTCCTGATCATCTCCTTGGCCTTTTCAATTTTATCTTCAGTGTCAAGAAGAGCACTGCTAGAAGCATCTATGGCGTCCCCGAGCTCTACCTTCCTTGTCTCCAAGGATTTCAAGTCAGAAGAAATGGCCTTAGCGGCTTCCTGAGCGACAAGATGAGCTTCATGCATTTGAGCAATAAGGTGCGCAAGCTGCTCGTTAACCAAAGACTCCAGGTCCGAATGGCTAAGACGGCGCCATTCGTCTACATCCCTCTCAAGTTGGTCCACCAGAAGTTCCAATGCAGCGGCCTGGTCATCCCCTCCAAAGTCTCGGATACTCTCAATGCTTCGGGAAAGGACCACCTTCAATGCAGAGAATGAGGTAGCCGAGCCTTTCAAAATCAAAGCGATGGATCGCTTCATGCTCTTATAAAAGCTATCGACTAGCTCAGCCACAAATTCATTCTCGGCCTCAATCACTCCTGGCAGACGAGCAGCCCCTGAAGATTCCACTGGCTTTATTGACACCACTGTGGAAAGAATAGTAGAAGCACTGGCTGTAGCAACATGAGAGGTCATCGGTGATCTCGGAGGAGTCTTCATTGAAACTAGTACACTAGCCACAACCGAGGTCGGACTAGTGACTATTTCCGAGAGAGCGGGCTCAACCACCAGTGTTGGGGAAGTAGGACTGGTAATCACCCTCAGCTCCGCACCTGGCAAGATAGATGGCGCTGGCGAAACTGATGGCACCTCACTCATTGATATAGTTGGAAGTGAGATCGGCTCCATGACTATCGTCTCCCCAATTTCAGTTCCTCTGGCTGGTTCAGTGTAATACCCTGTTCCCAGAATACGTACTTAGTTGCGTATTCAGCTTTTCGACCGTATTTTTCGATTTACTTCCTGTATTTGACCGATTTCACTTTCAAATATCATTTTCCAATATATTAGATTTTCTATGATTTTCTGGATTTATCCTGAATTAAAATAAATTTCTTCAAAACCGGTGTCGACCAGTGTCGCTGATCGATTCCTGGATTTTTATTTTACAAACGGTTAAGAATTTCTAGAAGAGTCTTTAGACTTTATTTCTTAGAATCATATTCCCTACTTAAATACTTTTTCTGAGAATTTTATAAATTTATGAAAACTCCAACGGAGTCGGTAAATAACTGATTCCGGGATTTTTAGTTTTAAAACTATAAAGTATTTCTTAAAAAGGATTTCACTATTAGTCTTCATATATTATTATTGATTTTTGGTAAAATTTACGAGTCGTTCCGAGATACTTGAATTTCGAACGATTTCGGTATTTTCCGAAATGTTTTCCGTATACTTGATTTAAACCTAGGAATCCATGTTTTCAATATTTTCAATTTTCAAGTTAGAGTAAATATCTTCCTTATGAATTTCTTTCCATTTTTCCTTTTCCTTTATTCCTCTTTCTCCACAACCACAAATTTTTCCCATTTTTCCAAAATACAAATCTCTTCCAAAATTTCAACTCCACACAATTTCTCACCTACTTCCCCATTAAATGCCCATCTTTTCTCTCTCTCCCATGGCCGGCCAAGTGGTGGCTAGGAGAGACACCTCACCTCCCCTTTTTGCACAAAACCCCCTCTCAATTTCTTTAATTACATCTCCTTTACAAAAATCAAATCCTATATAAACTTTCCTTTACAATTCTTTTCTCTTTTTTCTTCACTTCACCAAGAGATTAGCCCTCACCTCTTCCTTCTCCATCTCAAACTCAACCCTAACTCCAAGAACACCACAAGATCTTCACCTCTAGCTCAAGCAACTGATTTGGAGCTTAGATCGTAGCTCTTTTCGTCGCCAAGGATCACATAGGTGCCATTTGACGACCACACTCTTCCCGGACTCGTAAAGCTTCAATCGAACCTTTCCTAGTGAGTATATTTACTCACCAAGACTTGTGAACTCCTTTGAGTACTTGTGTTGACAAATCATGCACACTTGTGACATAAAAATCATATTTTTAGACCCTCAACAAAACCCTAGAAATCTGTTCTGTTTGCTGTTTTCCCACGATTAGTCGACTAGACCTAGGGACTAGTCGACTAACCCACTTTAGTTGAAACTTAACCTTTTCTGATTTCACAGTTTTAGTCGACTAGGCCAGATTTACAGTCGACTAGAGACCCCTAGTCGACTACCCATTTCTCCCCAGTCGACTCCTGTTTTCCTGAAATAAAATATCAACTCTCTGTATCTCAGACTTAGTCGACTTAGGTATCTACTAGTCGACTAGTAGTTCCCTGTTAGTCGACTACCCTTACAACCCTAGTCGACTAACTTTCCCTGAAACAGAACCCAACTCTCTGTTTCCCAGTTTTAGTCGACTCATCCAGACTAGTAGTCGACTTAAGACCCCTATTAGTCGACTAACCCTTCCACCTAGTCGACTAATTCTGACTGTTTAACTTGGTTGATTCTGTTCTGAATTTGGATCTTATTGTTGAAACACGTGTGACATATTATTCTTGTTCTTGCTTCTTAACTGGTACTACATGACGTGTTACTTGATAGACATTATCTCATATTACTTCATGACTTGTTATTACATATCATCGCTCCATAACTTGTTAAAATGTGAATATCACCACTTATCATGCCATCCCTTGAACCAAGCATGATACACTTGACTTTTGCATAAAATGGACCAACTTACACATGGGTCGGGGAAAAACATGCGGATATCGATATGTGTTCGTGTTTACAGTGGCTTTTAGGAATGTTGTGCAACTCATGTTCCGGTCTGACCTGTGGGCCTCCAGGGGACCGAGGGGAGTGCTTGCTCCCTCTATTACTGGTACCATCATGTTAAGGGCATACATAAGTCCCTCCTGTTTAGCCTAGCGGCTGGCTTCCGTCACCAAGCAACGGAACAATCCTGGACCGTTATCCCGGGCATGTACGGGGTCCACTGTAAACATAGTTCGTCGATACAACCGCTGTTTCCAATAACAACCTTGCTTTACTAGGATATGGATCTATGTGCTCTGGGACGCTGGGTCACATAGCTAGATATCACAGTAAGACAAGTAATAATAATAAGATGTTAACTGTAAATCTAATGTATTAGGACTTTATCTCTTCATGCTTTTCATACTTGTTAGCTGATATTCCTTATATGGTCTCATACTACTTATTCATGTCTCTTAGCCACTTGGCTGTAGTCCGTTTATTGTTTATATGTCTTGACTCCTTGGATTTGCACATTCAGATTCCGAAGCTTGGAACGAAGTGGAGCCATCCACAGAGGACCAAGCTTACTTTAGCGAGCAGGAGGACTAGTTCCAGTCCCTTCGTGCCAGACTTATCTTTTGACTCACGAGATCCTCTTCCTACTTGTGAGCTTTTGTATACATATTTGTATATATTTCTTTTGGACTTGGTTATGATGTAATACACATGTATTGTGTAATACTTTATAATATCCTGTGATAACTTTGTATGTGTACTTCTTGTGTTGGCATATGTATTGATACCACGCTTTGTCGTGTACTCTGTGTCTTGTTGTACTTTTTGCTTAGCGTATATACGTGTGGGGCAATTTCTGGCCTACGTATATACGTCGCAGTGACGTCCCCGTATCCGTGGAATCGGGGCGTTACAGGTTGGTATCAGAGCCTAGGCTCTCACACCTGAAGTACAATCGAGCGGCAAATTTTAATAATTTGCTGATGCCAACTACAATATACAAAGTTATTAAGTCCTCCTTGATTCCTTCTTGATTCCTTCCCTTGTATCCTAAACTCCTTCCAATTGTTTTCAAATTCCAGTTTTCTATTCCTAACTCGGTATGGAGCGAAGGACGGGCCGTAACCACTCGGGGCAAGCTTCGAATGGACCCACAGGGGAGAATGTGGATATTTTGAGGGTCATTCAGACCATGATGGAAAACCAGCAGCAGCAGACTGAACTCCTCAGGCAAGAATTGGCAGCACCGAAAGAGCAGAGGCCGGGAAACATTTCAGACTTCAGGAGGCTGCAGCCAGCCATCTTCACGGGAGGCGAGAAACCATTGGATGCTGAACAATGGTTGACGGATACCACAGATCTGCTGAATGCAGCCAGGGTACCAAAGGAGAACCAAGTTGAGGTCGCCAAGATTCAGTTGAAAGATGTTGCTAGAACTTGGTGGCTTGCTAAAGAGGCCAGACTGGAGAAGCCTGTCACCTGGGACACATTCTCCAAGAGCTTCTATGCCAGATTCATCCCAGCTACTGCTCAGAAGGACATGGAAGAGCAATTTATCAGGCTCCAGCAAGAGAGCAAGTCCGTGGACGAGTATGCTGCAGAGTTTCTTAGATTGAGCCGCTTTGCTCCGTACATGGTGACGGATGAGGAGAAGCGGGCAAGCAGGTTCCAGCAGGGTCTGCTGATGGACATACAAGTTTTCCTGATGCCCCAGCAGTTGAAGACTTATTCGGAGGTTCTCACCATAGCTCGAGAAGTTGAGCGTGGGCTTGAGAAGAAGAAAGTTGACCAGATGGGGAACCAGGCCATGAAGAGGCCATTTGTACCAATGGGAAGAGGAGGCCCATATAGAGCAGCGAAAGTTCAGAGGCAACCTTTCAGGCCAGCTCCTTACCAGACGGCCCAACCAGTTTCATTCTGTAGCTATTGTCAGAAGCCAGGGCATATCCGACAGAATTGCCGGAGAGCAAATGGGTTGTGTTTGGTGTGTGGATCACGGGATCATTCTATAGAGACCTGTCCACACAGGAGATTGGGGATAGCCAACCAGATTTTGCCAGCACTTCCAGGACCCAATGGACAGAGAGTGCTACCAGGGCCACTTGGGTAGAGGAATCAGGGACCAGTGATGAGGAGAGCTCTTCCCCTTCCGCCACAGCATGTTGTTCGCCCAGTCCAGAGAGGAGCCAGGATTGCAGCAGGGCGTGGTAGAGGTCAGGCTTACACTCTTACAGCAGAGGAGGCTGAGGCTTCAGAGGAAGTGATAACAGGTAACATCAGAGTTTATTCAAAACCTGTTCTCGCTCTCTTCGATTCAGGAGCATCCCACTGTTATATCTCAGACCATTTTGTGGCTTTGCATTCTATACCTGTTAAATCTTTAGACCACAAATGGGAGATTAGTACAGGGAATGGGGTAGTCATATCTTCTAGGGTTTGTACTGATTGTCCAGTAGAACTTTGTGATAAGACCTTGGCCATAGATATGCTCGTACTAGACACCAAAGGGTACGACGTGATCTTAGGCATGACCTGGCTCAGTCAGTACTATGCAGTGATTGATTGTAGGGAGAGGAAGATTAATTTCAGGATCCCTCTTCAACCGGAGTTCCAATTTAGTGGAGAGGTGAAGTCTACCAAGGGAAAGACACGGATGGCTACTTCGGAGGTTCAGAAGCAGAAGGTACCGGTGTGGGATGAATTCCCAGAGGTGTTTGCTGAGATTTCAGGACTGCCACCGGGAAGGATGATTGAGTTCTCCATTGACACAGTTCCAGGAGCAGCTCCTATATCCAAGGCTCCATACAGGATGGCACCGACGGAGTTAGAGATTTTGAAGAAGCAGCTGCAAGAATATTCAGACAAGGGATTGATTCGGCCAAGTACTTCACCATGGGGAGCTCCAGTACTGTTGGCCAATAAGAAGGATGGTGGTAAGAGACTTTGTATTGACTATAGGGAGTTGAACAAAGTTACCATCAAGAACAAGTATCCCTTACCCAGGATTGATGATCTGTTTGATCAGCTTCATGGAGCCCGTGTATTCTCTAAATTGGATTTACAGTCGGGTTACCATCAGCTGAGGGTGAAGAAGGAGGATATCCCGAAGACGGCATTCAGGACCCGTTATGGCCACTATGAGTTTCTAGTTATGCCTTTCGGAGTCACCAATGCCCCTTCAGTTTTCATGGATTTGATGAACCGAGTGTTCTCGCCCTATCTGGATCAGTTTGTTGTTGTTTTCATAGATGACATCCTGATCTATTCAAAGAACAACAGGGAGCATGCAGAACACTTGAGGATTGTATTGCAGACTCTCCAACAGGAGCAGCTTCATGCTAAGAGGAGCAAGTGTGATTTCTGGTTGGACAGCATAGCTTTCCTTGGACACATAGTTTCAGCAGAAGGGATTTCAGTTGACCCCAGCAAAGTCCAAGCAGTGAGGGATTGGCAGATTCCGAGGACAGTGACTGAGATTAAGAGTTTTCTTGGACTAGCCGGATATTACAGACGCTTTGTCCAGGATTTCTCTAGGATTGCAGCTCCATTGACTAAGCTCACCCGGAAAGGGAAAAGGTACATATGGACTGAGGAGTGTACTGCAGCATTTGAGCAATTGAAGCAGAGGCTCATTTCAGCTCCAATCTTGAGGACTCCCTCAGGTAGAGGAGGGATGGTCATCTACAGTGATGCATCAGGTAAGGGCCTGGGGTGTGTGCTTATGCAACATGGTCATGTTATAGCATATGCATCAAGGCAACTGAAGACTCATGAGCGGAATTACCCAACTCATGACTTGGAGCTAGCAGCTGTTATCTTTGCCTTGAAGATTTGGAGGCATTATCTTCTGGGAGATAAAGTGTTGATATACACTGATCACAAGAGCCTCAAGTATATTTTCTCGCAGAAAGAGTTGAATATGAGGCAGAGGAGATGGCTTGAACTGATGGCGGACTATGATATTGACTTGCAATATCATCCAGGTAAGGTCAATACAGTTCCAGATGCACTAAGCAGGATGCCAGAGAATAGAGTGCTTGTCCAGCTCACTCAGCAGAAGGAGTTGATTCGAGACTTCATCAGATTGGACTTGATGTTAGTTCGAAGGACTGAGAAGGCAGGACAGTTCATGACTTTGCAGATTCAGTCAACATTGATTGATGAGATCAGGGAAGCTCAGAAGGAAGATCCCAGGTTACAAAAATTCCGAGCTCAGGTAGAGGCTGGATTGAGGACTGATATCAGCATTCATCCGGATGGTGCCTTATACTTTGGTAGCAGGATTTGTGTTCCCCAAGGAGAAGTTCGGCAGAAGATTCTGGCAGAAGCACACAGTTCAGCATACTCCATCCACCCAGGGGGAAACAAGATGTATCAGGACTTGAAGAAGCAGTTTTGGTGGAATGCTATGAAGAGGGAGATAGCTCAGTTTGTAGCCAAGTGCCTGGTGTGCCAGCAGATAAAGATAGAGCATCAGAGATCAGCTGGACTTCTACAACCCTTACCAATACCCGAATGGAAGTGGGAGCACATCACTATGGATTTTGTCACGGCATTACCTCGTAGTCCCAAGGGTAACAATGCTGTGTGGGTCATCATTGATCGCCTCACCAAGTCAGCTCACTTCATACCATTCAGGGTGGGACAGTCAACGGAGGTCTTGGCAGACAAGTACATGAAGGAGATAGTTCGTCTGCATGGAGTTCCAGTTAGTATTGTATCAGACAGAGACACAAGATTCAGATCTCATTTCTGGGAGAGTCTCCAAGAAAGTTTGGGGACCCGTCTGAAATTCAGTACATCATATCATCCTCAGACAGACGGGCAATCTGAGAGGACTATCCAGATCCTTGAAGATATGCTAAGGGCCTGCATGATTGAGTTTAAGGGATCTTGGGAAGATCATCTTCATTTGGCTGAATTTTCTTATAATAACAGTTACCAGGCAAGTATCAAGATGGCACCATTTGAAGCATTGTATGGAAGGAAGTGTAGGTCACCGATTTGTTGGGATGAAGTCGGTGAGAGGGGACTTTTGGGGCCAGAGATTCTGATTCAGACCACAGAGAAGGTCAGAATCATCAGAGACCACCTCAGGGCAGCACAGAGCCGTCAGAAGAGTTGGGCTGACACTCAGAGAAGGCCATTGGAGTTCCAGGCAGGTGACCATGTGTTTTTAAAGATATCACCTACCAAGGGAGTTATCCGGTTCGGTACTCGTGGAAAGCTTAGTCCGAGGTACATCGGCCCATTCGAGATCTTGGACCGTGTGGGAGATGTATCGTACAGATTGGCTTTACCTCCATCTTTGGAGGGAGTGCACAATGTTTTCCACGTATCACAGTTGAGGAAATATGTAAAGGATGATAGTCATATTTTGGATCATTCCGAACTGGAACTACAGCCAGATTTATCATATCAGGAGCAGCCGATGGCCATTTTGGATAAGAGTGTGAAGACACTGAAGAACAAGGCTATACCTTTAGTGTTGGTGTCTTGGAACAGACATGCGCCAGGAGAAGCCACATGGGAACGAGAGGATGTTATCCGAGAGCGTTACCCTCAACTCTTCACATCTTGATTTGGTAAAAACTCTTTCCTTCTATTCTTTTCTACTGTTATCTCTCATCTTTTCCTTATCTATCTGTTACCTTTCCTGTTACCTTTCACCTTATGAAATTTCGAGGACGAAATTTTTGTAAGGTGGGTGGATTGTAATACCCTGTTCCCAGAATACGTACTTAGTTGCGTATTCAGCTTTTCGACCGTATTTTTCGATTTACTTCCTGTATTTGACCGATTTCACTTTCAAATATCATTTTCCAATATATTAGATTTTTTATGATTTTCTGGATTTATCCTGAATTAAAATAAATTTCTTCAAAACCGGTGTCGACCAGTGTCGCTGATCGATTCCTGGATTTTTATTTTACAAACGGTTAAGAATTTCTAGAAGAGTCTTTAGACTTTATTTCTTAGAATCATATTCCCTACTTAAATACTTTTTCTGAGAATTTTATAAATTTATGAAAACTCCAACGGAGTCGGTAAATAACTGATTCCGGGATTTTTAGTTTTAAAACTATAAAGTATTTCTTAAAAAGGATTTCACTATTAGTCTTCATATATTATTATTGATTTTTGGTAAAATTTACGAGTCGTTCCGAGATACTTGAATTTCGGACGATTTCGGTATTTTCCGAAATGTTTTCCGCATACTTGATTTAAACCTAGGAATCCATGTTTTCAATATTTTCAATTTCCAAGTTAGAGTAAATATCTTCCTTATGAATTTCTTTCCATTTTTCCTTTTCCTTTATTCCTCTTTCTCCACAACCACAAATTTTTCCCATTTTTCCAAAATACAAATCTCTTCCAAAATTTCAACTCCACACAATTTCTCACCTACTTCCCCATTAAATGCCCATCTTTTCTCTCTCTCCCATGGCCGGCCAAGTGGTGGCTAGGAGAGACACCTCACCTCCCTTTTTGCACAAAACCCCCTCTCAATTTCTTTAATTACATCTCCTTTACAAAAATCAAATCCTATATAAACTTTCCTTTACAATTCTTTTCTCTTTTTTCTTCACTTCACCAAGAGATTAGCCCTCACCTCTTCCTTCTCCATCTCAAACTCAACCCTAACTCCAAGAACACCACAAGATCTTCACCTCTAGCTCAAGCAACTGATTTGGAGCTTAGATCGTAGCTCTTTTCGTCGCCAAGGATCACATAGGTGCCATTTGACGACCACACTCTTCCCGGACTCGTAAAGCTTCAATCGAACCTTTCCTAGTGAGTATATTTACTCACCAAGACTTGTGAACTCCTTTGAGTACTTGTGTTGACAAATCATGCACACTTGTGACATAAAAATCATATTTTTAGACCCTCAACAAAACCCTAGAAATCTGTTCTGTTTGCTGTTTTCCCACGATTAGTCGACTAGACCTAGGGACTAGTCGACTAACCCACTTTAGTTGAAACTTAACCTTTTCTGATTTCACAGTTTTAGTCGACTAGGCCAGATTTCCAGTCGACTAGAGACCCCTAGTCGACTACCCATTTCTCCCCAGTCGACTCCTGTTTTCCTGAAATAAAACATCAACTCTCTGTATCTCAGACTTAGTCGACTTAGGTATCTACTAGTCGACTAGTAGTTCCCTGTTAGTCGACTACCCTTACAACCCTAGTCGACTAACTTTCCCTGAAACAGAACCCAACTCTCTGTTTCCCAGTTTTAGTCGACTCATCCAGACTAGTAGTCGACTTAAGACCCCTATTAGTCGACTAACCCTTCCACCTAGTCGACTAATTCTGACTGTTTGACTTGGTTGATTCTGTTCTGAATTTGGATCTTATTGTTGAAACACGTGTGACATATTATTCTTGTTCTTGCTTCTTAACTGGTACTACATGACGTGTTACTTGATAGACATTATCTCATATTACTTCATGACTTGTTATTACATATCATCGCTCCATAACTTGTTAAAATGTGAATATCACCACTTATCATGCCATCCCTTGAACCAAGCATGATACACTTGACTTTTGCATAAAATGGACCAACTTACACATGGGTCGGGGAAAAACATGCGGATATCGATATGTGTTCGTGTTTACAGTGGCTTTTAGGAATGTTGTGCAACTCATGTTCCGGTCTGACCTGTGGGCCTCCAGGGGACCGAGGGGAGTGCTTGCTCCCTCTATTACTGGTACCATCATGTTAAGGGCATACATAAGTCCCTCCTGTTTAGCCTAGCGGCTGGCTTCCGTCACCAAGCAACGGAACAATCCTGGACCGTTATCCCGGGCATGTACGGGGTCCACTGTAAACATAGTTCGTCGATACAACCGCTGTTTCCAATAACAACCTTGCTTTACTAGGATATGGATCTATGTGCTCTGGGACGCTGGGTCACATAGCTAGATATCACAGTAAGACAAGTAATAATAATAAGATGTTAACTGTAAATCTAATGTATTAGGACTTTATCTCTTCATGCTTTTCATACTTGTTAGCTGATATTCCTTATATGGTCTCATACTACTTATTCATGTCTCTTAGCCACTTGGCTGTAGTCCGTTTATTGTTTATATGTCTTGACTCCTTGGATTTGCACATTCAGATTCCGAAGCTTGGAACGAAGTGGAGCCATCCACAGAGGACCAAGCTTACTTTAGCGAGCAGGCGGACTAGTTCCAGTCCCTTCGTGCCAGACTTATCTTTTGACTCACGAGATCCTCTTCCTACTTGTGAGCTTTTGTATACATATTTGTATATATTTCTTTTGGACTTGGTTATGATGTAATACACATGTATTGTGTAATACTTTATAATATCCTGTGATAACTTTGTATGTGTACTTCTTGTGTTGGCATATGTATTGATACCACGCTTTGTCGTGTACTCTGTGTCTTGTTGTACTTTTTGCTTAGCGTATATACGTGTGGGGCAATTTCTGGCCTACGTATATACGTCGCAGTGACGTCCCCGTATCCGTGAAATCGGGGCGTTACATTCAGGCTGATAAGAGGGCAGGTCGTCATACAAAGCATCCAATTAAGCAGCATCCGTCGCGGTCGAAGTGCTTACTTCACCCCTAGATCCCTCAGGAAGATTGGTTGGCTCTCTTGAAGTCGATGCACCCAGAGGCGGAACACCTGCGACAAGACTTTGTTTAGGCAGGGCATAACAAATACCAAGTGCTAAAAGGTCAAAATAATACCAAAAGATAATGTCGCCTCAATCGTCTTGACGGCTGCATCAGTCCCCATGGGCTCCATAGGAAAATCTTTGGCGGAATCAACACGAATGGCCGACCCACCTTCGCTTGCCGAACCCTCCGTGGTCCACCCAAAGGAGCTAGAAGCTTCGGGACTTCCTTTCGAGGTCCCAGCGCCCGAAGGACCTACATCAGCCACATCATCTCCGGACTCTTCTGAGACGGCAAAATAGCCAGCCTCATCGCCCTCCTTATAAGTAAACACGGGATCATAATGCTCCCCTTGTTCTCCGATAGCTTCAGCTCTCGGGCTTCTCACCGCCTCGGTGCCTGAATCACAAAGCAAATAATGAGCTGTCCGGAACGCATAAAAAGTGTATTGCAAGGACGAAGCTGATCTTACCCAGGTCCGGAACGGCTTCGCCAGTAGTCGGTTTAGGAGCCGACAATTCAGTTGCTAATGGGGCAGGAGGAGGAAGCGCTGCAGATGGTCCGCCCTCTGCAACAACTGTAGGAGCGTAGCGATGAGGCTTATTCACTACTCTCTTCCTACGAGATCCACACTCCCGCTTTCGTTTGAAGTAAACGTCGGGATCTTCTTCCTCCACTTCTTCAACGTCAGCATGTTCTACGGGGGCCATCCCCACCACGCCAGAAGCAGCTGGTGGAGTTTCAGCACCTGTTTTCGCTTCGAAGCGAGGACTTCCTGCATTCGAGGCTTCACTGTCATCAACGACAATGAACTCCCCAAGGCCTGGGATGCGAACCCTTTTACCCTCGCCCTTCTCAGTGACTTTCCGCTTCAGCTGCTGAGAAATTAACTTCACACCAGAAGAATTAATAGAGAATCCGAGGGGTGTGGAGTTTGAGGTCGTATACCACTGGCAGAATCCCAGGGTCATCATAAGGTTCAGAGTCCTTAGCGGCATGCACAGTCGCGCCTCGGTACAGCCTGCAATGAAGAACCGCCAAGCACGGGCTCCATCGATGAGGCTCCCTATGAAAGCCAGATTGCTGTTTGGATTACCCACGTACAGTTGGTCATACCCAAACTGACGGGCAAACTGACTTGAAACATAGGGCTCCAAGTAGCAGGTATCCCCGCTTCTGTACAACAAATGTGAGGGCCGAATGCTGACTAACCACTCAAAAATTCCCTGGCTCAATGACGTCTGCCCTTCCCCCACGTCCTTGAACTCTTCACCATAGCCTGCATCTCGAATATAGGGGAAGCAGCGGAAAAGGCTATAGACGTCATAGCGGCACAGCAACTTACGGACCGCAGCCACGTAAGTCTTCAGCCATGAACATCCCTCGAATCGGCGGAGAAGCGCCATTCGAACACCTTCTGGGGGGTCCTCTCCAGCTTCGATCATGGAGGGACAGTGAAGGGAAAACCACGCCATCAAATAAGTATACGGCAGACCTATTCTGGGGTTTGGTCCGTCGCAGGGCAAAATAGTCCCCTTTCCCCGCTTCGTCGTTAGTGGCCTAAGAAAGCCTCCGTCAATGCGCGAAGGCCTCTCTGAATACAGCACACCATGGCCGGAAGAAGTCCAAGAGAACGACCATGGACTAGACGAGCGGCAGGCAACAAGACAGTCAGATGAATGACGTCGCCCGAAGAAGACGGCACCACACATCTCTTCAACCAGACCGTCAAGAAACCAGCCAGAAGTGCCTTCCGGGACGTCAGCCGACGAACCTGATGGTGGAAACTCCAAAGAATATCGCCTTTTTCATAGGGTCCGTCATCTTCTTCCAGAATTAGATCCCCTTGAGAATGCTTTTGCATCCGGCGAAAGATGTCTTCATCAGTAACTCCACAATGAGCCGCCTCAGGAGTATTTTTCATATCTAGGAACAAATAATTTCCCCAGCTCTTCAAGCTACATGAAGCTCCCTTACTGCTCCCATGCATGCTGGAGCAAATGTATAAGTGGTACATTAACTCCTGTTAGGTCTCAAACAAGGCGGGCTCCTGCTTCTCCAGAAGTGTCAATCCGCCTCGCACAGAAAATATTCTTCGTATGGGAGGGATCCGAAAGGTAGAGCAGAGACTTCCCACATCTCGTGCAGAGCCATACCCAATTCGCCAACATGGGTGAAAAAGGTCCCTGTAGCCGGGCAGTATAACTCAAAGATGGCGTAGAAGTTCGCTACGCTCATCTGAATGCCATAACAGGTCGCCCTGACGGCCTCATAAAGATTCAGCCTCTCCAAATCCTCCTCGAAATGGGCAAGGACATATAAGGTCAAGTCCCTCCACCATGCCTTCGGAGGGTGAATCCACCCTAGAGTCCTGAAATCAGTGGCAGGATAGTTGCCACGAACGTTAAAGAATTGATTCCCAAAGGTCTGAGCCACCGCAGGATTTTCTCCCACTGGGATGTCTGGGAGTACATTCCCAGGGTGGAGACCCATTATGCAACGAGGAGGCCCCGCTCTTGTGTAACCGGGTGAGGGAATTATCAACTTCCCTACGTGAACGGATTCAGTAGTCTGACTCACTTGCCACTGCATCTTCCGAGCCCTCGTCACGCATTGGAAGAAGGATAATGGAAAATGCCGCTTGTTAGATGGAAGATAGAACTTCTCGCCATCTAATTGGAAAATCCACTGCCCCTCTCCGGCTAGCAGCTGGCGATCATGGTCTGGCACCGCATCTCCGAACATGAAGCCGGGCTTCCGATAGATTCATCGGTCAGAATCTTCAAGGGGAGCAGTGGTTAAGATGCTTCACATGGCGCGCTGATCCCCACCATGAATAAGTGTATCTCGAGTAGGAGAGCTTCGCTCGCTGAATAAAGAAGCCTGCCCTTGGATTGCAGGCTGACGTTGCCATCTAGCCCCCTGGCCGTGCCAAATAGACTGTTCAAAGGACCAGGAGTGTAGTGCACTGCAAAAACAAAGAAAAAACTATGATTAGTTCATCAGCCAAACAAAGGCTAAAACAAAAATGCAATTTTTATTAAGGCATAGCCTCGCTCTCCGAGCGAAGCTGGCCTAATGATAGCTTCGCCCCAAAGCTTAGCTTCGCAGCTGCAGCGTAACTCCGCACTCCACACGAAGGCAAGATGCAGGAAAATATCCAAGTGTTAGCTTCGCTCTGGAAGCTTAGCCTTGAACAACAGAATGCAACAAAGCCCCAAGGGCTAACTTCGTTAGAAGGGGGTTATTGCCTAAAGGGCATTAAAGTCCTTTTCAGTTACACTTCAAAGGACATCTTCGCATCCTGTCATTCAACAGGATGTGAACCGCCTAAGGGATAACTTCGCCTGGAAGCTTGAAGAAGAGACCCTTCGGTTCTAATATTCCCAGTTAAGAAATCTAGGGAAATTCAGAGAGTCGAATTCCCTAAGATTAACAGATCATAATTGATCATTTTGGGCTCATCTAAAGATAGCCAAAAATTGGCTTTACCGGCGATCGGTCGTTCGATGACTGGAGGAGGAGAAGGACCCTCCGTTGCAGAGGTTGCGACCCCTTTTCCCGCTCGTCTCTTGGGAGCCATTGAAGAACAGTGGAGGTTCTTGAATTCTCAAGTAAAGAAGAAGGAAGAAGAAGAAGAGTCAAATGCTCTGGAAAATTCAAAGAGAAGTGATGACCCTCTCTCAGCCCGATCAGGCTTTTATAGGTTGATGATCGCCTAAACGATGCCTCGAAAAGAGCACAGGCTGTCATTTCAAATTAATTTGAAACGGCGCCTAAAGCGCCTTCCCGAGAAGCGCTGATTCAGCCCGCTAAGGGCTAACTCCGCCATAAGTCAAGTGCTAACTTAGCGCGACGTATCGATAACTTCGCCGAAAAGCATGCCTTAGCTCCGCTAAAGGCACAGCCCGAACTTCGCAGAAAATTCATGCTAGCTTTGTTGGACGCTCGTTCCTGGTTCATATGGGATCCTGTCTTTAACTTCGCATGAAGTTTAGCTCCGCCGGTCCACTTCAAATGTTCTCAAACGGAAATGGAGGAGAAGCAAATTAGATAAGCAGAAAATAAACTTTCATTGATTTAAAAGGGAAGGTATATTGATACTACTACATCAAGGTTGTATTTCGTATAACAGAATCATTTGCTCAAAAGGCATATAAGTGGTCCTATCTTCTTTCAAGCCAAACCAACTGGACATGAAAGGCCTTCCTCCTGCACAAGGCCGTAATCCTTCGCATAATGGCAGATGGTGCCACCAGGAAGTTGAACCTTCCGTAATCAAAATTGGCGAAGGACGATTGCCACCAGAAGGCTGGATCTTCTTTGATGAAAATTGGCAATGGAGGATCCGAGACCTTACAGGTGATGTCCGCTTTCCCGAAGTGGATCATCTCGGATAAGCGACTACTAGCCTCGCCTCGAAGTGGATCATCTCGGATAAGCGACTGCCAACCTCTTCTGGGAACACACATCAGTTGCCCCAGTTTGTTCCTCCTGCTTAGGATTAAAGTTTCAACTGGAAAAGCAAGAGGCAACTTCTTGGTCTCCTTCATCAAGTCAAAAGAATGGCGAACATAGCTCACTGCAATGCAAACTGAAACAAGTTAGCAACAGGTTAAAAGAAAGGCTGCCAAGAAATGCTAAGTCAAATTCTTTGGGGCGAAGCAATTTATATCCGATTCAGTTAAGGATTGATTTCAGTTAAAGCAGAGGATAGCCTCGCTTGCACAGTGATGATGGCTAGCTCAGCATAAGCCAAGTCCTAGCCTCGCCTATATGGCTAAGCCAGACTGATCCTGAGGGACGCAGTCTTGACCCCATCTATATGGCAAGACTGTCTCAACTTTGAAGAGACTAAGTCCCAATGTGTGGCGAACTTAGCAGGAAAACATGCAATGATCTTTCTTTGATCAAGTCAAAATGATAGCTTCGATGGGAAGCTGGGCTGAAACCCTTCTCTGCAGATCAATCAGATGCAAAATGAAGACAAGGGAAATCAATCCCTGAGGTAGATGTTAAAGCTAAATTAAGGGAGATAAACTCCCTAAAAAGTCATTTGTCCATTGGTAAAGTCTCTGGATAACCGAGACTTACCGGTCCTTGGCTGGGTAATGACCAAAGTGGGCATCCCCACTAGTTCAGAGATCTGAGTATCTCTCTCTAATAACCAAGAGAAGAGAAGAGCAGACCACTTCTCTTCAGAGGACCTCAGGTGTCCTATTTATAGGCCTCATGGCCTGAGCGCTGCCGCTTCAAGCATAGAAGCGCGAGCGGATTTAAGGCATTTATTGAGCCTTGAAAAAGGGAACGGTTTCCCTCGAAACCGTGCAAGGAAGAGATGATCTCCCTCATTAAGGCATTTATTAAGCCTTGAGAAAGGGAATATTCTCCCTCGAAAGCGCACAAAGGAGGAATGATCTCCCTCGATTAATGCAAGAGAGGTTATTCTAACCTCGAAAAAGGAGCAATCCTTCTCGTAACTAGCCGAAAACAGTTGGCCTCGAAAAGGAACAGCATTCCAAAGCGAACTTATTCCAGGAGGCTCGGATGCGGAGCTACCCAGACGCAGAGCTACTCAGATGCGAAGCTACTCAGAGTCGCGAATCTACACGATTCTTCGGCGAATCTATCCCAAAGCAGGATTGAAAGCGAAGCTAAACTCAACCACCATGGCGACGTTCGTACTTCACATACCACCGATCAAAGCAATTCAAAGTATTTCGAAGTCTGAGCCATGCCATTGCAGACTTTCGAAAACTTTGAAGGGGGTCTTGTTGGCACTTTAAAAAAGACAAGATTCTTACTGGCCTGAACAATGTCTAAACTTGTTGACATTTACAAAAGACAAGTGAAAGATAGGCTGATTGGTCCGAACAATGTCTAAACTTGTTGACATTTACAAAAGACAAGCGATAGACAAGCTGACGACCAGTTCTGTACTTGTTGACATTTATAAAATACAAGTGACAGATAAGCTGACGACCAGTTTTCATTCATCCCCAAGGGACAAAGCAGCAACTTGGACTCTACTATCCAATGAAGCAGACAGTAAGCCTAGATTGTCTCTAAACAGACCTCAGCAGGTCTAAGATGCTAGCACTTAGCATCACATGAGCCCAAAGGGATAGCCTCGCCTGAGAGGCTAAGATCATCCAACTTCGCCTTGAAGCTATTCAAAGCTCCGTCAGGAAGCTAACCTATAGCTTCACCTGAAGTGCTCAGTTAACTCCGCAGAGAGTTAGCTTCGCTTGAAGCAGAAGAATGTTCGGTAGCTTCGCCACAGACGTTATCTAGCTCCGCTGAAGAGTTGTCTTCTGACTTCGCCAGATGTTTCTTCCAGCTCCGCTGTGAGCTCAATGCGGGCAGCTCCGCTGCGGGTCTGCATGGTCAACCTTTGACTAATTAAATCTCCAGATGAGATCAAATCTAATCAGGATTGAGATCAAATCCAATCAAGATCAAATCTGAGATCAAATTTGGCAGTTGATTGCCATAATCTCTTGACTCTCTTAAAACGAGTAAGAGGATCAAGGGAGATCTTTCAACTATATAGAAAGGATCAAAACAGATAAAGAGGATCAACCGACCTGCTATTTCTAGCTTCGCAGAAACTGATTCTAGCCCGCAGCAAGGCTACTTTCCAGATTTAAACAGATTTGATTCAATCTGTTTCTATATTTTCAAGGGACAATTATACCATTGCTCTCCCTATAAATAGCCCACCAGGGTCACAAGAAGAGAGGACCACGACACGCAAGAGAGACCCCTGCACGAGAGGACTTCTTCACGATCGTGCGCATAGAGAGGCTGAACAGAGATCTATTCTCTTGCTTCCAAGAATTCAGAGACTTCAGAGAATCACTTCTCTAATCAGGGTGCTGATACCCTAATACCTTCTTCTCAAGGAATCTCTGGAACCAGGCGAGAAGGAATTCCTAAGTGAAGGTGGTTTTGAAAAGAAACAAGAAGGTTCACCAACCTTCTGTTCTCTGATTCCCCGAACCAGGCGAGAAGGGAATCTCATCGCTCGAATCGTCAAAGGGACAAAGTGGTCGCGCGTTGACCAGACTCTTACCGGCACACTTCTCCAGAATCTCCGAGGAGATCTACTTGTAATCTTTTTAGAATACTTGTAATTTAGCTCCTCGACCCTTTTCTTTTTTGTAAGTTTTCCCCTTTTGTAAATCAATGGAAAACATATGTATGCTTTAAATTTCAATAATATCAATTTCAATTGGTATTTTCTTTTTCATACATATATGTTTTGATTGTGCTTGATTTAAAATATCCTTATATGTTTAAAGCACAAATTATGTTTATGCTAAGCTTGACTAATTTTTAAATGTTAATTGGTATCCTCATGAGCTTATGCATTATTTTCACTTGGTATTTCAATTAACTTTTTATTTGGTATCAAAATTTACTTTCATTTGTATCAAAATTTATTTTTGTTAACTTGAGAAAATTCAAAAATTTGTTTTAAAAATGATTTCAAATTTTTTATATGAATTGCCTATATGCAAGAGGAACTTAACATCTCTTCTATATATAGATTCATGTTGAGTGTATCTTGTATTGAGGAGCTTGACATCTCTTCTTTATGTGGTACACGTGTGTAGGGGGAGCTTAACATCTCCACTTATATATTGTATATTATGTTTTATGTGAGTTAAGGTTTTGGTATCCCTTCTTTATGTAATTTATGTATGCAGGGGGAGCTAACTTCACGTCTCTCTCTTCATGAATGTATATCACATATATAACTTTATTATTTGATTTGTTTTCACCCCTTTGTTGATGATTTGACAAAAAGGGAGAGAAGAATTTTGAGAGTTTATATATGCATGTTTATTTTCTTGTTTATGCATATATGTTTTGTTTATGCAAAAAGGGGAGAAGAATGTGGTAAGTTTATGCATGTTTATCTCCTTGTTTATGCATATATGTTTGTTTAGTTTTATGCACTTCATTGAATATATTTATGTTTAATGTTATGCATGAGTTAAGGGGGAGCTTCTATGAAGCTTAACTTTAATCCATGCATATATAACTCCATGAGTTTTGTCATCATCAAAAAGGGGGAGATTGTTGGCCCAGAGGCCCATCACTCTAGTTTTGATGATGATTAACTCATATAGTTATGGACTAATGATCTTGTGTTCATTTAGTTTCAGATATTTGATCAAGATCTTAATAGGTGTTTAGCTTCAACAAATGATTCGAAGTCAAGTTTTGGAGCTAGCACGTGTTGATTCAAGAGCTCGCGCATTAAGATTGCATCAAGTACTCAAGAGGAGTCTAGCTCATTGGATCAAGGTTTGGACCAAGTCAAGAAGAAGAAGAAGATTTTCAAGTGAAGACTTTCAAGAAGACTTATGTCATGTTCGTAAGTGTTAAGATTTGGTTTTAGATAAAATGTAAAGGATAGATTAGTTGGTGGATTATCCAAGTTCATTTACACACACACACAAAATTTATATGTGTTTTAGGAAATACCGGTTTGGTTTTTAAGCTTCAAAATATACATGTGTTTTGTCAAAACTATTTTAGAGCTTAATGTCAAAAAAATAGATATTTCATCTCATATGTGTAGTGGATCCTATCCATACAAATTAAGCTTCAAAAGTGTTTAAAATATCTTATTTTTGTATTTGGAGAAGTTTTGGAAATTCAATATGGAAATTGCATTTGAAAATACGATTTTTGTTTAAATCCAAAATTTCTATATCACAAAAATAGTTCAAAATGTTTGTAATATGTTTTGATTTTTAATCAAACATGTTTGTATATCAAAGTATATCAATGAACTTATTTTGTGAAATTTATGAGAATTTATGGGATTTTATTAAAGATAAAAAGACCAAGTTTTTAATCCCTGAAAAATGTTGGACCAGGCCTCCTGCTGGTCGACCAGACGTTCGACCGAGACAGAAATCAGTCGATCGGTCTAGTCGACCGATGTGCAAACGTGTGCAGCCAGTTTGGCTGGAGGGCCGATCGACCGACTCGGTCGACCGCTAGAGAGTTCTGCTCTCTGGATCTGGCACTGGTCGACCGGGCGTTAGACAAGCAGAGAGCTCTGATCTCTGTATCCAGGTCTAGGTAGACCGGGCGGTCGACCAGTGACACAACGGTCGAAAATCTGACCGTTGGCCGGTCGACCGACAACAGCATCAGCTGCTGAGTTGGCCTCCAACGGCCATATTTTGGGAGCCTATAAATTGGGGTTCCCTTGTACTGTTTTCTATAAGATTTTTGGAGAGTTTTTCAAGCTAGTTTTTCCCATCTAGTTCAGAGGTTTTCTCCACTTGTTTTAGAGCCAATTTTCCATATCAAAAGGAGGGTTTTTCAAGAGGGTTTTCAAAAGTGATTTCTTGAGTTTTTCACCACAACATCTATCCAAGTTTTTCTCACACATACTTGAGCTTTTCATTGCTATATCAATCCTATAGGAAAGTTGTTGTGAGAGAGCTTTTAGGTGATAAAAGTGTTGAGATCACCAAAGTGTTTCATCATTATATTTGAGGAGGTGAACTTGCGGGTTCGTGTTGTTTCGAGTTCTTGTGGGAGCTCGGTGTAGAGGTGCGGCCTCACCAAGCTAGTGTACTTGCGTGTGTTTATTCTTGCGGGAATAAGTGAGGGGACTAGTGAGTCCAAGAGTTCTAGTGTGAACTCCTTATAGGTGTTGCGACACCGAATGACCCGGTGGGATTGTTTATAGTGGAAATCCTTCATAGTGTTGAAGGCGGGGACGTAGAGCAAGGGTGCTCGAACCTCGAAACAAATCTCCCGTGTTTGCGATTGCTCTCTCTATCTCTCACTTGTGTTTATATCTTGCATGCTTATATTGCTTTTATCTTTATATGCTTGATATATCTTGTGCCTTATTGATATATGTGTGGGATTGTTTGCTCACACTTGTATTTAACCAAGAGAGCCATAGCGGCACCTCAACTCTTATCTAGAGGAATCTTGAGGAGATAGTTCAGAGCCCTTCACCGAGAATTCAGCTACATTCTTGTGTTATACTTTGTGTGTTTAGTATAATAGTTTTTACTTTGCATAAATAGTTTCCAATTCCACATTATTCATCATTAGATTAGCTAGTCACCTATTCACCCCCTCTAGGTGATTTCATGCCCATGTTAAAGTCCGGGACTTCGTAGTACCTGATACTCCACGGGATATTAGTAGGAGACTTGATGCCTTTATTATTCATATATATTTTTATTATTTTGTCTTTATTTTCTGATTTATCCTTATTTCCAGATCTATCATAATCACTGACCCCTTTTGCAGGTATTTTTGTACTTATTTAATGTTAGAATTTGTGTATATTGTATTTATTTTTCTGTACTGAGGTTTATGCGTATACATGTGGTATTTTTCATGCGTATATGCGTCACCGACTCTCGTTGTGTCCCCACTATGGTATATTTTGGGAAGCGGAGCGTGACAGGATTTTATTGGTATCAGAGCTGTGTTTACACCAAATATAAGTAACCACTTAGATCAATACTTGGGCTCTTACTAATGGTAAACCAAATTCAGATTAGAACTAATCTGTATTTGGATCTGAGGATTCCATCTATGAGTACAAGAATGTCATTTTGTTGAAAATCCATTTCTTGACTCTTTCTATCCCTACTTTCAGTTGTCAACCAGAATATGCTGATTTCCTTCTCACTTTTTCTTCATCCTCTTGATTCCAATCCTCTATCTTTGACTCATGACACTTGTCACCCAATTCAAAATTCGATGTAGATATCAGAGTGGGCAGCGAAAACATCGTTGGCCTATAACATTCAAGTTCCAGGATCAGTAAATTATTTTTCTCTCACCTAAATTGAAATTTCGACAAAATTTTTGTAAAGTGGGGAGAAGTGCAACTCCCGGCCCTAGATGCATGTGTCACAGTATTAGTACTCGATATGGCGTACATATTTGATTTGACCTTCTTGCTAGTTAGATTGAATCGATTTCAGCTTCAGATATTACTTTTTAATATTTCAGATTTTCAGAATTTTCTGGAATTTTTCTAGATTATTTTGGAAAATCTCCGAATTCAGGGTCGACTGATATCGATAATCGGCTCTAGGATTTTTACTTCTCAAATAGGGTTCAATTTTAAGAATCTTCTTTCAAATTGTTCTTTAAGATCATATTTTCTATTTGAGCATATTTTGGGGTTTGTTTTTCTAAATTAGTCAAATATCCGGCAAAACTAGTGTCTCCTTGTATCATCAATCGATTTCAGGAGTTTTAATTTGCAAATCAAACTTAATTTTCTGAATTTGATTTCACGTTGCTCCTTCTGGTAATATTTACTATTTTACAGAATTTTTAGGAACCGTTCTGAACTAGTCAAATTTGACCCATTTAAAATAATAATATAAAACTTATCTTTAATTCTTTTTCTTTCTTCCTTCCCCAGTCCTCTGCCTATCTCCATCGCCTCTTTCCACCGGCCCATTCCACTGCCTTTTCTCTCTCTTTCCCCATCTCTCTATAAAGTACACTCTCTCTTATCTCATCATTCACTTTCACACTCACTCTTTCTAACACACACTTATCTCTCCCCTCACCATCTCTTTCGGACCTGAACCACCGCCGGCGGCTATATCCGACGACAGCCGGTGGCTTGGCTGCCGCCTTCCTTTCCTTTCTTCTCTCTCCCACCTCGCTTCTCACTTCTTTTTCTTCTTTCTCTTCTCTCTTTTATTCTTCTTTCTCTCCCCTTGATTCTTCTTTTCTCTCCCCCTTCCTCCTCCTCTGGACAACACGCCAGCCACCCGACCACTGTGCCGCCATCACACGTCGGTCAGCCAGGGCCGTCATTGCTGCCCTGGTACCTCCCCACTTTCACTTCCCTCTCTAATTCTCTTCTTCTTTCTTTCCTTTCCCTTGTTCTCTCTTTCTCATTTCTTCTCCCTTGCACCATCGGCCGACCAGGGTCGCCGCTGGCTGACCAGGGACATTGCTGCTGGCCTGGCGCTGCCGCCCTGCCGGTCAGGCCAGCGATTGGTGCTGGCTCCTCCTCTCTTGTTCCCGGAAACTCTTTCTCGTTCTCTCTCCATCTCTCTTACTTATTGTATACAACCCACTAAAATCCAAACCCGTTAAATATAAACCCAAACTCACTACCAATAAACCCATCACTTACATATTGGGTTAGGGTTTCGGATCTAAATCTGCCCCGTTAGCAACCTAAACCCACTTTCAAAATAACTAAAGGTAATTTTACATAAAAACCCTAGTAAACACCATTTATTTTATTTTAAACATTATTAATTATATTTTTAACCTATTGTTAATGATTTTAGTATTCAAGCATTATTTTGAGCAACCAGAGTCCGATCTGGATGATTCTTGAGCCGTGGCGATTGTAGGAAGCCCAGCTACCTCCCTGTAATAGCTAAGTGAGTGTTTTTCTTTTTTATATTATATTTCATTATGTTAAATATTATTGAGTTATAATTTATTTAAACCGTGAGTATTGTTCTGTAAATCATGTAAATTATAAATCACTATAAATAAAGATGTGTTAGTGGTTACTAAAATTTTAGGATGTGTCTTGATTTAAGATAAACATGTAGATGAATTATTTATATACATTGAGTTACTATATAACAATGGATAAAAAAGAATTCTAGAATAATAATTAAATTAATAATCATTAAAATGGTTGTGAAGAGTTGAAAATAAATAATTATTTATAATTCCTTTATGATATCGATCACACTAATAACATAAAAGTGGTATAACAAATATAACAAATACTGATACATATCGATTGCCGTATATTCATATTAACTACATCACCCTAACACAGTTACCGTTATCAGAAATCACGAGTATAACCACTGATACCTGAACACTGTTTACATGAGTTACCGTTACTTACATATTCTTGTACACCCGTTCATGGATATCTATTACACTAGATACTATTATTTCATGTACTTGTAGCACCATAACACGGATATACTATCACACCGGACACTGTCATTTCATGTACATCTATCACCATTACACATATATTGTTACACTGAACACTATTATTTCATGTTCATGTACCACTGATACACAAATATGCTATTTCACTGGATACAGTTATTTCATATATTTGTATTTGAAATCACCTGGGGGGTTTATAGGTGACTAGCTAATCTAATGGACAATTAATGCGGACTTAAAACTATTAATGCAAACTAAAAACTATTAAGCACAACACACCAAGTATAATACAAGAGTGTAGCCGAATTCCCCGTGAAGGGCCCTGGACTATCTCCTCAAGATTCTCTAGATAAGAGTTGAGGTGCCGCTTTGGCTCTCTTGGTTGAATACAAGGGTGACTAAACAATCCTCAAGCATATAACAATATGAGCACAAATATATATCAAGTATATAAAAATAAAGACAATATAAGCATGCAAGATATAAATACAAGTGAGAGATAGAGAGAGCAATCGCAAACACGAAAGATTTATTTTGAGGTTCGAGCACACTTGCTCTACGTCCCCGCCTTCAACACTATGAAGGATTTTCACTATAAAACGATCCCACCGGATCACTCGGTGCTGCAACACCTACAAGCGAGTTCTCACTAGAACCTCTTTGGACTCTCTAGTCCCTCTGTTGTTCCCGCAAGAACCAAACACCGCAAGCACGTAAGCTTGCCGAGGCTGCACCTCTACAATGAGCTCTCACTCGAACTCGAAACACCGCGAACCCGCAAGTCTGCCTCCTCAAAACAAGAATGAAGCTCTTGGTGATCTAAACACTTTGATTACCTAAAATCACTCTCACAACAACTCTCCTATAGGATGAACATATCAATGGAAAGCTCAAGTATGTATGAAAAAAATAAGGATTGAATGTGTGGTGGAAAACACAAGAAATCACTTTTAAAAACTCTTGATAAATTCTCCTTTTGAATGGAAGTATTTGGCTCTAAAACAAGTGGAGATAAACAATCAATAGAGTAGGAAAAACTAGCTCAAAAATCTACTTCAAATCTTATTTAAAACAGTCCATGGGAGCCCCCTTTTATAGGTTCCAAAAATCTGCCCGTCGGAAGCCAGCTCAGCAGTTCTGACTGCTGACTGTCGACCGCTAACGGTCGAATTTTCGACCATTGGGCAGAACGGTCGACCGGCCGGTCGACCGCCAACTGGGCAATGGCCTAGCGGTCGACCGCCCGGTCGACCGGGCCATTTTCAGAGAGCAGACACTCTCTGGCGGTCGACCGTGCGGTCGACCGGCCCTAGCCGTGCACATTTTGTGCACGTCGGTCGACCGCCTGGTTGACCGACCCCAGCTCGGTCGACCATGCGGTCGACCGACAGAAGGCCAAAATAGTATTTTTTAGGGATTAAAAGTTTGTCATTTTACCTTTGATAAAATCCTTAAATCCACAAAAAATCTACAAAAATAAGTTCAGTATTATACTTTGATATACAAACATGTTTGAGTAAAATCAAAATATGTTACAAATATTTTGAACTATTTTTGTGTTATGGAAATTTTGCCTTAAAACAAAAATCGTATTTTTCCAAATTGATTTTTTTAAAACTTTTTCAAATACAAAAACAAGATATTTTAAATACTTTTGAAGCTTAGTGTGTATGAATATGATCCACTACACATATATGAAGAAATATCTATTAAGCTCTAAAATAGTTTTGGTTAAAACATATGTATATATGAAACTCCAAAAACTAAAACGGTATTTTCTCAAATGAAAATTCTTTTCCAAAATGAAAGTTCTTTTATGAAAACACATATAAATCTTGTGTGTGAGTGTATATGGTACTTAAGCAAACCACCAACTATTCTATCCTTTACATTTTATCTAAAAACAAAATCTTACCAAAACAAACCTAGCACAAGTCTTCTCTTGAAGGTCTTCACTTGAAGTCTTCTTCTCTTTCTTGACTTGGTCCAAACTTGATCCAATGAGCTAGACTCCTCTTGAGTACTTGATGTGGTCTTGATGCATAAGCTCTTGAATTAACTCGTGCTAGCTCCAAAACTTGACTTGAAATCTTTTGTTGAAGCTAAACACCTACTAAGATCTTGATCACAAATCTGAGACTAAATAAACACAAAATCATTAGTACTATAACTACATGAGTTAATCATCATCAAAACTAGAGTGATGGGCCTTTGGGCCAATAATCTCCCCCTTTTTGATGATAACAAAACTCATGGAGTTATATATGCATGGATTAAAGTTAAGCTTCATAGAAGCTCCCCCTTAACTCATGCATAACAATAAAAAAATAGGATATGGCAATGAAGTGCATAAAACTAAACAAATATATGCATCAGCAAGGTGAGAGACAAATGCATAAATCCAAAATCCTTTTTCCAAAAACCTTCTCCCCCTTTTTGTTTAAACTTTTAAAAAACATTTTCCCATTTTGTGAAACATAAGATGCATAAACTCAATATATGCAAAAACTCAAATATGCATATATAAACTCAAAATATTTCTCCCTTTTTTGTCAATCATCAATAAAGGGGTGAAATAAAACAAATCAATAATAAGGATATATATGCGATATAATTCATGAAGAGGAAGATGCTAAGTTAGCTTCCCTGCATACATGCATTACATGAAGAAGGGATGACAAAGCCCTAACTCACATAAAACATAATATACAATACATAAGTGGAGATGTTAAGCTCCCCCTACACACGTGTATCACATAAAGAAGAGATGTCAAGCTCCTCAATATAAGATACACTCAACATGAATCTATATGTAGAAGAGATGTTAAGCTCCCCTTGTATATAGGCAATACATATCAAACATTTTAACACAAATTTTTATAATACTTAAACAAATTTTGAAATATTTTATTTTATTTTATTATTTTTTAATCAACAAATCAATTTGAGATATCACAAGATCTTGATACCAATTGAAATTGAAACACTTGTACATTTTTATATCAATGAAAGAAAATATTTTGAAACATATATCAATTGAAATATATGGTAAATTTTTGATACCAAATAGGTAAAACATATTGATACTAATTGAAATTTAAGCCCAATTGAAATATATTAATACCAATTGAAGTATATTGTAAATTTAATACCAATAAAAGTACTAATTGAAAATAAAGCATAAGCTTATTGAGATACCAATTGAAATCAAGATTTAAATCAAGCTTAGCATAAACAAATCATATATATATATATATATATATATATATATATATATATATATATATATATATATATATATATGAAAATGAAAATACCAATAGAAATTGATATTACTTGAAATTTAAAGCATACATATATAGAATCAAATTATGAGTATACAAAAAAAAATGTCCATTGTGATACCAATTAAAACTATGATGTGAAACAAGTGTATAACTTATAATAAACCACCATATTCATGCATAAGATAAAAGATATGTAATTTGAGCATACAAGGCATGGTCGACCATCCTCCGCCCTTAAGGGGTCGGTAGGGGTTTTCAAAAATAAGAATTTGAAAATATTTTAGTATTGAAAACACTACCAAATGAAGAATAAATAACTAGTTAAAATAATTTTTAAAAAAAAAACTAGTTAAAGATCCTTCAAAATATGAAATCAAATCATATGTATCCATGAAGCATGCTAAAAACACAAGAATTGACACACGAAATCTATAAGGCTCTAAATATCTCATGAAAATAATGTCATGAGTAAACAAATGAAATGTGAGTGTACCATAATCATGTGAGTAGCATTTTCATGAAAGTAATCAATAAAACTCAAAGAATCAAACATGAAAATCATGAAAATTCCTTTTTCTTTAAAAACAAAACTTCAAGGCATATGTATGATTTATCCAAAGCTACCAATATGCATATATATATCCGAAACATAAATGAGTCCATAATAGTATTTGCATGAAGACAAGTGACTCAAGGGTATACATATATATTTATTAGTTTTGAAGAAGATTACATATACATGAAGCAAACCATGCACAAAAATAGGGAAAACAAGTATAAGTGAAGAATCATCAAAACTAGGCTATACATGTACATGTAATAGGTACAAATGAGCGATAAAGTACAAACATATAAGAATCAATTGTTGCCTACTACATGTACACGTATATACACAAGTTTTAATGGAATCTATATCTAAACAAGTATTCACCATGAAGCACAATACATGATCATAAAAACAAAACATGCTAAAATCATATATGTATATATCAAAGCATGTAAACAAAATGGAGTTTAGAGATAGTTACCAAACTATAAGAACTATACTCCAAATCTCCAAAACATGGTGGTCATCCCACCAAACCTTCCTTGATAGCGGTGCATCAATATGTGTGTCCATCTAGTCCATGTGCATCCACCACCAAGGCACCAAACCTGTCACGTCATGTGAGAGCCCACACCTACATCAAACACAAGAGGTGGGGACTTTGGTACCCATTTTCTTTTGGGTCCATGGGGGTTAGCATTGTAAGGAACCCAAACATTTTTATTAGCAAAATTAGTAGAATTTAATCTATCAAAACAAAATTTTGCTAAATGGCCTATGCAACCGCAATGTGTACACTTGTACACTCTGGTAGGCACATGAGGATGAGTATGATCATGATGTGCAAAATGTGCATATGCATGTTGTGGGTGATGTGCATGAACATGTGGAGCTTGTTTCCTTGAAAACAAGGTTTCCAATCTTTTATGGTTAAATGCACAATTGCTCAAAGTTGAGCTTAAACAATCAATTCTATTTTTCAAAAATTTTATTTCATTTTTATCAATAGTAGTAGCATGAAATGCATGATCAACAATCTTTTTCTTTTTAGAAATAGTTTCTTTTTCTTTTGGAACAAATTTTCTTTTCAAAGAGGTGTTTTCTTCCAAAGCAATTTCTTTTTGTTTTTTCACCAAAATAATTTATCTTTCAAAGAAGTATTTCCTTTACAAAGATCATTTAGTTTAGAGGACAAGGAAATATTCTCATTTTTCAAAAATTCGTTTTCTTTTTCAATGCATGCAACTTTATTTTTAAAGGAATCATTTTCTTTTAACATGGAATTAAATTTATTTTTCATTTTCTTATTTTCCTTTTTTAAGCATGTCATATTTTCTAGTAATTGTTGACAAAAAGATGCAAGCTCATCATATGACATATCTACATCTTCTTCTAACTCGAATTTGGAGTTTACCTCAAGGGAGTTATCCCCTTGGACCATGTAGCATACGTTGGAAGCCTCACTTCTAACATCCGAGTCGCTCCCCGCATAGTATTGCTCTTGTTCACCTAGGAAGACAATAGTGTTCCATGCTACAAAAGCCGAATCAAGATTAGCAACCCTACATAAATAATCATTTAGGGTAGACTTCAAAGCATGGATGGCTTTTGAGTTAGCCTCAATATACTTACTATTATTAACATATGAATCCTTAATGGTAGCAAGATAAACATGAATACCTATGCCTTTGAGGTATAAAGACATCTTAACCTTCCAAGTTTGGATGTTAAGAATGTCAAACATAGGAGGTGACATACAATCCAGGTGTGTGTACAAATATTGTGATTAGCTAAAAAATAAGGATCTTTAACTCTAGATTGTTAGACCCAAATCAAGAGTAGTTGGCTCTAATACCAATTGAAATCACCTAGAGGGGGGTGAATAGGTGACTAGCTAATCTAATAGACAATTAATGCGGACTTAAAACTATTAATGCAAACTAAAAACTATTAAGCACAACACACCAAGTATAACACAAGAGTGTAGCCGAATTCCCCGTGAAGGGCCCTGGACTATCTCCTCAAGATTCTCTAGATAAGAGTTGAGGTGCCGCTTTGGCTCTCTTGGTTGAATACAAGTGTGACTAAACAATCCTCAAGCATATAACAATATGAGCACAAATATATATCAAGTATATAAAAATAAAGACAATATAAGCATGCAAGATATAAATACAACTGAGAGATAGAGAGAGCAATCGCAAACACGAAAGATTTATTTTGAGGTTCGAGCACACTTGCTCTACGTCCCCGCCTTCAACACTATGAAGGATTTTCACTATAAAACGATCCCACCGGATCACTTGGTGCCGCAACACCTACAAGCGAGTTCTCACTAGAACCCCTTTGGACTCTCTAGTCCCTCTCTTGTTCCCACAAGAACCACACACCACAAGCACGCAAGCTTGTCGAGGCCGCACCTCTACAATGAGCTCTCACTAGAACTCGAAACGCCGCGAACCCGCAAGTCCGCCTCCTCAAAAAAAGAATGAAGCTCTTGATGATCTAAACACTTTGATCACCTAAAATCACTCTCACAACTCTCCTATAGGATGAATATATCAATAGAAAGCTCAAGTATGTGTGAGAAAAATAAGGATTGAATGTGCGGTGGAAAACACAAGCAATCACTTTTGAAAACTCTTGATAAACTCTCCTTTTGAATGAAAGTATTTGGCTCTAAAATAAGTGGAGATAAACATTCAATAGAGTAGGAAAAACTAACTCAAAAATTCACTTCAAATCTTGTTTAAAGCAGTCCATGGGAGCCCCCTTTTATAGGCTCCAAAATTCTGCCTGTTGGAAGTCAGCTCAGCAGTTCTCACTACTGACGGTCGACCACCCGGTTGACCGCCAACGGTCGAATTTTGACCATTGGGCAGAACGGTCGACCGGCCGGTCGACTGCCAACTGGGCAATGGCCTAGCGGTCGACCGCCCGATCGACCGGGCCATTTCTAGAGAGCAGACACTCTCTGGCGGTCGACCGTGCGATCGACCGGCCCTGGTCGTGCACGTTTTGTGCACGTCGGTTGACTGACCCCGGCTCAGTCGACCGTGCGATCGACCGGCAGAAGGCCAAAATAGTATTTTTTAGGGATTAAAAGTTTGTCATTTTACCTTTGATAAAATCCCATAAATCCACAAAAAATCTACAAAAAAATAAATTTAATATTATACTTTGATATACAAACATGTTTGAGTAAAATCAAAACATGTTACAAACATTTTAAACTATTTTTGTGTTATGGAAATTTTACCTTAAAACAAAAACTGTATTTTTCTAAATTGATTTTTTCAAAACTTCTCCAAATACAAAAATAAGATATTTTAAATACTTTTGAAGCTTAGTGTGTATGGATATGATCCACTACACATATATGAAGAAATATCTACATTTTTGATATTAGGCTCTAAAATAGTTTTGGTTAAAACATATGTATATATGAAACTCCAAAAATCAAAACGGTATTTTTCCAAATGAAAATTCTTTTTCAAAATTAAAGTTCTTTTATGAAAACACATATAAATCTTATGTGTGAGTGTATATGGTACTTGAGCAATCCACCAACTATTCTATCCTTTACATTTTATCTAAAAACAAAATCTTACCAAAAAAACCTAGACACAAGTCTTCTCTTGAAGGTCTTCCCTTGAAGTCTTCTTCTCCTTCTTGACTTGGTCCAAACTTGATCCAATGAGCTAGACTCCTCTTGAGTACTTGATGTGGTCTTGATGCATAAGCTCTTGAATCAACACGTGCTAGCTCCAAAACTTGACTTGAAATCCTTTGTTGAAGTTAAACACTTACTAAGATCTTGATCACAAATCTGAGACTAAATAAACACAAGATCATTAGTACTATAACTACATGAGTTAATCATAATCAAAACTAGAGTGATGGGCCTTTGGGCCAACAGTATCATCATTACACAAATACTCAATACACGGTTATTTCATGTTCTTATAACACCGTTACTTAGATTCACTTGTATACAAGCGTTGATTACTTCTAAATTTCTGTTGCATGGATCACTGTTCCTGTTACATAGATATTCATGTATTTTTGTTAAATGATTGTTTCTTATTACTGATATCGATATGATACTCCTGTTCTGGACATGAGTATTGTTTATATGCAATGTGTGAAACTAAGTGTCATGTGGATCTAAACCACGAGGGCCACCTCTAGAATCTGACATCTCTTGTTTACCGTTGTCTTATTTCATGATATCAACAAAGCTCAAGTCCTATTATCGTATTACATATACCATGCACTGTTCTTGTTCCTGATACACTGTGTAGTTTAAATATAATAAATATAATATGGGGATGGGGAAGACATGACGGTTGACTAGATCTTATCGAGTGGATATCATGGATCCATATTAGTCCCACTGCAGGGGATGTGGTAGTGCTGGCTACCTTCTCATTTTCTGTTTCTCGTTACTTGTTTCGCCTTAACGGGTTGGCCCTGGTCTCACTGTTTAAGGCCGTGATCCCGGGTTTGCACGGGGTACACCTACCCGATTAGGGCTCCTTGACTATTGAGTTTTCAATTAACATAATAAAACAGCATAAACAATAGTGATGTTGGCAACGCTTGTTGTTTGATCACTCTCTTGTTCGAATCATGGTACCCATATACCGTGTTCGGATGGGTTCGGCTGGAGTATTAGCTCTGGTATGAAATGCCAGTGGTATGAGCTAGAAGAGATGAATTAAAATATCAGGCGGTATTGATAGTTATTATTGTATGAATAGCATGACTTGTTCGATAAATGTATATTATTGTCCATTTATACATGTTACACTTTCTGCTATCTTATCTACCATTATTGTGTCTCAAAGGCTCATCATTCTAGTTTTGATAATGATTAACTCATGTAGTTATAGTACTAATGATCTTATATTTTTTAAGTTTCAGATATTGATCAAGATCATTACTGGTGTTTAACTTCAACAAAAGATTCGAAGTCGCTATCCTGTGTTGATTCAAGAGCTTGCACATCAAGATCGTATCAAGAACTCGAGATGGAGTCATCGCTCTTAGATCAAGCTTGGATCAAGTCATTTTGAGAAGAAGATCGACAAGAAGACTTGTGTCTAGGTTTGTTTAGTTTAGATCTTGTGTAAGAATAAATTAGTTTTGAATTGCTCAAGTTCACACACAAAAGTTTATTTATCGCTTTCATGATAAATAATTTTGGTTTTGGTTTAACCGTTTCATTTTTTAAAGTTTTTGTTTACTTGGTTTACACAAAAATCATAGAATCAAGTTTTGTGTTTTGGTTTAACATGTATACGGTTTTCAGTTTCGGATTATCGAGTATACATATATCGGTTTCATGAATAGATTTCATCAAAACAAGTTTACTTTGGTTTAGATGGGTATTGGATTTCATCCATATACATTGATAGTTCATATATGTTTAGAAAATCTTATTTTGATGTATCTAGTTCATGTGTTTAAGTTTTGTCTTTATCAAAACTTATTTTGGTATTTATTGTTAAAAAAAAGTATATATCATTTACTATGTATATTGAATTCTATCCATACACATTATGCTTTAAATGTATTTCAATAACTTGTTTTTGTATTTATACAATTTCGAAGAAAAATCGGATTTCTATTTAGAGGTTTGGTTTTTGGAAAATATGATTTTCAGTTTATGCTTTGATTTCTTTACCTCAAAAATAGTTCACTTGTTTGTAATATATGTTGATTTTAATCACACATATTTGTACTTCAAAGTATTTATATGAACTTATTTTTGTGGATTTTATTAGGATTTATTGAGATTTAATCAGATTTATCAAGTTAAGTTTTAATCCCAATTTAGTCTGTTTTTGGGCTGCTTGCGGTCGACCGACCGGTCGACCGACATGCACAGATATGTGCACAAGCTCAGAGCCTTAGCTCGATTGACCGTAGTAAGGATCGGTTGACCGACTGGCTCAACCCAAGTTTCTGTTGGGTGCCGGTCGACCGGGCGGTCGACCAACAAAGAGTTTATACTCTTTGTGTTTTAGGGGTGGTCGACCGGGCGATCAACCGGCAGCCCCAATAGTCAGAAATTTGACCGTTGACCAGTCAACCAACAAGTCATTTCTGACTTGTTTAAAGCCACAACGACTAGTTTTTTGTGGGCTCTATAAAAGGGTTGTTTGGCCAGTTTTTGCTAAGATTTTCAAGTGCTAATATTTTCCCACTTCAACTAAGTTTTCAGCAAGTTTTTAAAACAAGTTTTAGAGCTTTAAATTCTATATCTTCATTTTGTTTTAAAGTTTTAGAAAATTAAAGAAAATCAAGTTTTTGGGAATCTAGTTCTTGTTCTAAATTTCTATATCATTTCAAGAGTTTTTCCCAAGTATTTTCCTTTGTGTTTCTTTTCCAAAAATTATATGCACTTATATACTTGAGCTTTTCATTGCAAATCTATCCTCTGGAATCTTGTATTGTGAAAGGTGTTTATTTGTGATCTTTGTGATAACCATGTATTGTTTGTGATCTTTGTGATCACCAAGTTATAATCTTTTCTTTACTCTGTGCTTGGCTTTGTACCTTCTCTCTTTTGTATAGGTGTGAGAGCTGGAGTTGTGTACTCCTTATTGTAGATGGTGTAATTCCTTAGTGGAGGTCCCTTTGTGGAAGATCCTATTGTGGATAGTGAAAATCCTTCTGTGTGAAGGCGGGGACGTAGAGCAGTGGCACGAACCTAGAAACATATCTAGTGTTTGCGTTTGATCTTTCTCTTTTGACTCTTTACTCTTTATATCTTACATTATTATTATTGCTCATATATATAAATGTTGATATTGCCTGTGTGCTCACACTTGTGTTTAACCAAGAGAGCTATTGAAGCACCTCAACTCTTAGTTTAGAGGAATCTAGAGGATAAATTCAGAGCCCTTCATGGGGATTTCGGCTTCACTTTTCGGTTACACATTGTGTGTTAGCATTTAGTGTCAAATTTTTTAATTCCGCATTATTTGATATTAGATTTTAGCACTACACCTATTCACCCCCAATCTAGGTGTGCTTTCAATTGGTATCAGAGCTAGCGCTCCTGATATTTGGTTTAACCACCTAGGAGTGATCCTTGATTTGCTAATCTAGTTATTTATTTTGCACACATATTTATTTACACTCATGGATTATCTTGCACCACCCATATTTGATGTTTTCAACATTTGCAAATAGAAATTTAAGATGAGTGCTTATCTTAAAGCCTTAGGATTGCATGTTTATCTTGCCATTACCAAGAAATCATATGTTGATATTGGCAAGTACTTAGAGGCTAATGCACAAGCCATGGATGCACTAAAACACACACTTAGCAAAGAACATATTTCTTTAGTTTCTCATTGGGATTTCGTTTTTGCAGTGTGGAACATTTTGATCTCTCACAAAGAACAAGTTTCACACGATGTTGAGAGAGAATCTATTAGAGATGAGTCCAACTAAGCTTGCTACATGGTCCAAGGCAATGACTCCCTTGAGGTAAATTCAGATTCTCATCTAGATGATTATGCTAGCTCTTTCAACGATGATCATGATAGTGTAGATGCACATATGTTAAATGAAAAACTTTCTTTGTTTTGTGAAAAATTGCTTTCAAAATGCAAAGCTTTGAAAAATAAGAGTTTTGATTTAAAAAAAGAAAATGAGACTTTGTTTTCAAAACTCGATCTTGTTTTAAAAGAGAATGTTGAGGTTTCAAGCGAAAGGGATTCCTTGAAAACTCAACTTGATCTTGTTTTAAATGAAAATGAGATTTTAAAGAACAAAAATAATTTTGATGTTATTTTAAAGAAAAATGATATTTTTGTCTTCTAAACTTGATTTTATTCTAAAGGAAAATGATACTTGAAAAATAAGATTGTTTTGGTTTCAAAAGAATTGGAATGTATTTCTTACGAAAAAGATTCTTTGAAAAATAATTTTGCTTCCCATTCTTATCATGCTTCTATTGCATCTTCTTCTTGTGATAGAAATATTGTTTCTCTTGCTTGATCTACTTCTTCTTTCATTGATAATGATATTTATGTTTTGAAGAAGAGTGTAGATGTTTGGGCTCCACTTTGAGCCATTGTTCTATGAATCACAAGAGATTGAAATTCATATTTTGCAAGAAATATGTTCCACTTATGAATGCACACCCTTTACGGCATAAACATGCTCATTATGCTCACACACATGACTCTTTGTATGCTAGAATGTACACTTGTACACATTGCGGCCGAGCCACCTTTTAAAATTTTGTTATGATAGGTTAAATGATTTAAATTTTGTAAGCAAAAATGTTTAGGTTAGGAGAGCCACTAACCCCCATGGACCTAAGAAAATTTGGGTATCAAGATCTATTCCTATTTCTCTTGATGTAGGTATGGGCTCTCACAAGACATGAGAGACTTGGTGCCCTGATGGTGGATGCGTTTGAGCAAAATAAACATTAACTAGGATGCATCGCTATTAAGGAAGTTTTGGTGGGAGGACAACCATGGTTTGAAAATATAGAGAAGTTCATTCGGTCTGGTAACTATCTCTATCCTCCTTACTTTGTTTATATTTATATGCTTTCATGTTTTTAGATTGATGATTTTGACCATATCTTAGTTTTCATGTTCATTATGTTTAAATGCAATGCCTATTAGACGTGTAATATACATAGATAATTTTTGAGATACACCCATATTTATAAGGATTCATATTTTTTTTGTATTCTCACTATAATTTAGCTATGTATGCATATCCTTGTTGTAATGGCACTTGCATTTACACTTATGATCATATTAGTTTATCTTTCATGTTATGATGTTTTGTGTGTATCATATTTTATTACATGTTTAGATGTAATTTTTATTAAACTTGTAGTTATACTAGTACAACTGGTGAGCTACACTTGATTCTTATAATTGCGTACTTCATTCTCATGTGTACTCACTACATGTACTTGTATAACCTAATTTTGATGATTCTTGCATTTATACTTGTATTCCTATATTTGTTTTTATATTACATTTATATATGTTTTCATGAAAATGTTTTAACCTTCATATATATGTAAATTTTATTAAAACTACTTGATATACATGTTCTATTCTTGAGTCACTTACATTATATGTCATGTACTCATTTAAGAACTCAATTCATGTTTGGATAAATATGTATGCTTTAGTTTTGAAAAAACATACATATGCCTTGAAGTTTATTTAGTTTTGATGAAAATAAATTTTTTTTCATATTTTATGGTTTCATGTTTATCAAATAGGAATTTCATATGTTTTGATGATTTGAGCTTCTTTCTCTTATCTCCATGAATATATTTATTATATGATTTTTGTGCACTATACATCATTTGTTTGCTCATGATTTTTTATTCATGAGCATATATGTGTTTCACTGATTTTTGAGTGTCAATTATTGTGTGTTTAGAAGATTTTCATGGGATATATATGTTTTATTTCTTGTTTGAAGGATTCCGTATTAGTTTTCAAAATTACTTTAAACTAGTTTTTTATTCTTTAATTGGTACTGTTTTCAACCTATGCTAAAATTATCTTCAAAAAAAATATTTTTGAAAACTTCTACTTCACAAGGGCGGTTGGTTGGGCGACCATGCCTTATATGCTCACATTGTATATCTTTTTAAACTTGTACATGATAGGGTAGATGATATGAGTTATACATGATTCTTATAATATTTCATTCTTGTATACTCATGTTTTCTTATATATGTATGTATCATATTTCAATTGGTATTTAAATTGACCATACATACATATATATGATTTTTCTGTACTAGATTAATAATGTTTATACATATATATTTTATAGCACAAATTATTTCATGCTATGCTTGATTTAGTTCTAAACGTTAATTGGTATCTTTTACAAGTTTATGCATTGATTTTATTAGTATTTCAAAAAAAAGAAGAAAAATTCTTGATTTTATTTTCAAATCGGTATCTTACTCCCACTCTTTTTGAGAAAAATATATAAACTATAAATTTTTTTCAATTGGTATGATTTTTATATGATATCCATATTGTCTTTTAATTGGTATATTTTTTTTGGTATCAAAATGTTATTCTACTTTCACTTTCAATTGGTGTTTTTAATTGACGTATTGGTTTTTAAAATTGATATTTTGTTTCAATTAATAGTTTTACTTTCAATTGATTTTTACCCCTTTGTTGATAATTGACAAAAAGGGGGAGAATGATTTGAGAGTTTATATATGCATGTTTATTTGTGTTTATGCATATATATGTTTTTATGTTTAAGTGCTTCAATGAATGTCTATATGTTTATGCTATGCAAGAGTTAAGGGGGAGCTTCAATGAAGCTTATCTCCATGCATATATAACTCCATGAGTTTTGTCATCATCAAAAAGGGGGAGATTGTTGGCCCAAAGGCCCATCAGTCTAGTTTTGATGATAATTAACTCATGTAGTTATAGTACTAATGATCTTGTGATTATTAAGTTTTAGGTATTGATCAAGATCATTATTGGTGTTTAGCTTCAACAAAAGATTCGAAATCAAGTTTTAAAGCTATCACGTGTTGATTTAAGAGCTCGCGCGTCAAGATCGTGTCAAGAAATCGAGATGGATTCATCGTTCTTTGGATCAAGTTTGGATCAAGTCATCTTGGAGAAGAAAATCGACAAGAAGACTTGTGTCTAGGTTTGTTTAGTTTAGATCTTGTGTAAGAATAGATTAACTTTGAATTGCTCAAGTTCACACACAAAAGTTTTTTTATCGCTTTCATGATAAATAGTTTTGGTTTCGGTTTAACCGTTTTGTTTTTAAAAGTTTATGTTTACTTAATTTACAGAAAACTCATAGAATCAAGTTTTGTATTTCAGTTTAATATGTATACGGTTTTGAGTTTCGGATTATCAAGTATACATATATCGGTTTCATGAATAGAAATCAAAACAAGTTTACTTTAGTTTATATGTGTACTGGATTTCATCCATATACATTAATGGTTCATATATGTCTAGAAAAACTTATTTTGATGTTTCTAGTTCATGTTTAAGTTTTATTTTTATCAAAACTTATTTTGATATTTATTGTCAAAAACAAGTATATATCATTTACTATGTGTATTGGATTTTATCCGTGCACAATTAGATTTTATCCATACACATTATACTTTAAATGTGTTCCAATAATTTATTTTTGTATTTATACAAGTTTGAAGAAAAATCGGATTTCTATTTAGAAGTTTGGTTTTTGAAAAATATGGTTTTCGGTTTAGTTTTAATTTCTTTACCTCAAAAATAGTTCACTTGTTTATAATGTATGTTGATTTTTAATCACACATATTTGTACTGCAAAGTATTAATATGAACTTATTTTTGTGGATTTTATTGATATTTAATCGGATTCATCAAGTCAAGTTTTAATCACTATTTAGTCTGTTTTTGGACTGCTTGCGGTCGACGGACCAGTCGACCGAAGCCTGACCGACATGCACAGATATGTGCATAAGCCCAGAGCCTTAGCTCAGTCGAATCGACTGATCAACCGCAGCAGGATCGGTCGACCGACCGGTCGACCGACTGGCTCAATTCAAGTTTCTATTGGGTGCCGATCGACCGGGCAGTCGACAGATAGAGAGTTTATACTCTCTGGGTTTTGGGGGCGGTCGACCGGCAGCCCTATTGGTCAGAAATTTGACCGTTGGCCTGTCGACCAGTCGGTCGACCGACAGGTCATTTCTGACCTGTTCTGAGCCCAACGGCTAGTTTTTTTTTTGGGTTCTATATAAGGGCTTTTTTGACCAGTTTTTGGTAAGATTTTCAAGTGCCAATATTTTTCCATTTTAACTAAGTTTTCAGTAAGTTTTTAAAACAAGTTTCAGAGCTTTAAATGCTATATCTTTATTTTGTTTCAAAGTTTTAGAAAATCAAAGAAAATCAAGTTTTTGGGAATCTATTTTCTTGTTCTAAATTTTTATATCATTTCAAGAGTTATCCCAAGTATTTTCCTTTGTGTTTCTTTTCCAAAAACTTTGTGCACTCACATATTTGAGCTTTTCATTGCAAATCTATCCTCTAAGATCTTGTATTATGAGAGGTGTTTGTTTGTGATCTTTGTGATCACCAAGTATTGTTTGTGATCACTAAGTATTTTTTGTGATACTTTCTTTGCTTTGTGCTTGGCTTTGTGCCTTCCCTCGTGTGTAGAGGTGTGAGAGTTAGAGTTCTGTACTATTTTTTTGTAGACGGTGTAATTCCTCAGTGGAGGTCCCTTTGTGGAAGATCCTCTTGTGGATAGTGGAAATCCTTCTGTGTGAAGGCGAGGACGTAGAGCAGTGGATTGAACCTCGAAACATATCTTGGTGTTTTCATTTGGATCTTTCTCTCTCAACTCTCAACTCTTTATATCTTGCATTATTATTATTGTTTTTATCTATACATGCTTGATATTGTCTGTGAGCTCACACTTGTGTTTAACCAAGAGAGATATTGAAACACCTCAACTCTTAGTTTAGAGGAATCCAGAGGAGAAGTTCAGATCCCTTCACGGAAAATTCGGCTTCACTCTTCGGGTCACACATTTTGTGTGAGCATTTAGTGTAAAAGTTTTTAATTCTGCATTATTTGACATCTGATTAGCACTGCACCTATTCACCCCCTCTAGGTGTACTTTCAATTATGTCACATGTATACTTTGCACTTCTTGTATTTTTCATAGACACACAATTCATGTACACATACTCTGCATGCCATGTATTCCTTGTTTCATGTGTTTTCTTCATATTAATATGGTTGTTAAGTGTACTTTATGTATACATGTTCATATTATTCATAATATTCACGATACAATAATACATTTTACTAGATTTTAAACCTTAAATGGAAAATAATAAAAGATGATATATTTTACTTATACAAATTGATTATATTGATATGTCACTAAATGTTATATTATATTCCACATGCTGATAATAACATATAAATGGTTAACTCCTATTTATTATAATAACCTAATAGTATAAAGGTTGATGATATATATATATATATATATATATATATATATATATATATAGAGAGAGAGAGAGAGAGAGAGAAATGTATATCAGCGACGGCTGAGAGACTCTCTCAGCCTGCGGTGACGTGGCTCAATATTTGTCACCGCACTAACTTGCAGCCCGCTTATAGGAAGAAGTTAAATTACTAAATACCCCTTATGAAAAGCTACTCTTTCGGTAACTTCCGTTATTGTTTATTATTATTTCCCCACAAGTCAATTTTTTGACCGCTCGTTGTCAGATTTAGGTTATTGTTTATTATTATTTTTTCCCTTTTTTTTGCCGCTCTTTATAGGATTTAGGTTATTGTTTATTATTATTATTCCCCTATTTCTTTACCTCTCTTTGTCAGATTTAGGTTCTCCTTTTCAGCCTGCGATAAACTTTTTTCTGAAAATATTATTTTTTTCAAAGCAATTTTGTATCCTTTTATTTAATGTCTACGACTGAGCAATCTACTTCCCATGCCAATTCTGGTCGCAGTCATAAGCGATCTCTATCTGGTGATCTAAATATGGAGGATATATCATCTGGTTCAACTTTCTCTCAGAATATTGAAAATATTGAAGGGTTGACATCTTTGCATGCCGATCAACAGGTTTTAATTGTGTCAATTTTTTCCCACAATTTCTTAAATATAGAATTTTTCTCTTTAGTCTATATGGTACTGCGACCTATAATCACTTGTTCTAAAGTTTCAGAAATGCAACCACGGTCGCAATATTATTTGAAAATAATCTCCGGCTGTGAAATCTTTTTTTGTGACTGCGACCTAAGTCGCATTCCTTGTTGTTATAATTCGTAGGCGGTTTCTATGGGATTTATATCCATTTGATACATTCATTAGATTGTTGCAGAGTTATGATTCAGTTTTTCAAATATTCTTCTTATACGGAAAATTGCGACTACGATCGCAGTCTTTTAGTAAGAAGTTATATAGATTTCATTCCCTCTGCGACCTTGATTGCAGTTTTTATAAATTAAAGTTCAGAATTGTGATATTTAAAAATATTTATATCATGTAGTTGTCAATTTGTTTTTGTAGAACCTGAATGCACATGGAGAAATAATCACTTGTTCGAAGTATAATTTGTTTTACAAAATAGAATAATCACTTGTTTTAATCTTTTTAGAACAGCGACCACGGTCGCAATTTGATTTTTGTGACTGCGACCCAAGTCGCATTCTTTGTTGTCATAATTCTTACACGTTTCTATGTGAATTATATCCATTTTATATATTCATTAGATTGTTGCACAGTTATTATTCTGTTTTTTTAAAGTAAGAAGTAATTTAGATTTCATCACATCTGCGACCTTGTCGCAGTTTTAGAAATTATATTTCAAATGTGTGATATCTAAAAAATATTTATATTTATGTAGTCCGTCTAATTTTTTTTAGGATATGAATGCACATGGAGAAATGTCTGGAAGCTCAAATAATTTTTTAGGGAAACAGTTTCTCACGGATGTGGAAGCATACAATTTCTACAATTCTTATGCAAGGAACAGAGGTTTTGGTGTGAGAAGAAAAGGAATAGATAAGTCACGGAAGCCTCCTCGTGAAGTTATTTACAGAAAATTTTGCTGCAACAAGGAAGGTGTGAAGAAGTTGTGTGACAAAAGACAAGAGCGGCTTACAGTGCATCATCGAATTGACACTAGAGTAGCGTGTCCTACTGAGATGCATGTTCGTCTTCGTTTTTTTTTGACAGAAGATATTAGGTTGTCACAAAATTTGTTGATTCTCATTCACATGAATTGTCAAGCCCGGATAAGGTACATCAACATTACTCTCACCAGACTCATCGTTCGAAGATTAGCAGAAGCATTATGAGCAATCTGGTTGATGTGGGAATGTGCCCTTCAAATATTTCCCGTGTTGTGAATGCAATGAGCCAGGGAGAAGGTTGTGAAGAAGTGAGCCCGCAACAAGTTATTGATTTTACTCGTCAACGTAGAAATAACATTGGCCATGAGTTTATTGCTATCATCAAGTATTTCCAAGAGAAATCCGAGACCGATCCAGAATTTTTCTTTGCAAGTGAAGTCGATAACGCGGGCACACTTAGAAGCATTTTTGGGCTGATGGAAGAGTTATTTCCTCGTATTTGAGGTTCTGTGATGTGATAGTTTTTGACACAACATACAGGACTAATCACTTGAGCTTGCCATTTGCTCCATTCACTGGAGTAAATCATCATCGTCAGTCAATTTTGTTCGGCTGTGCATTGCTTGCTGATGAGCAGAGGGATACGTTTGTGTGGCTATTCCAAAAATGGCTCAAGTGCATGCATGGAGTTGCACCGAAGTTGATTATTACTGATCAGGATGCCCTGATTGGTGACGCCATCAAGATTGTTTTTCCAACTACTCGGCACCGGTTTTGTTTCTGGCATGTACGAAAACATATTACAGAGCAACAAATACCGATGACAAACAAGTATGGAGAAGATATGGTATCTGATTTCAATGATTGGTACACCTCCCGTGATATAAGCACATGCAAGGAGCGATGGCGTCTGATGAATGAAAAATATCATTTAGAAGAAGAAGAAGACAGTTGGTTGTTGAAGATGCACAGACTGCGCGGACACTGGGTTAATGCATATCTCAAGGATGTTTTCTGTGCTGGAATGACAACCAGCCAGAGGTCCGAGAGTATTAATTCCTTCTTTGATGGTTTTGTTAATGCAAACACGAAACTAGTGGAATTTGTTCACCAATATGATAAAGTTGTTGCTGCCCGTCGTACTTCTGAATCTCAACAAGATTTTTGGGGTTTGAATTCTGTGCCCAATTGTACATCGAATCCATATGAGATACAGGTTTCGAAATTGTATACACCGAAGATTTTTCAGTTGTTCCAAAAGGAATGGGCATTGTAACGACACTGTTTTCAGAAGAGTTGGAACATGACGAACCTGGATCAAAATATTTGGTTGGTGATTTTTCAGAATCAAAAGACAGCTGGGAAAAGGTCAGTTATGAGAAGCGTGAGGAACTTCATGTTTCTTGTAGTTGCTCGTTATTTGAAACAGAGGGTATCCTATGTAGACATATTCTGTGTATTTTGTGGCGCAATCACGTTACACATATACCGGAATCATATATACTTCAGAGATGGAGGTTGGATGCTCGTTACAAAAATGTTGCAATTGAAAATGGCATCAGGCCTTTTCCCAGTCAAGGCACTCCACGGACGGCTAGATTGTGGACAATTCGTTCAAAATTTAATGCAATTCTTGAGATGGTCGCCGATTCTGATATCCATCTTTCAAAGTTGGACGCAGTTTTGAAAAGATTTGCCGAAGAAACCACTAGTGAATACAGAGCCATGTCAGGAAATTATCAGTATCACAGCCTAAAACTACAGTTGGTTCCAGTGGATCTGTCGTCGTTCTGCGAGATGGTGAAGAATTGAATATACGTGATCCAATTGGTCCTGTACCAACCAAGGGGAGGCTTAGAGCTGCATCCAGGCTTAAGTCTGGTTTTGAAGATTCTCTATATCAAAAAGAAGTTAAGCATCGAAGATGTGGTAACTGTCAAGAGCTGGGCCATTACAGGACTGGTTGTCCGTTACTGGTATTACATTAAACCTGTTATACAATTTTTTTCTAATGATTTATGTTTAAAATTCTTACTATTCCTTTTTTTAATGGCAGAAGAGTAGGTTTGGGTTGCGTTCATCTAGAAGGAATAAAGTCTTCATTTGTTTCATGAACTGGGACCAGGGTCGCACAGTGCAGAGAGATTCATGTCGCATGCTGCCACTGGCGTGTCATTATAATCAGATTTTATTCTCATTTTTAATTTCTACTGTACTATTTTTGTAATTAGTTGTACTTTAAAGTTTTACTGTTACAAACTTGTCCTATGTAGTGTTATTTTTATTTACTTTAACGTAGACAGCGACTGTGGTCACAGTGTACGTGGATAATTGCGACCGTGGTCGCATTGTTTCTATATCGGGAAATTGATTTTTGCTTTTAAAATTGCCCCCGTCTCTTGGTATATTATTATAACATCTGAATATAGTTGAAGATTCTCCGCACTATTATAATTTTAACAATTTTGCGCTATGTTCTATTTTAATTCCACTCAACGTAAAGTAACACTGCGACCATGGTCGCATCGATATTTACACATTTGAATATTGACTTTCTCCTTATATACAACAGCTCCATCACTGCGACCCGAGTCGCAGTTGCCTGACGGTATTTTTTACTGTTTTCGGCAACAATCGCAGCGTTCCCTTTATCTTTTAATTGTAACTTCCATTTTGACATTTTCGCCCTATGTTTTGCTTTAGTCTACTGAACATAATTAAAACTGCGACCTTGATCGCAGTGTCGACCTTTTTTGCCCATTTGAACGTATTGTCTGGATGTGTACACCAGTTTCATGACTGCAACCAGAGTCGCAGTTGGGTGAAATAATATTTGTGACAAATGTACAGCATTTCAACCAAGACTAAGTAGTAAAAACTATAATTCACATAATTAACGTTAGAAACCAGGGTTATATATTTATAAAAAATCAAAATACAAATTTTAAAGTTCTAATCTACTCCTTCTCGTCATCACCATCATAATCAGATTCGTCCTCAAGATTATGACCGTGTTCGTCTTCCGTATTGCTTTCCGTCTCTTCCACCTCTTACCAACAATCTCCTCTTCGCTTTCTTCCTCTTCATGTATGTATTTTGGTTCATTAATGAACTCTCAGAACGGGTCGTCTGTATCAAGCTCATCCTCTGACCCGTAGCGAGGCATCGCTTCAGAACTATACATCCAATTATCATTAGATGATTGGCTTCTTTACGGTGAAGACGGTGGAGAAGACATTTTTGAATCTGATTCCGAATATTGAAAGTAACGAGTTTGAGGAAAACCTATTTAGTATGTTTATAATCCTGTCCTGATGACCCTTTATATATTTTTAATCCCAGAATTCCAAAAGGTTTAAGCTCTCAAACCACGTGAACATGTCCAAAATTTATTTTCTACCTTTTCCCAAAAATTGTATACTTCTAGGTGACTGTTCAGTTATCCAAAACAGTTTAAAAGTTAATACAGTCTTACATTAAATTACTTTATACTCCAAAACAGGTCATTAATGCGACCACAGTCGCATTGGAAACTGATAAATGATTAAGTAACTGCGACCATGATCGCTATCTCGATTACAGTATCTCAATATAAAGAAACGCTGTAACTAAAACAGGTCATTAATGCGACTTTAGTCGCAATACAAATGCTAAACGCATGTTTGTTTCTAATATCAGTACGAATTAGTAAAATGCACGGTGTAACAGATGTAAATTGGAAATAATCAATGAAATTTATAATAAATAAATGTATAAAAATGTTTATAAATTAAATCAATAAAACAAAAAAATGGCTCAATGAATTGCAATTATTTTTACATTTATAAATAAAAAATTGTGGTATATCAATAAATTGTCAACTATCAGTCTTCAAATACCATCCTTCTTATCATTTCTGTTTCTTCATCCCAACTCTTCTCTCTATCTGCAAGTATCATGTATGCAAGCTCACTTCTTAGTCTCTGTACATCAGCAGCCGTAACAGTATCAACAGCTGGTGGACTACCAAATGCTATACTTTCCATGTACTTGCATACATATACAGCGCAATCAATACTGAAATTTGCACAGAGTAATCATTAAATGAAATTAGATTTTTGTACTAAAAAAAGGTAGAAAATATGATAGGTAAGGAGATGTCAAAAATTTATATACCTGTTTGCTTGTTGGGGGCATCTTGTGTATTTTATATTTGTTTTTCTCATTAATTTATTGAAATCAATCTCAAAAATCTGTAATAATCTTTCTTTCTGCAATGTCAATAGAAAAAAATCAGTATTAATCAAATTAAATGCAAGTTTTCACTAATCGAAATATTAAATTTCAACTCACCATTATTCTTGCATCTTTTTGATAAAGCTTTAATCTACTACTAGTTTTTTCAGCAGGAATCAAAGAGTTGTAAAAAATCTACTCTTCTGTATGGCAATCAAATACCAACAAGGTCCAGTGAAATCCGGGATCGTTGGTACTGTGTTTGTGATTGATCGGGAAGAACATGTACTGCAAATCATCTGTCCAGTTTTTCAACAGCTACTGCTTGATGAAATGATCTTCCAGATCTTTACTTTTAGATACAACACCGTGCTGCGAACAACAAAAAAAATAAATTTCAAAATGAATTCAAAGTATAAAAAAAATTTATGAAAATTAGAAGTCATTACGTCAAGACAACAGACTGCGATCATGGTCGCAGTGTTTTTTAATTAACCCACTTTTATATTAATTAATGCAGCGACCAAGGTCGCAGTGTTGTTATTGATAAAGACCGCCAGGAATTGCAATCTAGGTCGCATACTTTTCATTACTAAAATTATATTCATGGTGATTAATTTTATCATGGACTGCGACTTAGGTCGCAGTACATTAGGTAGCTGCTCCTGTTATATTAACACGCATAGCGACCAAGGTCGCAGTATTGTTGTTTATTAAGACTGCTGCCAGCAACTGCGACCAAAGTCGTAACCTTCATTTTAAATTGATATTCGGGTGAAATAATTTAATTATAAACTGCGACCTTGTCGCAGTACATTCGTTATGCCTAAAAAGCAATAAAGACTATTAGTAGAATATTTAACGTTCAAAGATTTAATTCACCAAATTAATTAGGAAATTAATATTACATTAAACCGTAAAGGAGAAAATAGATGTTTACTCAAGCTTCGCTCTGAAAGAATATACTTTTTAATCCTCCTCTTTTCTCTAGATGCTGCATGTAGAAATGAATTATATTTGCATCTAACTCTCTACTGAACATCAGGTCCTCAATGTCATTTTTTGCAACAATGATTCCGTTGTCGGTATCCTGATATGCAGTAGAACTGCAAGAAATTCAAAACAAAGTTAGTAATTAAATTGTTCTTATATAGATATATAACAATTTTTTGATATGATTTATAATAAAATTAATTAACTTACTTAGAGAAGGCATTGTCCAAGAATTTTTTTATAAGAGCTTGTTGATGGGACTGCAGAATTCTGTATGCTGTGGTTTCAGTCAATTCCCTCATTTTTGGCTGAGTGGGGGAAATCTGTTTGTCGCCGAAACCAGCGGCAGAAGTCTGAGCCACAGGCTGTGGAAGAGGATGTTCATTAATTTTCTTCTTCTGTTTTGGATAAACGAAGTCGGAGTCATCGCGATCTCTTTCAGCGCACTTGCGTTCTTTGACTCCCCTTTCTATCGTTCCTTTAGAGTAATCCAAAACTGTTTTTTTAAGGATTGCTTCTGAGCCGGAGTATGTTCTTGATATTTTTCTTCTGAAGCTCTATCTTTTTAGAGTTCTTGAATCTGTTGAGTTATATTCAAAGAAAAACTGAGGATATCTACCCCAGAAATATTTACAATAAATTCAGAACCCATGATTTCATCCTCTTCCAATTTTTTTTCTTCTTCTCTTCAGCCTGCTTCTCCATCTGCTCCATCATCCTTTTCTTCTTCTTCTCCTCTTCTCCCTTCCTTCTCCTCTCCTCTTCTTTCATCCTCTCCTTCCACTCTTCCCCCTCTTTCTTCTTTTTCTCCTGCCTCTTCTTCTCCTCCTCTAACTTCCTCCTCTTCTCCTTTTCCTGCTCCTCCTCTTCTTTCCTCTTCTTCTCCTCCTCCTTCTCCTTTTCGCTCCTCCTCTTCTGCTGCTCCTCCTCTTCCCTTCTCCTCTCCTCCTCTCTCCTTCTCTTCTCATTCTCCTCCTCTTCCCTCCTCCTCCTCCTCTCCTGCCCCTCCTCTTCCCTCCTTCTCTCCTCCTTTTCCTGCTCATCCTTTTCCCTCCTCCTCTTCTCCTTCTCCTCTTCTTCCCTCATTCTCCTCTCATTCTCCTCCTCTTCCCTCCTTCTCTTCTCCTTCTCCTTCTCCTCCAGTTCTCTCCTCCTCTCCTCCTTTTCCTTCTCTTCTTCCATCCTTCTCCTCTCATGCTCCTCCTCTTCCCTCGTCTTCTCCTTCTCCTTCTTCTCCGCAGCAGCGGCTGCTCTCAGCAGCTCTTCTTCTTCTTTTTTTACTTTTAATTTCCTCTGCTACTTTTTTAATTTTTTCTTCTCTCTTTTTTCTCTTCTTTTTTCTTTAATTCAGCCTTGAGTCTGTTCTCAGTCTCCATTTTTTTATTTTTCTTTCAAGCTGAGTAACATATTCTCTCAAGTACTGATTTTCATTCCTCAACACTTCTATTTCTTCACTTGTTCATCCCGTGGTGGTGGCAAATTACTTGTAAAAGTTGGTTCTTGCTCACTCGTTTCTTCTTGCTAATTATTTCGGCCGCTTCTGGCTCCTTTTCCGCCGGGATGTTAGCTTGATTATATGTATTTCCTTCTTTTTCTTCTTCTTCATCTTCATCTTCTTCTTCTTCTTCTTCTTCCTCCTCCTCCTCTTCCCCTTCAACAGGAAGGCCAACCATATTTTTTTCATCATTAGAGATGTTGGTCATTCGACTCAAAATCTGAAAATAAAAATTAAAAATTAAGTTAAAACCAAGACAATGAAATAATTATACTGCGACCATGGTCGCAGTTTATTTATTAAATATTTATGATAAGAATGCGACCATGGTCGAAGTTTGTTTGTCCGGCACATAAATTTAACTGCGAAGACTTGCAGCTCAATACTGCGACCATGATCGCATTTAATGTATACGGTATAATCAGGAAGAATGCGACCATGGTCGCACATTGTTTGTCCGGCACATAAAATGAACTGCGAAACGTGCAGCTCAATACTGCGACCATGGTCGCAGTTTATTTGTACTGCACATAAAAAGAACTGTAACTTACGATATGTGTGTCAAGCTCATTTAGATCAACTTCAAGCAGAGATTTGCTAATATTTTGGAGGTCCCATCTTACTGCGCGTGGGGTTTTGTCCTCCAAACCAGATCTCGGCTCAAAAATAAGAGCCCTCTCACATAGCCAATACTGCAAAATGCAAAATTAAATTAGTTTACACAAATATTCACAAGATTATCGGAAAATTTCATACAATGTTGGCCAAATTTGATATTCATACTTACAATAATTTGCACGGAGCATCCTTGCAGCTCGTACGTGTGTGCCTGAAGATGTCCATTGACTCAATCAGGAATTGCCAAACAGCTTTAGCCCAGCATATTGTCCTCATCAGCTGCATATTGGCAATCTGTTCCACAATATACCTACGGCACCGTGCATTTACTGTCAGAAAAGAATAGAGTGGCCGACATGTATAGGATGATTATTGTAGAAAATTCTTGAGCTGCAAGTCTTTGTCTGTCTCTTATAATTTCATGTAAAGTCACTTGCTGCTCAAGCTGTTCATCCTTTGTCACATCTAATTCACCCCTCCTCCTTTTCTTGACCAGAAGATCATCCAAAGCCTCTTCAATAGATACTTTCGTGATCTTCTTTATATTGGGAAAATAATGTTTTATAACCCCTCTGTCCTTCATCGTACAGGTCTTATTCATAATAAAATCCGCCCCAATGATAGGTAGACCAAAAGTTAGGGCAACATCCTCCACTGTTAACTCAATTTGTTTGCCCCCAATTCTAAAGGTCCTTGTATCCCTATTATATTGATCTAAAATTCTCAGTACAGCAATATTTGATTTTAGACCCTTTTTACCCCCAAATTGCTCATTGTAGAAGGCCATGAAGATTGGGCCAAATGGGGTCTTCTTGATCGCATCTAAGAAATCGGCCTGAATGTACTTTTTGAATTTCTTTATGAACTCGCACATAGGTTTTAGGCTCGATCTCAGAGGACGAACCTTCATCTGTTCTTTACCTATAGATGAAGAAAAATTAAAAACTTTAGACCAATGATTATTTAAAAATTATAAGGAAATAAAAAGCAAATTATTTTTAAAACACTGCGACCAAGGTCGCATCAGCCTACAGTGCAAATGTAAACAAATGCGACCCGGGTCGACACTGCGACCAAGGTCGCATAAGCCCACAGTACGAATATAAACAACTGCGACCCGAATCGACACTGCGACCAAGGTCGCATAATCTTATAGTGCAAATATAAACAACTGCGATTCGGATAAACACTGTGACCAAGGTCGCATGAGCCTACAGTGCAAATATAAACAACTACGACCCGGGAATGAAAAAACATATGACGTTAAATATACTGCGACCATGGTCGCATAACACTACAACGTATATTGAAACAACTGCGACCCATGTCGTCAAAGTAGGGAATAAAAATCAAAGGACGTTTCATATACTGCGACCAACGTCGCATTCATCTACAACGAAAAGTCCAAAAAAAAATTAAAATTGTAAAACTCTACGATCTAAGTCGTACAGATCTGCAAATATAATTTTAACAACTGCGACCGAGGTCGACATATAGTGTATGAAAAAAAATTTTTAAAAAACTATTAGCAAGGTCGCATACATCTACATCGTTTTTTCCAAAATACTGCGACCTTGGTAAAAATAGAAGGAAATGAAAAAACTTGAAAAAAAAGACCTTTGTCGTTGTGTTACAAAATTTATAAATTTAAAAATTTATTCATGATCTCAAGTTTCAGAATCTCTCTCTTATTTGCGACCATGGTCCCAAGTTTTCAAAAGAAAATAAATCTGAAAAAAATATATAACTATTAAAATCCACAAACCCTAAAAAATTTTGCTTTCGTTTCACCATTACCTTTTTCGGCGGATGATTTCTTTGGCGCCATGTGTTGCAAATATATTTTTTAAAAAACGGATCAAATTTGTGAAACAATAGAACTAATCTCTTCAAATGATCAGGTGAAATTTTAGAGCTGTAAATTTTTTTAAAGGAAATGTTTTACATAAGGTAAAAAGTTGTGAATGAGGGTATTTTCGGAAAATACAATGTTGAGGTGACTGATAGTAAATTAGACGGGATTTTTTAGGTTTTTGTCCGCCAAAATTTATGAGAAGTTTGTGGCTATGATGTTGCCACGTCCCGCGGTTGAGAAACTCTCTCAGCTGGCGGCTGAGATACAGTAACCCCATATATATATATATATATATATATATATATATATATATATATATATATATATATATATATATATATATATATATAGTGAGTTGATCTAAGAACGGTTCTCACGAATTTATGTGAGAACTTTCACGTGGACTCGGATCTGATAGAGATCTAGTTTTATTTGATTTGATCTATCAGATCCGACGACCCACGTGAAAGTTCTCACAGAAATCCGTGAGAACCGTTCTTAGAGGATCAGCTCCCTATATATATATATATATATATATATATATATATATATATATATATATATATATATATATATATATATATATATATATATATATATATATAAGACTCTTCCCGATAATATTAATTATTATTCCTGTTATATAATTGTACAAGATTGTAATAGTATCACCGTTGTAGCATGCATGCTATGTATTACCACTATTATAGTGAATATAACATTTGTATTAGTTATATCGATCGTTAGCATAATTATATTGTATCACTGGTAGTTAAACAGATATTATATATTATTGTGATTGTATTATTATTATAGTATATATTACTGCTTGCTTCATTTTACCACTCACTAGGTCGCTTTTTGACGACTCTGGGTTTGCATGCCCAGATTAGAGATCCGAGACTTCGTAGTACTTGATACTCCACGGGATATTAGTAGGAGACTTGAGGCTTTTACTATTTATAAGTATCTTTATTATTTTATCTTTGTTTTCTTATATATCTTTGTTTACATATTTATCATGATCACTGACCTTTTTCCTGGTATTCTTGTACTTATTTAATGTTAGAATATTTATGTATAGTATATTTATTTTCTTGTACTGAGGTTTAACGCGTATACGTGGGGTATTTTTCATGCATATATGCGTCGCCGACTCTCGTCGTGCCCCCACTAATGTATATTTTAGATAGCAGAGTGTGACAGACCCGTCAGCAGAGTAGGTTTACAGTTATCTCTGAGTGGGACCCATCAGTGGAGCGGCGAACGTTGCCAGACTCTGAGTGGGGGTGAGACTCATTTGTAAAGTGGGTCTATAATTATTTTCGAGTGGCAGTAAGCCCCATTGTAACACCCCAATCCCGCGGATACGACGTACATATGCAGGGCTGAAATATCCTCACATACGTACGCTAAGCATCAGTAGACGTAGGATCAGAGTACGAAAGCACAGTGGTAATATAAGAAAGGAAAAAGGAAAAGAGTAAAGAAAAAGAAAAGGAGAGGAAAAAGAAAAAAAGAAGAAAGGGAAAAATATCTGGCCAAACTCGGACTCGAAAAAAATATAGAAAAATACCGGAAATACCAAAAAATAAAATAATTCAGAAAAATCCTCAAAATTTCTCTAAAATAGAAAATATTATTCTGAGGAAACTGCAAAATCAGATTCAAGAAATTCAATCCCGTTTGAAACTAAATATCTTAGAATCGATCGGCGATACTGGTTGACACTGAATTTAGGAATTTGCAAAATAAATCAGAAAATTTCAGAAAATTATGAAAAAATTAAAATATTGAAAAATAATATTTAAAACTGAAACACATCAAATCTAAGTACCAGGAAGGTCAAATCAAATAGTAACACTGTATGAAAGAGATCGTGTCCTGGATTCATGCTCAGATTGACTCTGAATCCACCAAACACAGGCCCGACACCAAATAATAATAAAAATAATAATGAAAGAAAAATAAATACAGTAAAAATAGAAAAAATACGAGCAAAAAATTATAACACATATACGGGTACGTATTCCGGAAACAGGGTGTTACACCCATCAGCGTAACGACGAACTCTGAGCTTCAAGTGGGGGTGAGACCTAACAGCGGAGTGGTTCATAGTCATCTCTGAGTGAGGGTGAGGCCCATCAGCAGTGCGACGAACTCTGCAGGACTCTGAGTGGGTGAGACCCATTAGCAGAGTGGTTCGCAGTCATTTTTGATTGGGAGTATAAGGCCCATCAGCGGAATGGAGGACTCTGGACTCCGAGTGGAGGTGGGACCCCTCCGCGTGGGCTCACAATCGTCTCTGAGTGGGGGTGAGACCCATCAGCAGAGCAGCAATCTCTATAGGGATTTGAGTGGGGGTGAGATCCATCAGCAGTTTAGATCCGCAGTCATCTCCAAGTGGGGATGAGACCCATCAGCGGAGCGGCGAGCTCTGCAGGACTTTGAGTGGGGGTGAGACCCATCAGCATGTAGGATCTATAAACAAGCAACACAAACACTAGATGTGGGTGAATAGTGTTTATAAAATTTTTAAATAAAACTACTTGCAGGAAAGTAAAATTCACAGAATAAAACTCAGAAAAATGCAAACGCAAAGACAAGAGATTTTATTCTGGTTCGGTCCTTGTGACCTATGTCCAGTTCCCAAGCAATCCGCTTGAGATTGTGCTCAAAATGCATCTGTATCACTTTGTTATCCATCATCAAAATCTTTCAATCTGTAAGTTTCAACATTCTCTCCCCTTTTGATGATGACAACTTGTGCATGAAAATTCCCCTGCAGAGAAACTCCCCCTGTAGTGAACAGGTTATAACAAATATATATAACAAGTATTCTTGTTCTCCCCTGCATGAGTCATAAAACATTGCAACATATATATATATATATATATATATATATATATATATATATATATATATATATATATATATATATATATATATATATATATATATATATATATATATATATATATCCACAATTATATATCCATATATCTTTAGCGTATATCTTATTCAAAGACATATAGCACATATAGCAGCACAGGTACAGCACAAACTAACACAAACTTTCTCCCCCTTTGTCATTAACAAAAAGGGAAATAGCAGTGGTTTTCTTTTTCTAATCTGATGTGAGTGCACGAAGGATCTTTTGACTTTTTCAACTTGCGTGTATTCCTTTCCAAGGGCTACTAAGAAATTTGTAATGTCGGTGAACCTGGTAACCATTTCTGCTATGGTTTCGTTCTCCTTCATTTTGAAGAGTTCAAACCTGTGAATAAAAATAGAAATTTTAGATTCTTTAACCTTTTTTGTACCTTCATGGGTTACCTATAGAATCTGTCATATTTGATTTGCAGATCTGATCGTTGACACGCGATTGAATTCTTTTTTTGTTCAAGGCACAGTAAAGCGCGTTCATTGCTTTGGCATCAAGGTTGATAGACTTCTTTTGTTCTTCACTCCAAGCATCATAATTGGTTGTAGGTTTGGTGCATGGTGCTTCCACTATGTTCTATAGTTCATAGTTGAGTGACTGCAAGTAGATCTTCATTCTATACTTCTAGTAGTTGTAGTTCGATCAATCAAATAATGGTGGACGTTGTGATAAAATGTCCTTCTTTGAATTGCGATGAAGGGAACTCCGTTACCATCCTTGCTCTGATACCAAGTGTAGAATCTATAAAAAAGCAATCCAAACACTGGAGGGGGTGAATAGTGTTTATAATTTTTTTTAAATAAAACTATTTGCAGGAAAGTAAAATTCATAGAATAAAACTCAGAAAAATGCAAACGCAAAGACAAGATATTTTATCCTGGTTCGGTCCTTGTGACCTACATCCAATCCTCAAGCAATCCGCTTGAGATTGAGCTCCAAATGCATCTGTATCACTTTATTATCCATCATCAAAATCTTTCAATCTGTAAGCTTCAACACGGCAGAGTAGGTCCACAGTCATTTTCGAGTGGGGATAAGACCCATCAGCGGAATGGCAGACTCTGGACTCCGAGTAGGGGTGAGACCCATCAGCGGAGTGGGTTTGCAGTCATCTCCGAGTAGGGGAGAGACCCATCAACTGAGCAGCAAACTCTACATGACTCTGAGTAGCGGTGAGACCCATCAGCAGAGTAGGTCCGCAGTCATCTCCGAGTGGGGTTGAGGCCCATCAAAGGAGCAACAAACTTTGCATGACTTTGAGTGAGGGTGAGACCCATCAACAGAGTGGGCCCGCAGTCCTTTCCGAGTGGGGTAAGACCCATCGGTGGAACGACGAACTCTGCATAACTCTGAGTGGGGGTGAGACTAATCAGCAGAGTGGGTCAACAGTCGTCTCCAAGTGGGGGTGAGACCCATCAACGAAGCGACGAATTTTGGACTCCGAGTGGGAAACAATCCCATCAGTGGAGTGACACTGACAGAGGGAAACCGTCAGTTGTTCGCCTTCTTGTGGGTCAGACGAGGGAGCCCATAGGCTGATGTCTGTCGACTCTGAGTGGGGGTAATCCCATCTGTGGAACGTGCAAACACTGGGGGCTCTGAGAGAGAGAAATCTATGCAGCAGAATAGGGACTCCGAGCCGGGGCAATCCTACAGCGGAGGGTTTCAACTGCCCGTAGGCTAATTGAGAGGGGGTTCGTAGGTAAGTGCTCGCGTTGCCGTCTCTGAGTGGGAGTGAGACCCATCAGCAGAGACTGCAAGCATTAGACTTTGAGTGGGGGTGAGACCCATCAATAGAGATGTGTTCGCGGTCGTCTCCGATTGGGGTTAAGACCCATCAGCAGAGCAGCAAACTTGGTGGGACTCTTAGAGGGGATAATCCCAGTAGCAGAGTGAGCTGAAATGGTTAGGAGAATATTTTATTTTATTTAATGATTAAAATAAAGTACATGAAATCAACAGAAATATAGGGGGTGTTGTCGGTGAAGGTACTCCTCTGTCTTTATTAGAGGGATCATATTACTCAATCGTCTTATACTGGGTAATCATGTGTTGTGGTTGGGTAGGAGGCGGAGCACTCGACTGCCTTGCATCGTAGGCTGCTTCAGGGGTAAGGAAGTACTCTTTGAGAAAGCCTTGGCGGACAAGTTCTTTCAAGTACTTCTAGATGTTTCAGCAGAGGATGGTCTGGTGCCCTTTAAAATCATGGTAAAAATAATATTCTTCTGCTCTGGGGAGTGTGGGGTCATATTGGATTGGCCTCGGGTGCTGGTGGCTGCCCTTTGAGATGAGGATGGGCCATTATCTTCTGCTAGATCTTCGAGATCGATAACGTGTAGGGGAGCCATGCCCCCGGCGGCAGTGTTGGTCTTGCCCTTGGATGGGGCACCATTGTGGGCAATCACTTATTTCCTCGGGGGCATCGACGCTGCGAAAGAGGCTTTTTGGAGGAAGGATAGGGCTTGAGTTGGATGGGAGGAAGATCTCCAGTGTAGATTCAAGATCTCAATGAAATCATCAGTTTGTGGTGGACAAAATTCCGCCACAAACAATTGGAGGCCCCTGATCGTACTGGTCAGAGCACAAAGAAAGAGGAGACACATTTTAGGTTAGGAGCACTGGTGTGGTGCCGGCCTAAGACCCTCGGGCGTAAGAATCAGTAGGTGGTAGGGATAGAGGATCAGACAGAGGAAAACTGCTGGTGTGTGGTGGTGAACTAGTAGAGGAACTGCCAGTATGGTGTGGTATATGCTCTCTAAATTAGTGAAGTATGGAGGAGGCGGCTTATTTGTACCTGACAGCGGTGATGGAGTGGATGTGGATAGGTGCAGATCTCAACTGATCGGTTTGAATTTGCTGATCCTTATAACCACCTGGGTTGAGTCTTATTAGTTGGGATTGACAACTGGAGGTTTATCCGTCGTTATTCCCAGCTGCTTGTCGAGCTGTAAAGTCAAGTAGTGAGATAAGGCCCATAAGGGTGCTTAATAGCCTTTGCAATCTACGGGATCCATCTCGATCTGTCGCTGAGATGGAGAGAATTACTGCCATGTAGCGGGACTTTTGGATTGCAGTCAGAGTGCCTTCGGAAGGCGGTATGACTTCGGAGTGTAGATGAAGGATGCCTTCGAATAGGAGGTGGCGGAGACTTCAAGATGAGTTCCTAAGAGCCGATTCATGTTCCTATCACTAGATACATATCGTGATCCTGACAAGGGTCAAATTTTTACCACTACAAGAACACTAATTAAAATTAAAATTTTAACATTTTTTCTTATTAATGAACTGAAAATTCTGATTTGATATCAATCTCTATTCTATATTTTATATTTATCTAAATTACTTTTTCGTGTTTTTTTTTTAAATATGATCTTGCAGCTATTTATGTGATGAGATCTTTAATTGGAGCAATGGTGAAGAGAGATGCAGGAGCCTTTGGCTTCTCCCTCTCGGAGGTCATGCAGCCAAAAAGGAGGTGATGTGGTTTCAAAGATACCCCTTGCTTCAGTTCAGTTCGGGGCAATCCTAGTCTCGGCCTCTTCGTATTGCGATTTGTGCCTTTGGAAATTGACAATATCGATTTAAATAAGTCATCGTCCCAATCAGACCAAAAGAAGAAGTTTAAGCCATCCAAACCCCTAAAATCAAATTTAAAGCCAAATAGGGTTTCTCTTAATCCTAATCAGACTAGAAGATTATGTCACAGGTTTGGACAGCATATCCGACCTAAAGGAAAACAAAAAGGGAAAAAGAGAAAAGAAAATTTGTGAAATGGTATTTCCTCTCTCGCTTTTCAAAAAGTATCATATTCAAAAACCTCCAATTTTTAAGGGGTGGTAGTGTTGTTGGTGTCGTTGGAGATGCAGGTGTTGATGAACGGCATGTCGATGGAGATAAAGGACATGGAAATGAAGTGAAAGTGATGTTGGTGGCAAAGGGACTGTTGGCGATAGTGAGAGAAAAAGAGGTGACATAGGAGAATGTGATGAGAGAGAAAGTGGTGATTGTAAGTGTTTGCGGAAGCAATGGTGTTACAGGCGATGGATGGGATGCCAGAGTGGGGAGTGCTGCTGTCGGCGCAGGGGGGTGGGGGCGGAACTAGCTGTTGGCTGGGCCTTGATTTTTCATATATTGTCTTATACCTCTTTCTTTTTTAATTTTCTTTTGACAAATTTATTCTTAGTTCCGCTCCTGATTTGATATTAGTAAAGATTAAGATAAAAATATGATTGGAAAAACTACCCGATTAGGATATGGATCTTGTTCGTTTGATGTCACGATGGATCTCACCGTGAAGTGCTATGACACCCTTCACCATGCTTCTAGAGTAGAGGTTGACCGACTCGAATTCGACCTTGAAGATTGCATTCTGACTCCAATTGAAACTTTGAGTTCTTCCCCATTGAAAAACTCAATTAACAAAAATTTCTAACTTTTGTGAGTCTGCCATCCTGATCCTTTTCTACATTTTTCAATAATTTGATATTTCTATAGTCTCTTCAAATGTGCAAATTGCTAAAAGATTTATAATTTTTAAATATTTACAACTTGCATCTAATTGTTTTGATCTGACAACTCATTTAGCAAAATGAGCTAATATGAGATAGAAATTAATGAGGCCCGCCCATTTTTCCTACTAACTACGTAAGAATTGAGCGGCACTACTTTCAATCTCATGACAACTCATTTTGTAAAATGAGCAGTCAGCTCATAAACAACTTCCCTTTAATAAATATTTGTTTTTTTCATACTTTTACATCACTATCTCACTACATTTTTTGAGAAGATATCTCACGACATTTTATGTATTTTCGTTTGAAACAGACATGCCTGCCGAAAACAAGTTGGGTATAATGGCGAAAACACTGACAGGAGATTAAGCTTTCAAATAGACCAATTGTCCAGCGCAATCATAGCCGTACAGCATATTGCGGGCATGACCCTACGCAGTAGCCAAGATACATATAAACTCTACAATTGCACCTTTACAAAAGCTGTAGGGTTCTTCCAGCGGAACATTCTTTGATTATAACATTAAAGCCTCCGTATATACATTTAGTGCATGCACAAGATACTGTTAAGCCGATCTTTTGGCCTTTCTCCACTGTTGCCATGCCTGCCCGAATAATCAACCAAAGTTATGGAACACTACCGCGCACTCCACGCAGAACTGGGCTTCATATAACAACGCTTAATGATGAAGCCTAATTGCAAAATGAAGAGAGTAACTGTCTGAAAACCAAAAGGCTGGCCCTGCTAAATTCAGATTAAATTTTAAAAAAGAAAAAGAAAAAGAAAAAGAATGGAAAGGGAAGACACGGGAACCATATCATGTGCTTCTACTCGGGCGTTCTTCAATTTCCAAGCAGGAGCAACTTAGCCCTCTGTTGAATTTTCACAAGCAAAGTCATGCTTATGGCTTCAGAACTGGCACGACTCCAAGTCCTGGTAACACCCAACAAATCACGGATGACAGCAACTTCCTCATCCTTCATGAGACTCGAGTCCCTATACAGTTCACTCTTGTGTCTCCCATAATTGATTTCAAACTGGGATGACTTTGCCATGGCCTTCTCAAGAACAGAGGAAGGTATGCCTGGATTGCCAATGATGATTAGTGAGTTTCCTTTCAATAAACTTAATTAGAACCAACGACGGTAAGTAATTTTCCTTTTCAATATATAAAAAAAAAAAAAAAACTCATTTAAAACGAAAATTGTAAGTGTCATAAACTTGTATCTATATACTTACAGATGTACTGACCTCTAACATAATGCCAAAATTAACACACTCCTGCTTATAAAGGGCTAGATTTATGGCACGTGCAAAAAGCATGTGCATTTTATCTCTTGGAAGAGTTATGTCGAGAGTGGAATTAAATATTCTAACATATGGATTGTCAGGATCAATCAGGGGAGTGGCAGGACATGCATTAGTTCGTATACCCCTAAAGAGTATGCATTATATAAGTAGAAATAAAGATAAAAACAACTTGCAATTATTCTTTGACCCATTTACTATGACCTTTTTCTTCTTTTTCTTTTGTGGGAATATGCATTATAAAGCAACACAAACATACTGAAATTGCAATTAAATAATACATATCAGATTTAACTACAATTGTTACCACAATCTGTGGCTGCTTTCAGCAAAAATACCCTCCGTTACCCATTGAGAATCTAGATGAAGGTTCCTTCTTGGCAAATAGGCTACTGGTTAGGACTTGTGAGACCTTAAATTAAATTTAAATTGCCGCCATCCACCATGGTAAGACATACAAATCCTTTACTAACTTTTCCCATTGATGATTTATAGACATACTTTTGACCTCAAAAAGGATTGAGGTGCCAAAAAGCAGGAAAATTCTATACAGGTTTTATACTGAAAAATCCCAAAACCTGTCAAAAAAGGGCAAATAAAATATGTAATTCAAAATTTTAGAAAATTGCATTTACATCGTTGTTTATAGATAACTTCCATAATTTTAAGGTTGACTTTAATAAAACATATAGTGTCCACTGGAAGGCACACAACCCTTCTAAGACCCAGGTGCTAAACTTGCTTTCTTTTCATTCCCCACCCCCCCCCCCCCCCCCCAACCCTCGTCTCTCAAAAAAATTTCTCAAAATTCTAGTCTCCTTTATTGAAAGCAATAAAGCCTTTAAATAAGCTTATAAGACTAACTTCTCTCCACACATCCGACGTAGGACTAAAAGACTATAAGGCTAAATAAAAGAAAAGTAAAAGACATACTAGAATCAAAAAGAAAAATACAACCTCGAATCAAATTCTCAAATGACTTTGATGTCCCCATCACAAACACTCTAGATTAGCTTGCAATATTGTGAACTAACAAATTTCAGTCACATGGATAGTGATTGTTATTTTAGTTTTTGAGGTACTTGGTTTCGGTGGAGATCTTCCTGATATGCATCCTTGTTTGGACTCTCCAGAAGGCTACCGCAAATAAATTGTATTTAGGCCTAGAAACTCCTATTTTACTCTTTTTTATTCAAATATTAAGGCTACAAAAGATGCATCAACACTTAAAGATATCAACAGTTATACTAAATATTAAGATAATTAATTAAACACTCAAATAATCCCAACATCATCTAACCAATTTGTCGTAATGTTAAATGAGTGGGGTTGAATCCATGTAGAGCAATAAATGTGTTGGGTCTTAAATAAAAATAAGAATTTGATCTTCCCAACTAAACTCGTGCAGCATCAATCTATGTCTAAAGCAAATTGTTCATGTTCCCTGACTAAGTGCAATTTGAGAGAATTTTGAGCCATCTCATCCAGCTGGGCTAGACTAGTATATCGCAAAAGACGTAAATATGTACACATGCAAGAGAAAGATTGTAAATCCTTGATAAATCATGTTGTAAATGATAAACCTCATCCGATCTCCCCGTTGGTGGTTGAGAAAGAGGGATCAGCACTTTCCCCTCGTGGACGTAGGCTTCTAAAGAGGAATCACGTAATTGAGTCTTTTTTCTTGTTGGGTTTCATGAAGTTTTTCACTATTTTTATGTTGGGCACTCTTTCTCAGTTAACCTTGTCCGTGAATAGATATTTTAATTTTCCAGCACCCAAAAAAAAGGGCTTTCTCGGGACATACCCAACTCAACAACATTGAAACTTATCAAACTTATAAATTTGGATAGGGAGGGATTTGGGAGTGGAGAATGACGACAAAAATGCATATTAGTCAAAAATTATAAAATGAAAAAGATACTGTTCTCAACGTAGAACTTACCTTCTGTACACAAGTGAGCCCGGGCTACGATTAATTTTGGAGATTGTGATAATGGAATAAATGGGAAAAAAAAATGATATTTTGAATGGAGTAAATGCAAATTGCAAATCTAGAGTAAGAACATTAAAAGGCATATTTGGAAGGGAGTCGCACTCAGGAATACCTGCTAAACGAGCAACATTAACACCATAACTTTTAGGACATGAACCAGGAGTCAATCTATAAAGGAATGTAACTTCTTCCACACCTCCAATTCCTCTCCCAACTTGGCAAGCCATATGAAACAGTGATACCTAGGATGACATGCAGAATGGTGAAAGAAGGTCCTACAGTGAATTAAGAACAGAAGAAATCTCACATAAATAAATGATAAACCTCAATATCATTCTCATATTCTAGTGCTAATCGATGATAGTGAGTTGAAAACAACCCCCGACACTGTACTTTGTGCGCCAGATAGTCTAAAACAGAAGCCCTGAAAATTACACATATACCAATATCAGTAGCTCATAAAATAACTTCACATCATATTAGCAAAAAACTTAATGCTAATGTCTAATCAAGAATAAGCCTTACCAAGCTTTACAAAAATATTTCAGATCAATAATATACTTACGCAATAGCTTGCCCATCAGAAGTTGATGTGCCTCTTCCAAGCTCATCTAACGCCACTAGAGAATTTTGGGTCGCAGAAGACTACATCAAAAATAAGAATTTATAGTTATAAGAATGGACCAAGGTACTCAGATATGAACTAAACATGCAACTACATGATAGAAGCCATGTTTTAAATATCGGCCGAGTCAGCCAAGATATCGTCCGATATCTCCTTTTTTGCCTGCTGCCGATATAATATGGAGAAATCGTTCGCCATATCGTTTGCAACAAAAAACAAATATCGGCTGATAAATTGCCCGATATCGGCCGATAAATCACCCGATATATCGCCCGATATGAAATAACTTATTTATTGCATGACTGCGTGTAAGTGAACATTATTTTTTTTACTGTCTTTACATGCATATTACTTCCTTTTTGTTAGGTAGATGATATCTATGAAACTAAACCAACTTTTAGTTATCAGTATTTCATTATATATAGTGTCCAATATGAACGCCCGATATGCGCGCGTATCCCCGATATCCCCCCCGATCTCCGATATGAAAAACCCCCATCCGATACGATCCTGATATCCGATATTTAGAACCTTGGATAGAAAAGACAAAATGAATTACAAGCAACTTGCTTGAATACTTTCCAGGAAACTCTCACCAGCATTGATGCAGTCTCTGAGAGTTCCATCAAGAATGTACTTTGACCTGACATAATATGGTCTCTTGCTCCCATTCGAACAAAGATGCGGTCAACAGGTGTCAACTCAAAGCTTTCTGCCGGAATATCTGCTCCAAGCTGCAAAGATATAACTGAAGTGAAGAAATGAAAACAAATAAGATACAAAAAAAAAAACTTTACTACTTTCCTTGCTTACCTGTGCTAAAATTACAGCCATACAAACTTGACGAAGAAGAGTTGATTTACCACCCATGTTTGGACCAGTCAGAAGGATAAAGTTGGCATGTCCAGCAGCACCACCAATGTGTACATCATTGGGAACAAAAGAACCTTTTCCTAAAGCATCACTTCTGATAACAGGATGCCCTAGACTTGTGGCAGAAAGATAAGGAGCGTTATTACTTGACGGACATATTTCCTTGATAATGGGCTGGCATGTGTGTCCTTCATAGTAATTGCTGGCAATAGATAGACTAATCAATGCGTCTAGCTCTGCATCACCCATCACAAAGAATCAATCAAATAGTAATTTAGCTAGAGTAAACAAAAAAAAGAAATAAAAATGATGTGAAATTTAGTGCCGTGGCAAGTTGGGAATTCATAGGGCGGGATGAGAGTTACTAGATGCAATTTTTTTAATTTTTAAAATTATTTTACGCAAAGAAAAATATGAAATTCTTAACAATCACATGATGCAAGTTTTCCTGCCTAAACCATTCTCTGAAACCAAACTGATGTGAAACAGGGACCCTATGGTGTAGGTAATCAGTGATAAACCTAAATTCTGCAACGTTTCATCAAAAATATGATCTTTGGTAGGAAAGAATTTAAAATTAGCAATGAAACAAGATGGATTTAAAAATTATTTGCATTTGTAGCTTAGACAACCAACATCTTAAGAATTCAATTGCAATACTCAGTTAATATAAACAGTCCTATTCGCAATATCAAGTTCAACAGATAACAAGAATAACAGAATCACACACGATCTCACGACTATAGTGACAGCACAAAATACTGATAAAAATCTAGAGAATAAATTTGCATCCAACTATTAATCTGAATGTTGAAGAAGAATTTTACCCACTGAGAAGACACCATGTAATTTGTTGAATCACTGTACTGCTTGACCCTGTTGATGTTGTTATTGTTGATTTTGGTGTTGCTGAAGTTGGCACTGTTCTCGACGATGTTAATAAGCAACTGATGTTGTGCCTCTGTGTTGCTGCAGGATCAGCGAGGAGTTGCTGAACAAAAATGATGTAAGAAGAAACATGTTGGCAGAGGTTGCCGTTGTAGATGATGATGAGGGTTGCAGCTGAGTTGAAGAAGATGAAGATGACGAGTAGGGAGGAAGCCGAAGTCGGGCGGCGGAGGGGAAACCGCGGGGTGCACTTCAGACCTACTTGCGTAGATGACAAATGTGACGATCTTGGCTCTCGTGAGATCACAGTTCAAAGACTCGGCCGAGTCGGCCGAGTCGTATCCGTCTCGACCCGCTCCGAGACGAGTCCGAGTCACGAGTCGGTCGACTCAACTCAGAGGAGACCAACTCGGCCGAGAATCGGAGTTGACTCGGTCGACTCGGCATTATGATGATTTTGTACCTCATCGCAATTCAATGTGAAAATAACTACATTAGCATGTATTTATGAATGTAGTTTGTGCAATTTATTATATTGTGCATGTATTTTGATATACTTCTACTGACGACGCATGTATTTATACTTTCGCTTTATATTTAGTGTGCTAGGTGATATATTTTAGACATGTAATACATGAATGTGGATATCTACATTTTATTAAGATTTGTCGTGATTTTTTCAGAATTTTTTGAGCTTTCTATGTAGCGTTTTGCGCGTATCGCCCGATACCGATCCGAGTCGCCGAGACCGATCCGTCTCAGTGCCCGCCGAGTCGGCGGCCCAGACCACAACTGTGAACCATGCGTGAGATGTAGAGGCGTGGGCGAGGTTGTAGAAGAGGACTCGCGGGATGAATCCGGTTGGCCTGGGTTAGACCCTGTAGGCAGAGGAGTAGGGGTGAGGGGCCGATGCTGCTGGGTTGGGTTGCTAGTGTTGACGAGGGTGAGCACGCGGGTGGATTCTTGCGTTGAAGGTGAAGATGGTGATTCTCTGTTGGGTGTGTTTGCAGGTAAAAAAGAAAGGAAGAAGAAAAGGTGTGGGGTTGGAAGTGGGGTCACGTGGAGAAGGAACAGTAATGGGATGTGGGTTTTGTTTGTTTTGATTTTTTTTTTTTGTTGGGATCTGATTTTTGTATTTCTGGTGGGATTTTGGCTTTGAATTTTAGGAAAGAATTGAATGGAATTTGTAATTGGGATTTGAGAGAGGAGATAAGGGTGATTTGGAGGGGATAACTAGGATAAGGCTTCACACTCAAAATCCTATCTCGAAAAGGAGTTTCACACTCACTCTGATATTTAAATTTTCAAATAGGAAATTCAAACTTTTTTCATTAGTAATCTTCATTACAATTTTATTGGAAAAATGCCTTAATATAGGCTTACAAAACTGAGGACTTTCTCTACGTAGTCGATGTGGGACTAAAAAGGAAAAATATAAAGATAAAACAAAAAGAAAACAACATCGACTCAAATAAATAAAAAATACAGACTCCAATTGACTGAAACAACTCGAACAGTGGCGCTCTTTGAATGTCCGCATCAAAAAAAGGAACAATTCGAGAGATCACATAGACTCGACAAAAACTGACATGGTGGAAGTTCTAAGAAACAATGACTGACATCAGAAGTGATACTCGCTTTATGATTGGCAAGGAAGCATAAAATCATCCTGAAACACTTAATTTGATTTGATGGTTCTGGTTTCAGCACAACCCCCCCCCCCCACCCCTAAAAAAAAAAAAAAATTAAGAACAAATCAAATATTGTGGAGGGAAAAAAAAAACTTAATAATTTCTTCTAGAAGAGCTAACTGCAGATACTTCCTTGAAGATAAATGTAAGTTTCGTCTGAATTATAAAAAATACATATTGGTCAATCTTACTCCATTTGTGGCATATATTAATTGATACAGGCATATATTATTGATGCATTTATCTTCAATAAACTGAATTAACAGTAATATGCAAAAATTTGATATAGAGAGGAATAAATTGTGATGGCATTCAAACTATAAAGTTAAGGAAACAAAAATATTAATATCAAACAGAGAACAAATAAATACACGCAAAAAAATTTCGCCTCAATTTTCTTTTATTGAACAAGCGACAAAACTTTTCCCTCATAAAGTAATACGAAGCAGAGGGAATAAATCCTCTATATGTTGGTCATGTTTCTCGGCAGATCAGCAGTGGTTGAAAAGCGGCTCTCCATGAAACCTTCAAGACTCTGTGTTGCAAATTTAGTTCATGAAATGCAGGATGACCACTACAAAATGAGAGATAAACCTGAATGAAGATAAGGTTGTACAGGGAATCTCGGAGGCATGATACAAATATAAACATAAAAATTTAGGTCATAGAAGATGGGAGAAAAGATCTGAAAGAAATATTCAGTTTACTGACAACAATTTCACATCTTAATCTGCCAAATTCTACTGTCGTATTGTGCCCAACTTAGAATTCTGATGATTGCCAAGTTGCAATTGCAGAGAAAGGGGATATAAAGAGGCTACCAAGGTCCTTACTACTGCACCAAAATTTTGAAGTTAAGGTAAGATAGAAAACACCTTTGGAGAAACTGCTTTGATAAGTAGACCTGCCAACTGCTTTGAAGATAGAGTAAATGGGAGAGAAACTACCTTTTTGGTCCATGCATACCTGACAAGATGACAGTCAACCTCTATATGTTTAGTCCTCTCATGGAACTCCTGAATTTGTGCGATATAGATAGCAGACTGATTATCACAAAACATAAGCATAAGGCCAAGATGACGAAAACTAAACTCCAATAACAAAATTTTCAGCCACATCATTTCACAAGTAGTATGTGCCATGGCTCTATAGTCAGCCTCTGCACTGGATCTAGAAACATCTTGTTTCTTGCTCCGTCCTCAACGAATGTGCAATAGACAGTAGTGGACTTCTTATCTCCCTTATTACCAGCATATCCTGAGTCAGAATAGCAAAAAATATAAACATGTTCATGTTTCTTGTACAACAAATCTTTTCCAGGAAAGCTTTTGATATAAGCAAGAGTCCTCAGAGCAGCTATCCAGAGAACCTTTATAGGCTGATGTATAAACCTACTCAGTACTCCAACTGCAAAGGTTATATCAGGCCTAGTAACTGTCAAGTAGATCAACTTCCCAATCAATCTCCTATACTGTCCAGGGTCATCGAGTAGATGATTATTATCACACCATAATCCACATTTGCTTCCATTAAAGTGCTAGCAGGTTTGCACCCCAACATGTCAGTTTTCTCAAGGAGATCAAGTGTATATTTCCTCTGAGATAGAAGTAAACCATGCTTTTGATAAGCACCTTCAATCCCAAGAAAATATCTTGATTCCCCATATCCTTCGTCACAAAATGTCGTTTGAGATACTCCTTTGTTTCTGTTAAGGCCACAGAGTCACTCCCAGTTAGCAAAATATCAACATATACAGTCAGTATCACTGAGCTAAACTTAGTACGACAAACACTGAGTGATCTGAATGGCAACGAGCAAAATTCAATACCAGAGATAACCATACTGAACTTCTCAAACTATGCCCTTGGACTCTGTTTGAGTCCATAGATCGCCTTCCTAAGTCTACAGACAGTATTCTCCCCCTGAGCAATATACCCTGGATGTTGCTATATATAAACTTGCTCCTTCAAGTCCCCATAGAGAAAGACATTCTTGACATCTAGTTGAATTAAGGCCCACTCCATATTAATAGCAACAGAAAACAGAATTCGAATGGAGTTCAGCCGAGCAACTGGTGAAAAAGTCTCAAAGTAGTCCACGCCATAGGTCTAAGTATATCCTTGGCAACAAGCCGGCCTTATACCTATCCACTGCACCATTAAGGCGATGCTTCAAGGTATAAACCCATCGACAACCCGCAACATCTTTGGGTGCAGAGACCAACTCCGAAATTCCTTGAGAAATAAGAGCATCCATCTCCTCATCCATAACCTGCTTCCAAGCAGGTATCAATAAAGCCTCCTCATACGATCTGAGTAAAGATACAGAGAACAAAGACAAGGCAAACTGACGAAAAGAGGGAATAAGATGATCATATAAAACAAAATAAGAGATATGATGATCAGAACGAGACCGTTTACCTTTGCGAAGGCAATGAAACATTAAAATTAGAAGAAGGTATTGACGGTTGAGGAGGTAGACCTTCCACTGGAGAGGAGGCGGCCGGAAACGGTTCAGAGGTAAAAACTTTTTGCCGATGAGTGTAGACATGTTTGAAATCTTTCCCGAGATGGCTTTGGTTCAGGTGGCGTTGCAGTGTCTTTTAATGACACTGGCGAAGAGACATCATAAACAACAGCAGGTGCAGGCAAAGGAATTGACGCTAAAAGAGAAATAAATTCCGATGCAGTAACTGGACCTTGTGGAGAAAAGTATGGAACTGATTCAAAAAATGTGACATCATCTGACACAAAATACTTTCTGGTTGATGGACTATAACACCGGTATCCTTTTTGATTTCAAGAATACCCAACAAAGACATTTTATAAACCTAGGGGACAATTTATTCAAACCTGAAGACAAATCCTGAACAAAACATGTACAACCAAAAATACGCAGAGGACCTGAGAAGATATTTTTGTCAGGATACAGACATGAAAAAGAGATTTTATGATGAAGAACTGAGGAGGGTATCCTATTAATCAAATGACATGCGCTTAACACTGCATCAACCCACAAATACTTCTCAACAAGCATATGAATCATCATGGTTCAAGCAACATCTAAGATGTGTCTGTGTTTGCGTTCCGAACACCATTCTGTTGGAAAGTATTGGAGCAGGATGTTTGATGAATAATCCCATTCTTAGAACAAAAAAAAGAGGGCATCAGTTTTCATATATTCTAGGGCATTATCAGTACGACACACACGGATAGAGGTAGCAATTTGAGTTTTTAATTCATTATGGAAAAGTTTGATGACACCAGAAACTTCAGACCTCTTTTAACAAATATAGCGAAGTCATACGAGAGAAATCAACATAAATGAGAAAATATCTAAAACTTTTGGATGAAGGCACACGACTAGGACCCCAGATATTAGAATGAACTAACTTAAATGTAGAACTACTACGGTTATTCACTCAACTCGGAAAAGAGACACGATGATCCTTGCCCAACTCACAAGACGCACAACCAAGTGTAGAAAAAGAACTCAATAGAAATTGCCGAACGAAACTTCTGCAATAAGGGATAACCCAAACGCCAGTGCCAGAGTAGAATAGGATCAGGCTGACCTGCAACTAAGACAGTAGGGGACACTCCATCCAAATAATATATGCCTCCTCTCTCATAACCTAAACCAATCCTCCTCCCAGTTGTCAGGTCCTGAAAGACACAATAAGAAGAAAAAAAGTTAAACTGTAGTTATGTTGTTTGGTAAGCTAGATGATGGATAACAAGCTTACAGGAAATTTTAAAATATATAACACATTTTTAAGATTCAAGAATGGAGTAGCCTGAATTACCCCATCACCAAGGACAGGAGATTGTGTACCATCAACAATGTTAACAGAAGAAATTTTAGTAGAAAGATGTATAGAGGTGAATTTGTCCTTAATACCTATCGTGTGAGATGACGCTCCTGAATCTAATATCCAAGGTCTGTGAGGAGAGACAATATAAACATTCATACCTGAAGAGGATAGATGAGTTGATGAATGACCTGTCTAATAGAACTCGAGCTGACGTAACCTGTCGTCCTGTGATATCTGAACAGTAAGAGCACCAGAAGGTGCAGAGGTAGTATCCAAGAGAACATGAGCAGCATCATCAGGGAGCCAAGATGGAGAAATAACAAAGGATGGAGTACTTGAGACAATCGATATTGTAGCCAGTTATAAAATCACCAGAAAAATAGCCAGTAATAACAGTAAACAACCAGTAATGAAGAGAAACAAGTAACTTAGCAACCAGATAGTAGCATAGATAGTCTTAAAAGATCATATGTAAAAATCTAGTTTGGCAGCACCAAAGAAGACTTGTAGATCATCAAGAAGACCAGCTCGTAAGCAAAAATCAGATATTTAGAGAAGTTGTGACACTCCTTGGAAATGTTGGAGGTGTTGCGGCACTATTAGAGGTGGGGCGGCAATCCTTGGAGTCTTGGAGAAGATGGTTGAGAAGAGGAAAGAATTTTAGGGTTAGGGTTTCCTTTGCTCTAATACCATGTAGAGAAATTACCCTAAAAATGAATTGATTGATAATAAAGGAGACAATACAAATATATAATATAAGTGATGGGTACGAGTCTATTGGGCAGAAGCCTAGTAGCTCAATAACCAATAGCCCAATAACTATTCTAACAAGGGCAATATATTTAACTCTAAACACATCCTGGTTGGTCGAGCTGCCTTTTTAATGGCCCAAAACATGAGCTTTGTGCGATGATATTTTTTAAATCCGCCTTTTAAATACGCTTGGGGTTAGAATTGAATTTTGGTTGCTCTAATACCATATTCAAGTCCATATCAATGCACAAGAACTCCAAACTTAAAGTGAGGGTTGAGGGTAAAATATTTGTTCTAATAGAGAAAATTGCCCACTGACCCCTTAAAAGTTGTTTAACTACATAGGACCTATTATAAGGAGGAAAACAACTAATATTATAATGCCCCTCAAAATTTGTGCAAAACAAATTTATCCAAAGAAAAATAAAAGCAAAACAAGCCATTATGCCTACTAAATTCTATACCAGTAAAAGCTACATGATTGTTTTTTCTTACCACATGTGGCCCCACATGGATCATATACATAGTTCACTTTACAACAATTTTTATAATTGAATATAATTTAGCCATATGCTATGGAGTATTTAGGTAGAATAAATTTTACGTTTAGTTTAAATTTAAATATCTATACTATTACAATGTGAGAAGGTGGCTGTTGGATGTCATGTCTGGATGTCAGTTCTCACCAAAAAGGAATTAGAGGCGAGCCCTACATATAGACCGAACTTTCAAACTCATTATTTATTGCACGTCACAAAAGTCTAGCTACTTTTATACTGATATGTCCCATCACCACCCCGCCACCCCCTAAAAAGATTAAAAATAAAAAATATTTAAAAGGAAAAAAGAGAAGGAGAAAGTAAAACAAATGCTAATATTACCAAGTTAGATATACCATGATAGATGTAAACTATCAAGAGATGCTTACAGAAAATTTTATGTATTGCTGAAAAGAGGGCATAGCTTACGCCCCTTGATTACTACTCTCTTTTAGCATAGAATACATTTTAGTGATTAGCATACAATACAACTTATATGTTGGGATTTGCCTTATTTTCAAGAAGAGATGACGGTCCAAGAAGATCTAATTGAATTAGAGAAGATGAAGACTTGGAATTAGAGAAAACGAAGACTTGGAACAGAAGAAGCATATCTAGCAAGGGCTAGATCAGTCGACTGTATAGTTGACTGCAGCTCAAGGCCAGACGACTGAGAAGTGTTTCAGGAGTCAACTGATAGGCATTATACGTCGACTCATGAAGGACCAGTCGACTAGTCTAAAGGACAAGTCGACTGATCGACCCTTCTGAAACGTGAGCAGTTCCCAAATTCAGAGGCGGTGCAAGTTCCCTTTTATGGTGGAGTTCGATTAGGAATCAATTCAAATTCAATGAATTATTTGTAAAGTTTAAAAGGTGTAGAATTCTTTTAGATCAAAAAAATCAACTTCTACAAGAATTGATCAAGTTCTTCAAGCATCCGACGACCAAGATCATCCCATAGTGTGAATAGAGTTTGTATTGTAAAACTCTATAAACAAAAATTGTAACCTAGTATATTGTAACACAAGAAAATTCAGAGAAAGCCAAAAAAGAGAGAGGAAGGTGACTGTGCAAAGAGAGAAAGAGTACTCTTGTAATCTAGAGGGATTCAAGGGGAAGGTGAATACTCTTGTGAGAATCAAGGGGAAGGCTAGATCTTTTCCACTAAGTTAATAAATAAAACTCTCCCAAATTCTCTCCCCGTGAACGTAGGCCAAGTTTGGGCCGAACCACGTTAAATCCTCGTATTTTTTATACTTTTTGTCTTGATATTGCTAGTTTTCTTTTGCAAGAATTACATATTGTCACAGTTTCGCAACGTCAATTACGGCCTTGGTCATGCATAACAGTTGGTGTCATAACCGATTGTAGGTTTCAACAATTAGTATCATAACTGTCGTGTCACAACAATTGGTATCAGAACTTAAGGTTGACGAGAAAGCGATATGTCGAAGATGAAAATTTCTATGAGCAAGTTCGAGATCGAGAACTTCAATAACAAAGAAAACTCCAATCTATGGCAAAAGAGGGTGAAGCTGTCGTCTTCACAAGACCTTAAAGGGAAAGTAAGCAAAACTTACAGGTCAAATGAGGATTTGAGGAGTTGGATCTAAAAGAGACAAACACGATCTAATTATGTCTCGCAAATGAATTCATGTACAACATGATGGATGAAGGGAGGTTAGAAATGTTACATATGACAAAGAGCCTCTCTAACAAATTGTACTTGAAAAAATAACTGTATAGGCTACGCATATGGAAGGGACACAACGGTGCTGGAGCATCTGAACTTTTCTACAAGATCATCAACGAGCTACTAGTTGTCGATGTCAAAATCGACGAGGACAATGCGTTAATACTTCTCAGTTCGCTTCCGGAGTTATATGATCACATCGTAACCACCATGCTCTACAGTAAGAAAACTCTCATCTTGGAGATCACATCAACTCTCTTATCTAATGAGATCAAAAAAAGGTCAAATCAAGTTGAACAAGAAGGATCAGGTTTGGTGGTCATAGAAAGGAAAGAAAGAGCAGAAAAAAAAGTTTGGGTTCGACCAAGGTTCTAAATATCGGATATCGGGATCGTATCTGATGTGGTTTTTTTCATATCGGATATCAGATATCGGGCATAGCGCGCATATTGGGTGTTGGACACTATATATAATAAAATATTGATAATTAAAATTGGTTTAGTATCATAGGTAACATCTACCTAATAAAAATGATATAATATGCATGCAAAGATAGTAAAAAACAATGTACATTTGCACGCAGTTGTGCAATAAATAAGTTATTTATATCGGGCGATATATTGAGCGATTTATCAGCCGATATTTCAAATATTAGCCTTTTTTGCTGCAAACGATATAGCGAACGATTTCCCAAATCGTATCAACAATAGGCAAAAAAAGATATATCAGACGATATCTCAGCTGACTCGGCCGATATTTAAAACACGGGGTTCGCCGAAGGCGTGTCACTTTTGTCAACAAGACCAATGGAAGAAGGATTGCAAGCGTCGACAAGAGTGGTTGAAGAAGAAGGAGCAAGCTGCGAAGGCATACGTAGCAATGAGCGGTATTGACACTAAAGTATTAATGACTTCCTACGTTGAAAAAACACTTCTCAAGGTAAAGGCTGTATATATGATTCTGGTAGTATGGTTCATGTATGTTCCCAGAAAAAGATATTCAACTTCTTGGTTGCTTAGAAGAAAGGGATTATCAAAGTGGTAGATGGCTCAACTTGCGGGTCATCGACACTGAGACAGTCAATGTTATAAGTCGAGATAGGACAGTGCGTACTCTAAAGGCGGTCTGGTGTGTCCCGAATAGAGTGCCAATCTAATATCCATAAGAGTGTTCGACGTAAAAAAATGCCGGATCCATGTGCAACAAGGCGTCATGGTTAGCCAAGGAGATAGGGTAATCCTAAAAGGAAAGAAGAGTGGAGGAATATACAAGCTGAAGAAAGAAAACTCAATTCAAGATGAAGTTTCAATGACAAGCTTGGAAGAGAAGTCATCGCGAGTTAGAGCTTCAAGAAAGACTATGATGGGACGTGAACCGGGTCAAAGTGTTGCAAAAAAGAGAAAATGTGCAGCCGGGCGAGGCTTGAGTACGCTCAAGGCTGAACGGTGAATCAGCCAAAGACCCCAGAGAGGGGGCAAAAATAAAAGGCTTCACGGAAGGGTTACAATCAAGAAAAGAATCAAAGTACAAAATTTTCAAGGTGTTTTGCTAAAAGTTTGAAAAGCAAGTCAAGGTGGAGATTGTTGAAATTTTGCCTTATTTTGAAGAAGAGATGATGGTCCAAGAAGATCCAATCAAATTGGAGAAGGCGAAGACTTGGAGCAGAAGAAGCAGATCCAGGAAGGGCCAGATTTGACTGGAAAGATACAGAGAAGGAAATGTTTAAAAGAGTCAACTTATAGACATTATAAGTCGACTCATGAAGGACCAGTCGATTGATCGACGTTCTGAAGCGTAAGCAGTTTCCAAATTCAAAGGCGACGCGACTGATCGAAGCTTTGAACCGTCAGCAGTTTCCAAATTCAGAGGCGACGCGACTGATCTCTTTTCTGGTGGAGTTCGAATTGAAATCAGTTTCTATTCAATGAAGATTTGTTTCTAAAGTTTAAAGGGTCTATAATTATTTTAGATCAAGGAGATCAACTTCTACAAGTTAAGTTCTTCAAGCATCCGATGACCAAGATCATCTTATAGTTTGAATAAAGTTTATATTGTAAAACTCTATAAATAAAGATTATAATCTAGTATATTATAACACAAGAAAAATCAGAGGCAACCAAGAAAAAAGGAGAAAGGTGACAATGCAAAGAGAAGGAATACTCTTGTAATATAAAGGGATTCAAGAAAAGATGGATACTCTTGGGGAATGAAGGGAAAGGTCAGATCTCCTGTACAAAATTTATTAATAAAACCCTCTCAAGTTTTCTCTCCGTGAACGTAGGCCAAGTTTGAGCCAATCATGTTTTTTCTACTTTTTTGTCTTGGTATTACTAGTTTGCTCTACAACAGTTTTCTTTTGCAAATATTATGTATTGTCACGATTCCGCAATGTCGATCACGGTCTTGGGCGTGCACAACAGTTGGTGTCATAACCTGATTGTCGTCTCAACAATTGGTATCATAGCTGTCCTGTCACAACATAATATGCTGAACAAACAGACAAACATTTTTCAAATTCAGTGATGAGGGCAAGATACTATTTTTTTAAGGTATGTTAACCATTGAGCGAAGATACGTAGATGAAGAGTTATTGCTTCTAATGGGATGAGTTATGGGCAGGTGAAATGTTAGCGTATATCGTATCAGTAAATGGATATGTTAGAACCATTCTTCATAGGATTGGTGTAGAGTATGACCCATAAGCTACAACCATTAACCACAAAAACCATACCTTGTCTTTTGATGGGATATGAGAAGATAGTGGTTGGAGGGAGCAATGAAGCATTGGTCTCACTGACGCAAAATGAAAGGAGAAGTTAAGGTTTATGGTGGGAATGGGGGAAGAACAAATCTAGGGTTTATAAGTTTGGGAAAAAAGATAAAAATTAGGGCTTCGCACCTAAGTGAATCGCTCACCCACTTTATACTTCACATAAAGATTCAAAGAAACACAATAAGGGTTTCAATTTCTCAATAACTCATTCATTCAACGATTTCCAAATAAAATCTTACAAGAGAGTAGAAAAGAGGCCATGTGAACTATCGTACCTCAAATAAAGAAAATAGAAGACTAATTAATAAAAAATAAAAAAATTAATACAAATAACTACTAGTCCTAATCAAATCCAACACTGATTTTTCGTCTCCTGCGTGACGAAAACTCATCCTCGAGTTGTAAAATGCGACATCACGAAAAATCTCAATTGTAAAGATTAGACTAGATGTTGGTCTTAGCTTCTATATCTATGAACTGTAGCAAATCCCTTTTTTTTATAAGATGTCCGAGTCAAAAAGACTTGAAAGGGACATTACTCATTTGAAAATGTCAACATAAAAGGCTGAATTGATGATGATTTATTGGACAAAGTGACCAACTCTGACGGTAGTGTCATTGGATTAAGCAATGTTTCAGGCTAGAGTTCGAACACAGTGAGTAGCACTGGACCAAATGTTGTTTCAAGTTCAAGCTCGGACTCAGGTAGTGGTACTGAGATCAAATGTTGTTTCAGGTTCCTCGGACTCAATAAGTGGATTGAAGTTTGAACTCAATTTGAGCTTTAGATTTAATTTTGGCTTCAACTCTAGTTCTTTCTCCAGAAGTACCTATAGTCTTGGCTCAAGATATGACTTTGAATCTGGCTTCGGATCTGACTGTGGCTCAAACACGGCCGTCTCTGAATTCAACTTATGCTCGGGAATAGCTGACTCTGGATCTGACACCGTCCCCAGCCGTTCTGCCCTAAACATGTGTGGGTCTTCCTGAAGGGCTCTTGATCTCCATAATAGGCCGATTCAGTTATTCATTATTCATTATGTCATAACAAAGACGAGGTCAATGGTTGGGCTACCGGCGAGCAGGTGCACTTGCAGGCGATGTTGATTAGTAGGCGATGGGGGATGGGTTGCGACAAGGATTAAAGAAAAGGAGAAAGGAAAAAAAGAAGAAATGATTAGGTTTTTTTTGGGTCGGTTACTGTTCATGCTAACAGTAACACCACGATACTGCTCACGATGAACAATACAGTTTTTTTAAAGAAGGCTACAGAGATTTCGAATCTAGCCTTTGAATTTTGTGGAGGAAATCAGGAATTTAGCTAAACCAAATTTGACACAAAACATAAGAGGAAGTTAGGATTTGTCGTAGGATTGAGGAAAGAACAAATCTAGGGTTTATGAGATTTGCGAAAGAACATAGAAAATTAAAACTTCGCACCTAGGTGAATCGCTCATTATATGCTTCACACTTAAAAATTTCAGAGAAACACAATTAGAGTTTCAATTTCTTAATAACTCATTCATTCATTAATTTTCAAACAAAGCCATATAAAGAAAATAAAAAAAAACTACTACTAACAAAAGACTAACTCCTAATCAAATCCAACTCAGGCTTTCCATCTCCTGCGCGACTAGATCTCCCAATAGCTCACCGGATTGTCCATGTCCCCATCACTCAATATGGAATTTGGTTAAGTATTGAAAAGGGCATAAAAAGAGCCTAATGAGCTTAAAAACTCACTGGGGGAAGCTCAAGGGAAACGTCTGCAGAAAAGCCACAAAAAACACAACTGAGTTTATCCGGTAATAAATCTTCAAGAAACTTAATACATATTGACCCAACGAAATGGTGATTTAATGATCTATATGACTGCATCTTGGATTACCAACTGGACTTGCCAAGTACAACAATAACTCAAATGAAGTAAAGAATCTACCTTATTTTTTGTATCCCTTCATCTGTTTCTTTGGTTGTCATTTGCCCATTTATTTCTTGTTACTTTTAGCTATAGGCATGGGAGGATGGTTTGGTGCCTTGTTATTCTTGTGTCGTTAACTTAATTATGGAATATTTCGAAGCATGCAGTAAGCACTTTAAAGCCCAAAATCCCCTTGGCATTTAAGTACAGAAGAAGCTTGGTAACAAATAAAACGATGTTTACATTTCTTTGAAAAAGTTGATCTAATTTGATTGCATGAATTATAAAGCCTCACAGTATGAAGAGTAATATTAATTTGTCAATCAAAATGCATGCACTCAAAAAGCATGTATAATACATACACATGCTCACCAGAAAAGGTACTAAGCAGTATTCTGAACTTCATTGAGATATCAGTGTAATGATAAACATGTTCATATCAAGTGGGTTAAACTGTGGAGTGTGACAACTTTGAGATGCTCCATGAAGAACTAATCAAATTATATGAGCTCATCACTCTTAAACTATATGGGTGCTGAAGTTCAAGATGGACCTAGGACCCTGAGATAGAACCTATAGTACATGGGTCACATATCATTTCTGCTCATGACATTTAAATTCATGCACCCAAGATACGAGCTCCAAATTCTCCTAGAACATAAAGAGTCCAAACAAAGAGGTATATATTGTTGTGGGGAATTGCATTCACCTCTGAGGAAAAGGTGAAGAGCCAATAAATTACTCTATTGCAACTCTATATGCAATACTCATATTGCAAAATTTATTTAGTCAAAAAGCTCACGAACCTTGTCAACTATGAAGCACAGACACACCTAAGTTGACTGTGAATTCGTGTCGGGCAAGATTCGTGCCGGACCCGTGCAAGACATGGGTCGGACACGGTCTGTGTCCGCTCAAACAGTGTCTGACCCGGGCGACACAGTCAACTGAGTTGTTGGACTCGGTTTGGACACAGACTGGTAGCGAGTCTTGGGTTAAAATTTCGTGGTGTAACCCGAGCCGACCAGAGACCTTTAAAACCTTAGTTTCCCCATCTTTATCGCAGAACTCTCTCTAATCGGCAAAGTCAGGTGGAGCTCTATCTAATCGGCGGTCTGATAGAGCTCGTCCTCGTTCTGGTGATGCTCGTCCTTATTCTCGTTCTGGTGGTGCTCGTCGCGGTAATCTGGTAGAGCTCGACGGCGGTGATCTGGTGGAGCTCATCTTCGTTATGGTGGCGTGGTGGAGCTCGTCGGCGGTGATCTAGTCATGGTGGCTCTCTTTATCTCTCTCTGAGATACAGTCCCTCTCTCTTCAACTCTCTAGAGCTTCGTGCTCTCTCTGCCCCCTCCATCTCTCTCTGCCCCCTGTCTATCTCTCTGCTCTCGGAGTGAGAGTAGACAAAAAGCAGAGAGGAGGAGAGAGCATAGTGGGAGAGAGTAGAGAGATGGCGAGGGACAGAGAGATCACAGAGAGAAAAGGCAGAGATCAGAGAGAGTCAGAGATGTTAATTGTGTGTTAATTGATGTGTGTAGTTATCTCAATAAATTATTGTATGTTTGATGAAAGAATTGTTATTTAATTTTATTATGAAATTAATTATTGTAGAATTGTGAATTTAATTGATGTATGTAGTTATCTCAATAAATTATTGTATGCTTGATGATAGAATTGTGTATGAAATGTTACTTTTCTTTGGCATAATATTTTTGTGTTGTGTTCAGAAATTAGAATAATATAACTTCAATAGAAGGTTCCTCAAATGAAATAGTAGATGATCATGCACCTCTTTGGAAGTATGTAATTAACGTGAAAAAATTAGAAAGGAAGAAGGAAATTAGCGATGAAAGTGTAGTTATTGCCTTGAAACATTCAATGGATCATACTCAAAAGTCAAGACCCATTTCATGTGAATAAGAGGATAAGGAATAAAGATGTGTGCAATGGTTAAACCACAATACATAAGGGATATGACACAGGAGATGAAGCAAGCGAAAATGAGATTGAAAGCTTCTATGCCTAGGAGCGTAACAATGCCTTTATCTTCAACTTCATGTGTGATCGGTGGAAGTACAAGTCCAAGTGAACCGAAAAAGAGGAGAGGATCAACACTGTGGATTAAGCATTCAATAAAGAGGCAAGGTTGATTATTGCGAGAATATTCTATACCGGTGGATTGTCATTTAATTTGATAAGTAATCCATGATATGTCAAGGCATTTACATGTGCTGCAAACAATCCAACGCCGGCTACAAACCTCCCAGCTACAACTCTTTGAGGATCACTCCTTTACAACGTGAGAAATCTCACGTAGAGGTTGATGGAGCCCATCAAGGGCACATGAAAGCAAAAGGGGGTCTCCATTTGTAGTGATAGATGAGCAGATGCGCAAAGGAGACCTATCATTATTTTCATAGCGGTCACCGAAAGTGACCCAATATTCTTAAACTCCGTAAATGTCGAAGGAGAAGTGAAAAAACAGGCATTACCTTGCGACGAAGCTTGAAGATTGCATCAGGTTGGGGCTCAAAATGTCATCCAAATCATAACTGATAACGCTTCTGCCTGCAAGGCCGCGAGCGCTATTGTGAAGAGAAAGTATCCTCATATTTTTTGGACTCCTTATATAGTGCACACTCTTAATCTTGCACTTAAAAATATTTGTGCGGGTAAAAACACGAAGGCAAATGTTGTAACTTATGAACAATACAGTTGGATTACCGAGATCTCGAATGTTGCATTGATCATAAAGAACTTTATCATGAACTATTCTATGAGGCTTGTCATATTCAATGACTATTCTAAGATGAACCTTCTTGCGATTGCAGAAACTAAATTTGCTTCTTAAATTATTATGTTGAAGAGGTTTAAGTCATCAAAAGAAACCTTCAAAATTTGATTCTTAGTGATCGATGGAACACGTATAGGGATGATGATGTGGAACAAGCACTATTTGTTAAAGAGAAAGTGCTAGATGATTTGTGCTAGGATAAGATAAACTATTTCATTATCTTCATCCAATTTATGACATGTTAAGGGTCACCGACACCGACATGCCATCTCTTCATTTGGTGCATGATATGTGAGACACAATGACCGAAAAGATTAAAAGTGCTATTTATCAGCACGAAAAAAAGAGAAAATGAGCAATCACCTTTTTATGATGTACATTAAATCTTGGAGGATCGAGGAACAAGAATAACATGCCACCTCAATATATGGCACTCTCTTTGAATCCAAAGTAATATCTAAGTTTATGTTATAATTTATATTCTTTAATGCAGTTATTCTTTAACGTGATTATTCTTTATGTTAATAAGTATTATCATGATGTTTGGCTTAATGAGAATATAACTTGACAAACTCCCCATCAAGATGAGAAGATTTCTTCCGAAGAGGCAAGTGTTTGAAGAGATACTATCCCAGCCCTGATGAACGACAGGCGATAAGCATGGAGTATGCTAGATTTTCGTGTGTTTTAGGTGCTTCTGCCGATCCAGAATCTCTTCGTGATAGGGTTTGTGGATCCAAAGTGTTAGTGAGTTCTTGGTTTCTCAACTCTAAATTTACAAGTGTTGGCTTTAAAGCTTCTAGGCCAATTATGTTCCTCCTCTTGTTGTGAAAAGAATTAGAGTATATAGTCCTTTATTCACTCCTTAAAGAGGAACAAAGTAACCCCGACATGAACGAAAGATCTAGTGTATGTACATAACATCCGTTAGCTTTCTCGAAGTTCAAACAAATATAATGAAGAAGAAACAAGGATGTGAGATATTGACGGAGATGGCTCGACTCATTTTAGGATGGCAGTATTCTAGATTTTGCTTCTCTTTCTCTTGATGAACCCACAATGGAGGTCGTGTTATTTGCGGGTGATGGAGAAGAAGATAATGAAGAAGTCATTAGACTAGCTTCAACTTCATCTTGATTCTTGAGATATGACTCCCGTTGTAATTTAGTTTTAAACTTATGACAATAGTTTGTTGATTAACTTGGTTGATAACTTGTGAACTTATAATCTTCGGTAGTAATTTTATTACAAACTTTTGATATTTTATATCTTGTACACTTGTTGAATATTGATTGATATTTTAGTTTATTGATTGATATTTTATAAATTTATCTATATATAATAATAATAATAATAAAATATTGCTTGTCGTGTCACCGTATCCTAATTCTTTGACTTTTGCCGTATCATACCGTGCCCGTGTCCGTGCATCATAGTTGGTCAATCATCATCATCATTTAAGCCTTTTCTCATCAACATGAGCGAACAATGGATTAGATTAGCAAACTAAGAAAAGATTTCCCAAATTTTTATGACCAACTATCAGCCTACATGAACCCTAGAAATTGGTCCCAAATTTTAAAGAGAGGAAATTATAAACAGAAGGCCTTGCCACATATGCTAGAGAACTGTTGAGAAATAGAAAACCCTAAAAGAAGATTGTATATTAGTTAGAGAGTTACAAGATATATAGAAAACAAGGAGGGTATATGGGTAAATATGGGTAATCACCCAATATCCCAATAACCCAAATACTAATGACTTAACACTCCCCCTCAAGCTGAAGCATAGACATCCAACATGCCCAGTTTGTTACAAAGAGTAGAAAACACCTGAGGTGAGGCAACTTTGATAAGTAAATCAGCTAACTGCTTCGAAGACGGTATGAACTGGAACATAACCACCTTCTTAATCCAAGCATCTCTGACAAAGTGACGGTCGACCTCAATGTGTTTGGTCCTTTCATGAAACACTAGGTTCTAGGCAATATAGATAGCAGACTAATTTATAACAAAGCATAGACATGAGTCTAGGCTGTCTGAAACCAAACACCATCAGTAAATTTTTTAACCACACCATCTCGTATGCCGTATAAGTCATAACTCTATATCAGCTTCAGCACTTGAGCAAGACATCTTGTTTCTTTCTCCTCCAAGTCGTCAGATTTCCTCCAACAAAAGTGCAATAGCCAGTAGTAGACTTCCTATCCCCTCGATCACCAGCATACCCTGAATCAGAGTATCTAGAAATGTGTACATGTCCATGTTTTCAATGCACCAACCTTTTCTTGGACAACTTTTTATGTAATCTAGAGCCCTCATCGCAGCTAACCAATGGGTCTCTCTGAGCTGATGCATGAATCTACTTAGAACTCTTACAACAAAAGTACTAAACCATAAAATGATCAATTTTCCAACCAATCTCCTATATCTTTCTGGATTATCAAGTATATGACTGTCATCAAACCATAAATCCACATTGACTTCCATTGGTGTATTAGCAAGCTTGCATCCCAAAAATATTGTTTCCTCCAGAAGGTACAGAGCATACTTTCGCTGAGAAAGAAGTACACTGTGTTTTTAATGTGCAACTTCAATTCCCAGAAAGTATTTTGGACAACTCATATCCTTAGTTACAAAATGACGCTTGAAATACTTAGTCTCCACTATCCCAACTGAGTCACTCCTAATCAGCAAAAGGTCATCAACATAAACAGCCAGAATTACAATGTCAGATCTTGTGCGCCGAATGAAGACAGAGTGATTTGAATGACATCATTGAAAGCCAATGCTAGAAATGGCAAGACTGAACTTCTCAAACCATGCCCTTGGAGTCTGCTTAAGTCTATATATAGCCTTCTTTAGACGACAGATTTTAGTCTCCCCCTGAGCAACATAACCTGGAGGTTGCTCCATGTACACTTCCTCCTGAAGATCCCCATATAAGAAGGCGTTCTTGACATCCAGCTGTAACAATTATCATGACAAGTTAACATCAATAGAGAACAGAATCCTGATAGAGTTCATCTTGACAACTGACGAGAATGTCTCGAAATAGTCGATGCTATATGTCTGAGTACAACCCTTGGCCACGAGCCTGACCTTATATCTATCCACAAAACCATCTGGTTGGTACTTTAGAGCAAATACCCAGCGACAACCAACAACCACCGCATCTGTTAGTGCGAAAACCAACTCCCAAGTTCCTCTAAAAGCAAAAGCTTCCATCTCCTCATCCATTGCCTGTTTCCAGGTAGGTACCAATAAAGCCTCTGTATAAGACCCAGGTATAGACTCAGAAGACAGAGAAAGCAAACTGTCAAAAAGTGAAGTTTAGGTGATCATAAGAAACGAAATTAGAAATAGGGTGATCAGTGCAAGACCGTTTACCTTTTCCAAGAACAATAGAGATATCAAGATCAGAGGGAGAAGCTGATGGTGGAGGAGAACCGTCAACCGGAAAAGGGTTAGTCGGAACTGGTTCGAAGGTAGGAACCTTTGGGCAATGAGTGCAGACGTATCTGAAAACCTGAAGTGACTTTAATGCAGGTGGATATGTAGTTTTTACTGGCAGCACTGGCAAAGAAGCTGTATCAGCAGGTGTAGGAAATGACACAGACAATAAAAGAGGAACAATCTCAGATATGGTGACAGAAACCTATGTAGAGAAATATGGAACAGTCTCAAAGAATGTGACATCAACAGGCACCAAATACGAGCCACATTCTCGTCCTCCAAAATAGCGGCCAAGACCACGACCACGGCCACATCCAGAAACCATGGCAGACTGCTCTATGGAAGGTGCAGAGGAAACATCAGGTCCAGTAGATACTCGCATAACTCTCGAGAATGTGACAGTCAACGTGAGAATACTATCTCCTCCCAGAATCTAACCCCGCATCTGGGATCGTAGCGTAGGACGCAAGCCAGATAGAAACTTTGACACTGCGAGATCCTGACGGCACCCCCTCAGTGTCGCCGCATCAGTAACACACAATAGATGCACCTCTAACTCATCAATCAAACATTTGAGTTCTTCATAAAACTCATGCATAGATCTGTCTCCCTGTTTGAGCTCAAACAAACGCTCATAGATCTCAAATACCCTCAAGAAATTCTTTTTATTGCCGTACATCACCTTCAGTGTATCCCACATGTTCTTAGTAGTAGGCAGGAGATACTACCACTAATCTTCTCCTCCAGACTGTTGAGAAGACATGTCATCACAAAATAATCTCTAGTGAGCCAAGTCACATACGTGGGATCCGTATCAGCAGGTGGAGGCTGTAGGAGGTGAGTCAATTTGTTCTGAGCGCCAGCGCCCATAATAGGTAGTTGGAGCCATTCAACTTCACGGTAGTCCCCAACATTGTCTTGGAGACAGAAGTTTTAACCAACGAAGAGGTCATAATGGAAGATGAACTCGTAGTCTCAGACAAAATATTCAGTTAAAGAAATAGTAAAGAACCAGTAATGAAGAAAAACAGGTAACTTAGGTACTAGATAGCAGCATATAGAGCCTTAAAAAATCAGATCAGATGTAAAAAAAATCTGATTTTTAAGCAGCAGACAGAGCAGATCTCACCAAAGAAGTCATGTAAAGCATCCAAATAGTCAGATCACATGTAAAAATCTGATTTTTATACAGTTAACAGATCAGACCTCAGACCTCACCAATAAGTCTTGTAGAGCATCAAAAGATCCAGATCAGCTCTAAAAAATTAATTTTTGAGTAGTTGGAGTACTTCTTTGGACCTTTGGAGGGGCGGCAACCCTTGGGAAGGATTAGGAGGTGGCGGCACTTGGAGAGAATGGAGAGGGTGGCGGCACTTGGAGAGGATGGTGGGGGCACTTGGAGATGGAGAGAGTGGAGGCACTTGAAGAGGATGGTGGCGGCACTTGGAGATGTTGGAGAGGGTGGCAGCACTTGGAGATGATGGAGAGGAGGGCGGCAATTGAGAGGAAGATGGTGGTGGAGGAGAGGAAATTTTGAGAAGAGCTATTGGAGATGGATTTTAGGGTTAGGATTTCTTATCACTCTGATACCATGTAAAGAATTAGAAAACCCTAAAAGAATATTGTATATTAGATAAAAAAGAGTTACAAGATATATATAGAAGACCAAGAGGGTATATGGGTAAATATGGGTAATAACCCAATATCCCAATAACCCAAATACTAATAACTTAATTAACAGAAACCATATAGGTAACTCCTGTATTGGGCATGCAGTTTAAGCCCATATACCAACTAGCAACCAACAAAAGTTCTCCTAAAGCCTAGAAGAAAGAGAACGATTGATTTTCTATAAGGAATTACATTTCAACTTCAGGGAATAGCGCTTTGAAAACCAAAAAATAGCACATCCCCAGTGAGAAGCATATATAATTATATAATTATTTTAGCACAATTCACATTTAATATAAAAGAAAAAGAAAAAAAATGAACAATTCTAACTAAGAGAACTATATGTCAGCAGACGTAGAACATTATTATATCTTGCTAAAAGAGACAAGTACCCGCTGTTACAGACACCAACTGCCTCCACTTGCTATGGTACTGACTGAAGTGTCCTAATAGTCTCTGAAGAATGCTTTTCAGTTTAGATTCTTTGTCTGCTTCGGCTTGAGCAAGTTCTGATAAGCACTTCTTAATTTTTGGTGTCCAGTATCGAAAGAATCCCTTCACATAAACAAACATGAAAAAAGGTTCCTTTCAATGTAAAAGTTAAAACCTTCCAAATTTTATAAGAAAGATTAATCTCATAAAAGGTATCCCATAAACAGATTTTCCAGAATTACCTTGTTGAGGGTTCATAATAATTATTTCTCATGCATATAACTACTTGTGAATTTTCCAATTTGTAGAGAGAATATGCCAAAAGTAAATAGTCTACGCACAGCTATTCAGCTGGTACTATTGTTACAGCATATTCAACATTACATGGATACCTCAAATTTTTAGGTTTTTTGACATATCATGGACACTTAGAATGCTTCCAGGACACTCCAAGAACACTTTAAGTAATAAAACTATGACAATACCACAAATCCGTTGCAAGCTTGGAGCTTTTGTATCCAGATATTAATCTTAGGTTTTACAAGATAATATCTAAGTTTATTTTGTTGAACACTGACCTAAATGTCAGTTCATTACTCACTACATATTATGTACACATTTGCATCCACATCTATGAAATATTACTCCTTTTCCCATGTGTTGAACACTTCAGGACACCTGGACACTTGACACCCGTTCCCAGTGTCCTTGTAATAGTGAGCGTACTTACACGAGAAGTTCTCAATTTTAATTATGAAGCTTATTTCATAATATTACTGATTTGACGAAAATGTGTAGGAAGTTCTCGCAGACCAAGTTGAATGCATCATACTTCATATGAATACAAGGTACCCCCAGTCCGAAAAATAAAGAAAATTGTAGGTGATCTGATCTGAACAAAAAATCCATATAATACAGCAAGCTCAAGCTAAATGATTACTTCGTGGAGTCAACTCCAAACCGTGGGTTTGATCAAAACCGACTGAATGTAGGTTTTCTCCTGTGACTTTCACAAATTGTGTCCGTCCGTTCCCCCCCCCCCCCCCCCCCCTCACACTCTCCGTCTCTCCCTCCCTTGCTCTGATCCGCCGTCCGTCAGCTCCCCACTCCCCCCTCTCTGGCTCTCGGTCTCTGCCCTCTCCGCCTCCCCTCTTCCCCCTCTCCCTCTCTCTAGCTCTCCCCCCCCCCCCCCCCCGCCCCCCTCTCTCCTCACCGCCGCCGTCGGTTTCCCACCGCCCGACGGCGGTATACCAGTAACTTACTTTTAAAAAAAACTCTCTTTAGCGTAGGTAAACTTTTTTACATTTAATGCCAAACATGTGAAATTCTTGAACTTATTCAGCTTTTTCCTTTAGTTATCAATGTCTGCCTACACATTGTTCTAAGATTAATTTTTCCTGATTGAATATGACCGGGCCATAAGCTCTCATAAAAAGATATTAAAAAAAGTAAGAATATCACTAAGATCTGAGTAAAAAGTTATAGATCAAAATTTTCTGATTTTCTTTTTTGCTCAAATAAAGGAAAGCTTTTTTTTGAGAGCAAAAGCTAGCTTAACTTGAAGTCATGTTAAATCCATGTTGTGTTTGCCAAGCAAAAGGAACCAGAGTTTGCCAAGCAAAAGGAACCAGACAGGAAAACCATGATCATAATCCATCCATACTTAGGAATCATCTTCTCAATTTGATTTCACTCGAAGACATGTTTGATCAGACATTTCTCGGCATAAGTTGCTCAAGAAAACAAAGATTGTCATCCACTGCAAGCTGACAAAGTTGTTCAAGCAAACCAAAGTGGATTAGGCATTTAGAGTTTCTCAGTAGGAGTGACATTCAAACGAAAGAATTATCGGAGTTTTTAAGAAGAATTGTCATAATACAATCAAATATAGGCCTTGTTTTCATGGTCACGCAATTGGCTGGAGACACAAAAGAAGGTGGAATACAACAGTCCTTGCAGCTTCATGGTTTCTTTGGACTGAACGTAATGCCCGTATATTTGACCAAAAAAGCTCTGTGCAGGACTCGACCACTAGAAAGGCAGACTACTATAGTTTACACCACCCGAGAGCTACTCCTACATAATTGCAATGTATATTTTTTTTACCTTTTCTTTTCTCTAAATTGTCGTCTCGGTAAGTGTAATTTTTATTTTCATATTGAGGGGGGCCTTTCGAGTTGAGGCCCTGCTCCTTGCCTAAAAAAAGATATAGGCGTTTTTTGGTAATTGGGGTTGAGGTGTAGGAGTAAGAAATTTTAGTTAGAGGTGTAAGAGGGTGTTTAGATGAGGTAGGATGTAAGTTGACACCGACACTAGATTGGGTGTAAGAGTTTAGACATTTAAAGAAAAAAAGAGGGACTTGAGTGCTTAACTCTTTTTTTAAAATGCCAACTTCTGTCTTCTACCTAACAACTATCATTCCCCCTCTACACCCACTCACTTGTGTGGAAGGTTTTGAACTCTTGTTGACAAACGAGGCCATAGGCTTATATGTAATTCTACAATTTGCTGAAGACGTTGAAATTACCATGCAAGAATCCTGAATCACTAACAAATATGTGAATGTCACCATGGAACATATAATGCCTAAGGTATACATGTTAGAAAAATTAGAAAAATCATACGGAGAACATATGTAAAAAAAGGAATTGCTAATTTGCAGAAATTATAAAATCAAAAGGACCGAAAACAGAAAAGTTAAAAACGGGGTCCCAAAACGAAGATTGTATTCCATTAAGTGGCCGCTATCAACATGGCTCAGAAAATCATAACATAGTGATTATCAGATGAAGTTATGTCCAGAAAGAGAATTCAACCACTTTTGAAATCAAAATTATTGGTGATCCACATATAGAAAGGACAGTGTGTGTTCCTTCAGTTAAGCAGTCGGACAAAAACTAATGTTGTGATATAGCTCTTCTAACATGCAAATGATCAGTATAAATTCAAGCTGGCTGGCAATATATGTAACATGGCAATGAGTGTATAATGAAGAGATTATAATATGATGACCTAAAGCCAGGCAATGAATCTCATCAAAGAGCTCATAGTACAATCAAACTAAATCCACTTAAAATGTAACTTCAATCCTATTGAAAATGACAAACATTTTGAGCTGTGTCAGATAATCGTACTGCATATGCGCATAAAAGTGCCATTTGAGTTATTTTACCAAAAACAGGAAACGGAAGCCTGCATAGAGTCCAGGCAATATAATACAGTTTATATACCTTTCTTGATGAGCGTAGCTCATATTCCTGAGGGACAGATGAACTCAGGCTTTCAGGTACTTCGAGGAGATACAAATCTTTCCCAACATTGACATAAGTGATCTACAAACAAGAATAAAGTAGAAGATGGTTAGAATCAGATATGATAGGAGGGCGACTGTATAACCAAACTTGTATAGCATTCTTAAATAAAATAAGTTTACCGGTGCATCCCCAAGTAATATGCATTGTTCCTTAAGGTAACTCTTCAGATGAGACTCAATCTCCCTTATAGTTGCGCAAGCAGTATCATATTCAATATCACCTCCTTCATGTGGTATAACACGCCCTGAACGATCAGCTTCGGTCCAATCAAATGCATCCTTGAAGTGCTTTAAAACTGAAGAAACATCAGGTAGCCCTTTGCCTGCATGCATTATTCATTACGACACAAAACACAGAACAAAAGGTCATAAATGTTCAGAATATGATGAAGTTCACTCTAATAGTTGCATAGATGATATGCAGTGGTACCAGGTGTCAGTAAATGATGAAGTAAACTAGATTTTGTACTATCCAAAAGGGAACTTAGAGAGAAGCATGCTTGGACCATCACTTGGCAACCCCGAAGAGCAGCAATAAACTCCTGAAGCTGCTTCTTTGCTGCATCCTCATAAAGAACTACTCTTTTTGCATTTCTTCCATTAGTGTCACTGTTGTTCATCCAAAGAAAATGAAACATCAAACATAACAATGAAATACTATTCTATGTAATGCTTCAAGGTTAGTAATGTTTTATCAGCACAACATGCTTCATGTTAGATGGAAATATAAGTTCTCAAGAATACACATAAAACTTGAATTCCTTGCATTAACAATTTTATCAACATAAGAACAAATCCTTGTTAAGCTAGAAAGAGTGTTTGTTGTCATAAATAACTCTATATTCCAAATTTCCAACATATATTTGATAGATAGTGAAGTTTATAGAGACTGAGATATGTTGGTAAGTAATGAACCGGCAAGCTGTAGGAAACTGAATTTGGGAAAAAAAAAATGAGGGCAAAAACATTCAGATCATATGAAAAAGATATAGATTGACTAAAATAAATTTAACTATTTTTGATAGTTTACCTAAATGATAGAATAGCAGCAGAAGGCATTTGATTCCAAATATTTGTGTTGTCTTCTTTGACACGTGCTAGATTCAGACACCAGATTGCAATAAAAGAGCAGGTTTCTGTGGGACCCAGTTGTATTAAGGACCCACAAGGTCAAGATAAAAAGGAAAGTTTTAGCTATATGAATCATCTATCCTCCACTCAGTTCTATTAAGGGGTCATTTCTCAATTAAATTAGCAACCTTCATATCTTTTTTCACAGCTCAACTCGCAGTTTGTCAGTTACAATTAGAAACTATGTTTATACAACCTAAATACCATGTTTGTTTTGGTCTGACCCTTGTGTACTAGCACCTTCAATTATTCTCTCATTACCTCTCCATGTTGGTGCACCCCCAAGTCTTTGTACATACAGACAACCTCAGATCATTTTAGCTACACTACTCCTAATTAAAACAAATGCATCAATTTTCTTTCATCTTTTCTAGTATGATATATAGGTAAGTAATTCAATCTCAAATTTCTCACTTGACCTGTACTACATTTTGGGCAAGTTTTCGCAACACTTGATCCAAAAGGTTGGTCATGCAGCCAAGTTGTAAAAGTTTTCATTCAATGGATATTGACGGTCACATAATACCGCAGAAGCCTGCCTCCAAATACAACCAACTGATCTTAATGGGCAACTTCCACTCCAACAAGTTCACATTCACGATGAATAATTGATCCTTACCAGCATAAGTTATTGCTCTAAGTAGTTCATCATCCCCACTTTTAACTATGCCCTTGTTTCCTTACAGTGTCTAGTTAAAGTCACATCATATATTCCATATTCATCGTAGTAATTCTGGATCCTCTATATTCTTGTGCCTCTCACCACTTTCTATCTGAGAATATATCCTTTTTTTTCCAATTAACTTAAACAATATCCTCAACAAACGACACAAATTGAGGACCCTCAACCACCTTATGTAAAGAGTAAGGACTTAGTGTACAGTTGAACCATGATGTTAGTACCTACTGTCTTATGGTTATCTGCACAACAGTAACTGCTCCATCAAACGTTTAAATAAACTTAAAAGCTGCCACCTATATTGTTTGTTTTCTGAAAACAACCTTACACTATCTCTATAATAGGATCCCCTTGTATGCCTTATCTGAATCAACAATAGCCATGTGAAGTCCAAACTTTTTTCTCTAGAATTCTCTTGTAAAAATCTTTGCAATCTATAAATTGTGGACACTGGCACATCTGTGGTATTCCAACATGGACCTTGGTGGCACCGTGGCAGAGATGAAATTCTCCAAAATACAGAAATGTAAGACAGGTAATGTGCATGTTAATTTGTGAAACACGCGAGAGAGAGAGAGAGAGAGAGAGAGAGAGAGAGAGGAAATTTCCTCCAATGGCAATTGCGATATTAGTTTCTCAATTATTGAACTACTGGTATCTTTTTGTGCATTTTTATACGATGCTCTATCTTTCCAACTTTCTCACTTAACCACCAAATTCTTTTAGTTTTCTTTCAATGTCTGTTTTGCTATTTTCTATAATTAGACATATTAGGCTATTAGCTCGTTCTTTGTTTATATATCTCTTTACCATTTTATCCTAACAAAATCTGTGTTTATTTCAGTTCCACCTCTGCACAAGTTTAACTATGCCCTCAAAAGACCAACTGGAATCACTTTTGCAGGATGGAGATTCAGATGACAGCCAATTCATCAATGTTTTCCAAGTCTTGAATTTACGGGCTTTGTTCCTAAACACCTCTACAATGGCAATTGCGATATTAGTTTCTCAATTATTGAACTACTGGTATCTTTTTGTGCATTTTTATACGATGCTTTTTGTTTTTGCTTTTACTATCTTTCCAACTTTCTCACTTAACCACCAAATTCTTTTAGTTTTCTTTCAAGGTCTGTTTTGCTATTTTCTATAATTAGACATATTAGGCTATTAGCTCGTTCTTTGTTTATATATCTCTTTACCATTTTATCCTAACAAAATCTGTGTTTATTTCAGTTCCACCTCTGCACAAGTTTAACTATGCCCTCAAAAGACCAACTGGAATCACTTTTGCAGGATGGAGATTCAGATGACAGCCAATTCATCAATGTTTTCCAAGTCTTGAATTTACGGGCTTTGTTCCTAAACACCTCTACAATGGACCATCATTTGCATTATGGTGACTTGAAGACATTGATTGGTTATTGTGGATAGAAAAAACAATGTAAAAAGTTCCCTCTATGTACAACCTAAAGATCTGATACTATAGTCTCAGTTAACATTGCCTACCAAACGCACAATTCTGTTGGTCATTTCTTCTTATGGGGAATTTGTCTTGGGCATGGCTGATTGCGCATTGCCAAACTATGCATGGATCTCTGAACTCTTTTAAGCCTAATCCTCTGTCATTAGATTGCGACACTGTGAACCATTTTAGTGAAGGCCTGTGTAGCACACCGTAAATATTTTCCGTCACAAATGCCAATTAGCCATGTTCAACAGTTCTGAAAGCTTCTTATAAATATGCAACTTCTTTTTGATCGAAGAAGGGAGCTACAGTTCCCTGCTGGATTTTAAAATTTGACTTGGTCAAATTATGACTCTAGATGTTCTTATTAAAGATCCTGCCACTGCACCATAACTCTGAAGTTGTGGTGGGGGCTGAGGGTAATACTTTAATATTCTTTTAAATGCGCACAAGTGGGAATTGAATCTGAGTTGCTCCAGTGCCACTGTACTATAATTCTGAAGTGTTTGTGAGGGTTGAGGTTCTAACACTTCTAAACAAGAATTCCTACCCCATGTGCATTTAGATGATAAATAACTGTTTTTGTGTGTGTTTGTGAGAGTGGGTGTAATGACTAATGATGTATAACCACCAGATGGTTGGGAGACAAGAATGATCCATATCGCTTTCCTTGAGAAATGCATGAGTGAGAGAGTACCGGTTGGGGGCCTCTTCATGAATCAAGTAGTCGTATGAGTTCTATTACTGTAAATGCATCCATTCCGCTCATCCCCTTAATAATAACGGACCTTAACAGCATGATCACTCATCCACACTTATAAACCTGTACCCTGCAGAGCTCCCTTATATCCCATTGCCCATCCAATTAACAATCTAAAACTTAAGCTAACATCGATTGGAAGCATGTGCAGAAATTTCTACTGAACTTTTTAAAAGTTTTAAAAGTTCAAAATGAAAAAAGATATATCATTAACATGAAAATAATCATCATCGAGGCCTGGCTCAGTGGAACGAGCACGAGGGTGGATTCACGAGGGTGGATTATTCGAGGTCCATTGTACAAGACCAGTCTACAGTCTTTTTTCTAGCAACAACAACAACAACAACAACAATTAGGGGTGGCAATGTGTAGGGTAAGGGTATGGAAAAGGTTTTACCCTTACCCTTAACCCAAGGACTAAACCCTTTACCCTTATCCTATCGGGTAATTCTTAAATTATCTTTACCCTACCTCATCGGGTAATGGGTAAAAATTTTCTTTACCCTATAGGGTAAATACGTAAAACAAGAAAAATACTTGTATTAGAGCAACTTGCATGTAAAATTCTCATTCTTGATTCTACTAAATTAAATCAGGTGGGGCGCAAAAACATCCAAGCAAAGAAAATAACTAAGACCAACCTCACAAAATTCTAACATATAACATGTTCATGAGAATCTAAAACTTACACTATTTAGAATTAATAATATCAATTTAAACGGGTAAGAATAGACTCTTGCCCTTACCGTACCTGTTTATATTAATGGGTAATAAATTCTTACCCTTACCATATATGTTTAAGTAAACGGATAATAAACTCTTACCCTTACCCTATCTTTTTAGGCTAAATGGGTTGGGGAAACGAGTTTACCCTTAACCCATTGCCACCCCTAATAATAATGTAAGCATTTTAGCATATACAAATTATCTATGAGATCAAAATTGGTACATAAAATATCAACAGTTAAAAGCTGATTTTGCTATCATAAAGATTAAATTATAAAATTCATGAATAATTTAAATAGCTCAAAAATAAAACTGAAGATACATGAAATAGACTTGAACGCAAAATATATACAATATTCTCTAGAAAGTAAATGATGGCTTGAAATAAAATAAGGAAATTAATGGTACCAGCTAGCAAATAGGCGGGCAAGTAAGCGCTCCATGTCTGGAAGCCTCAATAATTCTTTGCGAAATTCAAGTGCAGAAGCAATTCCACGACCCTGAGGAAGATTTACAATTAATAGAAAGTATACATATACACTTGACAGAAAGTATTAGGGTAAGTAAGATCAAAACAACCTCTTGCCATTTTTTCAATTAAAGATTCGGTGTTTTATGTTCATATAGCATCATTGTTGTTTTCCCAGAAAGACAATTGTCCAGATTAAATCATATCTAGGAGCATACAATCATTTATCATGTCTTCATGTTCCCACACTATTAAACTATTTGACAAACACTTCATCCAACTTAAATTGCAAGTATTCTAATAAATGCTTACAAAAGGATGTGAACAAGGGAACTTACATTTTGCTCCCACTTTGTCTACCATGTTGGTAACAAATTCTTAGGATTTGGTAAAAGAGATCTAAGAGAGCTTAGGGGTCTCTCAGTCTATGATTTTAATATAGGAAGCATAACGGGTTTGGGTTAACAATAGATAAACAACCCAATACCCAAAAATCAATAACTAATTATTCTAACACTCCCCTTCAAGCTGGAGTATATGCATGTATCATGCCCAGCTTGTTACATAAATAAGAAAAGCTCTAAGAGTAACAAGTTTAGTGAACATATCTGTGACCCCCTCAAAAGAAGGGTTGAAGGGAGTAGAAATCAGCTTCCTAGCAACATCACGAACAAAATGGCAATTCACCTCTATATGCTTAGTCCTCTTGTGGAAGACAAGGTTGCTATCTATGTAAATGGCAATCTGATATCACAATACATAGGCATCGAATCATCTAACTGAATCCAAGTTTCACAATAAGGTCTTCAGCCACATCATCTCGTATGTTATATGAGCCATAGCTCTATACTCAGCTTTGAAACTAGAACAAGACAATGATCTGTTTCTTGCTCCTCCATGTGATTAGATTTCCTCCAACATAAGTACAATAGACAGAAGTGGACTTCTGTCTCTCCTATCCCCTACATAACTGGAATAAGAAAAAGCTTCAATCCGCAGATGTTCATTCTTCTTATACAACAATGCTTTTTCAGGAGACCCTTTGATGTAAGTCAGTATTCTCAAAGCTGCCTTCCAATGAACCTCCATAGGTTTGTGCATAAATTGACTCACCAAGCCAACAACATAGGTAATATCAGGTCTAGTAATAGTGAGATAAATGAGCTTACCCCCCAATCGCCGTAGTAACATCCTCAAGTATAGGTCCATATTCATCCCATAAGTCAGTATCTGCGTCCATAGGAGTCCGCACCGATTTTGCAACCAAGTAGTCAATTTCCTATAGTAGATCTAATGCGTGCTTCCGTAGAGGAGCCACTCCTTGTGTGCTGTGAGAAATCTCAATCCCAAGAAAGTACCAAGGTCTCCTCATGTCTTTAGTTACAAAATGTGCCTTTAAGATAGGCCTTGGTCTTCTCAATGCCAACTTTATCATTATCAGTCAACAAGGTGTAATCAGCAAACTGTTAAAATTACAAATCCAACAGAACTGTGATGAATGAACACTGATCATGATATTACTGAGAACCACCTCATTGACAACACATTTGAACTTCTCAAATCATGTCCGCGGACTCTGCTTCAAGCAAGGTTTTAAATATCAGATATCAAAATCGTATCAGATGTGGGTTTTTCATATCAAATATCGGATATCGGGGGAGATACCGGGGATACACGCACATATTGGGCATTCATATAAGACATTATACATAATGAAATATTGAAAACTAAAAGTTGGTTTAGTGTCATAGATATCATCTACCTAATAAAAATAATGTAATATGCATGTAAAGACATTAAAAACAATGTATATTTGCACGCAATAGTGCAATAAATAAGTTATTTCATATCGGGCGATATTTTGGGCAATTTATCGGCAGATATTTCAAATATCGGTCATTTTTTACTGCAAACGATATGGCGAATGATTTTCCAATATCGTATCGGCAGCAGGCAAAAAAAGAGATATCGACCGATATCTCGACCGACTCAGCCGATATTTAAAACAAGGGCTTCAAGCCATATATCGCCTTTTTAAGTTTACACACTATTTTCTCCCCTTGAGCAGCATACTCAAGAGGTTGCTCTATAAAGACCTCATCGAGGTCACCATACAAGAAAGCATTCTTCACATCCAACGAAAACATTTGCCAGTGCTGATTAACAGCCAGAGAGAACAAAACATAGATGGAATTGAGACGAGCAACAGGAGAAAAGGTTTCCAGATAATCCACTCCATAGGTCAGAGTAAAGCCTCCGGCAACCAAGCGGGGCTTGTACCTATCCACTATTCCATCAGGTTTATTCTTCACCTAAATACCCAGCGACAACTAACAACGAGATGCTTGGGAGAAGACACAAGTCCCAAGTCTGACGGAAGAGAAGAGCATCCATCTCCTCATCCAAAGCCTGCTTCCAATTTGGGTACATTACTACCTTTTGAAGAGACTTGAGTATAGAAATAGAAGAAATAAAAATGGCAAATTAATGAGATAATAGGGTTAAACGATCATAAGAAACAAAATTTGAAATAAAATGCATGGTGAAAGATCGTTACTCTTAAAAAGTGCAATGGGAAAATCCAGATCAGAAGTAGAGGGACCGTCTCAAATGTAGGGGGTGGAGGATCAATGATCACATGTACAGAACTGGAAAGTGGAACAAGATCAGCGATAGTCAGGACTGGATTAGTTGTAAGTGAAGTAGAAACCACTGTCTTTGAACGCCTAATATACACCTGCAATAGTTTATGTACAATCTTCTTTTTGGATATTCAGAAGTGATCATATGCTAAGACACAGAAGGTGAACCGAAAGTGCCAAACATCGAACCGACTCATAGAAAGTCACATGAGATGAAGTATATAATAGCAGATCAAAACAACGATAACCTATAGGTGCACGAGAATAAGCAATGAAAACACATTTTATTGCTCTTAGGTTCTAATTTGTCTAGTCCAGGTTTAAGGTTTTGGATAAAACAAGTAGAACCAAACACACGAGGAACAGAAAAAGTTGGTTTGTCTGGAAATAAATAGTGAAATGATATTTGGTCATGAGGTACACGTAACAACATTCTATAGATTAAATGGCAAGCACGAAGAATAGCATCAACCCAAATGTTTTAGGAACATGCATATGAATCAATAAGGTGTGGGCTACATCTAATGGATGTCATAGCTTTCTTTCACCTATACTATTCTGTTGTGAAGTGTGTGAACAAGTTGTCTAATGTAAAATATCATGAGAAGCACAAAAACGAGAGACACCATTCTCAGTACATTCATCAAGTGCATTATCAGTATGCAAAACATGAGCAGTGGTAGAAAACTGGGTTTCTATTTCATTTATAAAATTTTTGATAACATCAAAACTTGAGTCCTGTCTTTTAGCAAATAACCCAAGACATTCTAGAAAAATCATCCACAAATACTAAGTACCGAAAACTAGAAAGAGAAGTTACTCGACACGGTCCCAATAATCTGAATGAATCAAATCAAAGAGAAAACTACTATTATTGACACGACTAAGGTAGAAAGCTCGATGATGCTTTTCTAACTAACATGACTCACAATCTAAAATAGAAAATGAAGACTTGATAGGAATTATTTGACATAACTTCTACAACGAAGGATGCCCCAGTCTATAATGCACTACAAAGGAGTATCAAAAGAGGAGATCGCAGTTAAACCAGATTGGAAGGTACTATCATCCATGTAGTAGAGACCTTCGCGTTCACAACCTGAACCAATCCTCATCCCAGTCTTCATATCCTGAAACACATAATGGTTAGGATAAAAAAAATAGCACAACAATTATTCTGAGTAGTAAGTTTGCTAAACGAAAGCAAAGCTAACAGGAAATGTGGGATCATATAAGACATCTCTAATGATAAATAAGTAGTGGCATGAAGATTCCTTTCCCACATGCGGTGAAAGAGGCACCATCAGCAATAAGGAGGTACAATATTGCTGAAGGAAAAAAGAATGAAATTTATCCTTAATTCCTATCATTCGTGAGGATGATTCTGAATCTAATACACAAGGCTTAGCAGAAGAAGCAATAAATGCATTCGTACTTGAAGCAAAGCTATGTATGGTACTATGTGTAGACTGAGATGACTGGGAAGCTTGAAATTAAAGGAACATGTATTCAAACTAGATATCTGCACAGAAAAGCAGCAGTGGAGGAGGTAGCAGCTAAATGAGTAGTATCAACAACCTAAATCTACTAAGGTTTTTCAAACTTGTCCCAGCACTTGTCAGACATAAGGTTCGTCCGGCCATAATGACCGCAATGACGTGGACCTTTTGTCTCCACAGCCACAACCTACACACCTGAATCATGGTCACGTCCACGGCCTCCACCTCGGCTACGACCTCCAGCGACCATCACGGAATTCTCAACTTTAAAAGAAGGTGAAACAGATGAAAAGACCACCGATGGCAACACGACGAACACGTGACAAAATAGCGGCAAGCGGCAGAACTGTATCTCCTTCTAGGATTTGTCCACGAAACTGATTCCCTAAGGATGCATCGAGGCCAGAGAGGAACTTAGCCACTCCAAGCTCCTCACGATACCACCGTAGTATCATCAAATCCAATATCGGTGGCTAATAAAATTTCAACTCATCAAGAATTCCCTTTAGCTCAAAGTAGTAGTCGGTCACAGGGCGACCATCTTGTCGCAGCGAGAATATTCTTTCATATAAATCAACAACCCGGTAGACGTTTTGCTCATTAGAGTACATCTCTTTCAGAGTGTCATATCTCCTTCGCACTGTTCAGAAACATGACGCCAGCATTAACCTTCTCATCCATATTCTTGATGAGCCAAGTCATTTCACGCTGGAGTCACTAGCCACCTAATTATCATATGTCAATATGCCCTTGGGAGAAGGATCCTCCGTAAGATGCTTCAACTTCTTCTGCGAACTAGCAAAGAGATAAAAGAATTAAGCCTAGAGATAGTTGTTGTCATTGAGTTTCACAGTGGTGGCGAAGATGCAGCTGAGTCGAAAGTGTGCTTGATATCTTTGAAAGACAATAGCCAGTAGTCAAATCACCAACAAGGATAGTAAGAAAAAGCAGCCTGTAGTAGTGGAACTTCAACAATCCATTGTCGATGAAGTTCAGATAGAGCAGCAAAGGGTAGTTAGGCAGTAGATGGCCTCAGCGGAGATTGTGAAGACATCAAAAGGCCATCACTTAGCAGGATAGAGCTAACCATGGGCTAAAAAGCATCAACAGTACCCTAGGGAGGGCAGGAACTGCAGCAACAGTCTCATAGGGCAGCAATAACAATCTCAGATATCGTTGTAGTCATGCAAGGGTGCTACAGGGGCGACCTCACATGAGAGGGTTACAGGGGCTGGTAACCTTGTGCGAGGGTTCTACAAGGCTCGGCAAAGGTTCTACACAGATTGGTGACCTCGCAGAAGGGTGCTACAGAGCTCGGTGAAGTCGCGCGCGATGGTGCAGCAGAGGCCGATGACGTGTGAAGGTGCAGCAGCCTTCAGAGGCTTCAGGCGAGTAATCTGAAGAGGGGACGTCAGGTTGGAGAGCGAGATAAGATGTCGGCGAGGGTTATCAAGAGTAAGGAAGAGGTCGGCAGTGATGGTGGAGGATAGAAGCTAGGGTAAGGGTTTTGTTGCTCTGTACCATCTTAGGATTTGGTAAAAGATAACTGAGAGAGCTTAGGGAACTCTCAGTCTCTGATTTATTATATAGGAAACATAACAAGTTTGGATTAACAATATATAAATCCAATACCCGAAAACCAATAACTAATAACTCTAACACAACTCTCTCAAAACTTAAGCTATTTGATAGTTGAACCACATAGTATTCACATTCCAAATGTTAACTAAGATGTAATCTACATATAACATAAGATACAGAGTTTTCTATTTTCCTTGTGTTCTCTATACTAGCATTTTCTACTGTATTCTCTATTCATCTTAAGTCTTAGCTCATACTTTATTGGTTTACATTGCACAAGCCACTTATACACATTATATATGACCTCTATTATTTTAAATGTAAGAAAGGTAAACCTTTGAATCAGTTACAAAAAGTTTATCATGTGTCTTTCAGATTCCTATTTTGAACATTGTCTCTTTTAGATTATTTTGATCATTGTCTCTTTTAGATCCACTTTGGAGTTTCTAACAACTCTTCAGAGTTTGGAAGCTCGAATTCTATTAATCCCTTGCAAAGAGAAACTAGAGTGATACCACATGATCAATGGCATATTCTCTCAATGTCTTCATTTGTTGGCCATTTATTTGATAATCTACACATTCTAGTTCTCATTAGATGAAGTGACACTGTCGACAAGAAAGTTTCTCTTCTAAGCAATGTTGTATTGAATACATATGATAGTTTTCACCATTGAACAAAATTCAATCCCTAAAGCCTCTAGGTTTAGATCAATACAACTTAGGTTTCTAAAGTTTTAGAGAAAGTAAGAAAATAATTGATGCAACTCAAAGAAGGGGGGTAATTTTCAAATATCTGTTTTAGATTTACGAGTCTTTAATTAAAATGTGCTGGATATCTGGGTTGCTGTTCTGGGTCTTAACTGAGCAAGTAAACCAACAACAGAATTTTATCACTTGTCATGTTTTATCATCTATCAGTCTATCTAAAAGCTAAATTTAGTGGACAAAAATAATCAGAGCACGAACACTTGAAAGTTGTGCTGTATGGAGACTGGTTTCATGTCTCTATTTCCCCCTCCTCTCTCTCTTTCTACTATTTCTGTAATATTCCAAGTCTGGTTAGCAAAGTAAACCTCAAGATCTATTTCTATAATCACTAAATAAGCCCTATATCCTATTCCTATCAACCAAGGTTCAACATATTAGGGATTCCAATATTTATCAGAAATATCATCTCGGGTTTTAACCTGCCCGAGATGATATATAAAACGGCATTGGGCAAGAACATCTTAATCTTTTGAATAGGAAAGTATCAGATCCATATCAGCTTGTATTGGTCAATTATGAACCAATACCAGACCATTTGCTCCTGTCTGTAATTTTTCTGCTACACTTATAAAATAAAGATTATAAGAGAGAGAGAGAGAGAGAGAGAGAGAGAGAAACATAAATTAAATGAAAATTTTGAAACTGGAAAGAGTAATATAACGCAAAAAAATTTGTTGTCGACAAGGTCGCAATGAGTTATCAAAAAGGAGGAAGTGGTGGCATAGCTTCAGATTCGTGCGCAGAGGTAAAAGGAGTTCAGCGGAGGTGAGAAGCTCTAAGGGAATTTTGCGATGCTCGGAGGTCGGTGGAGGTAAGCATAGGTCAAGGGAGCTCAACAGAGTTGAGGGATAGTCTAATTGGGAGGCTGAGATTAGATCTGGGGGAGGTGGAGGTCAGATTAGGAGCACACGGCAAATGGAGTTGTGGGAGAGATTGGAGAGGTTGGACTGTCAGATTTCATGAAGAGGTCTTATGATTTTTCTCTTTTATTTTGTTAGATTATAGACACTTTCAAATAAATAACGTATGTATAGCATGAGGCTTGGGGTGCATATTATAGAACATGAGTTAGGTTCAGCTGGGATATCATAGTTAAATTAACTAATAACATATGAGTTAGGGCGGGCTCTTGTAGCATATCTTACATATATACGTAAAAACACATTAACTAATGATTCTGTCAACACTAAATTCGACCTTTTTAAATTTTAAATAGCTTAAGCTGAAACAGTATGTTTCAATATGTTTCTGCATGTTTCAGCCAAAGCAGCGCGAATCGGCCGAAACATCGCCGATATAGACAACAGCATGGCTGCCACGTGGCCAATATGGTCCGAAACAAACTGAAATCTAGCTGATACATGCGTTTATTATCCAACCGAGTATATATAGCATGTTTTAAATCATTTTTATTCAAAACAGATGGATATGGCAGAAACAATAAGTTTCCTTCCCATGATAACATAAAACAAGTGGAAATCTGTGTTATGGACAGATTAAAATTCACTCACAAGTCAAAGGGAAAAATAAGAGTAGGTCCTAGGTTCAAGCACAAGTGGTGCCACCAAAAATTTCAAATTATGGAAGGTAGATGCGTGAATTTCTGTTGGTGAGTTGTCTGTGCACGCACGCATATGGGGGTGGTTGTAGTGTTGGGACGACATGTGTTTGTTTGCTTGGCAAGCTAACGTAGTTTCCAAAATAAATAAATAAAACTCAATAAAAGTAAAATAACAAAAATAATTCTTAAGAAATAAAATTGATCATCCTGAAAGAAACAACACACTAAGCGCCCATTTTGAATGAACCTTTCTCATACAAAATGCATTACTGACCTTGAATCCCGTTATGGCATCTTGACGTTCCACAATTGAACTCCTGCTGTATAGTGGTCTTGCAAGCCAACTTTTGAGCAGCCTTTTGCCAAAGGATGTCACACAATGATCCAATTGCGCAAATAGTGTTCTACATCAAGAAAGAATGTCATCTTCAAATTTTCAGATCGGCAAAGTAAATATAATTATCTTAAGGTTTCAAGTACCCTGAGGTGCCTCCATTTTTGTTCTCTAGAATCTCAAGGTTCTCAAGTGCTGCTGCATCAAGTATCATATATGTCTTTCGAACAGTATTAAAGAAACCCATGCATGGAAGTGTTTCAAACTTAGCGCATTTAAGCAATGCTTCATCCAGAAAAGCTTGCCTCAAATAGAAAAGACAACCACCAAGAGCAGAAAGGGCACAATATCCATTCTGGCCTGCATTTACAAGTCTGGATAAAACATCGGGAAGGATTCCTGAACTTTTATCCAACATATCAGAATCTTTGTGATTTCCACCGGTTACTTCAGATGTGGAATGCGCCATTCTCCTTAGAATGTTTCTTATCTCATCAATAGTTTTTTCAGCATCCCAATATTCCAAGGAAGGAACTAAATTATTCATCAATGGATTTCTTGTGTGATTCTTCAGAACCTTTTCAGTTTCACGGCTGAGTAATTCAGCAGGTTTGATGATTTCTACAGGTCGTAATTCAGACAATATTGAGCATAAGCAGTGACGTTCCACATTATCTTCCAACTGATACAGAAAAAACAACACTTCGCATAATAAGAATACAACATAAAACTGATGAATTAGTCACCAAATGAATATACACGGACAAACAACAGACTAGTATAAGAATTAAGAAATCAAGAGAAAAATGGATGTGAGGAATCAGATCACAAACCTGTCCTACCATAAACTTGCTTGTGGAAACATCAACAACACAAATGCCTATGACTACACCCACTTTCTTTTTATTCTCAGAGGCATTGCTTTGTTCAGTAATCGACATTAAATATGAAGGATCAGGATTCGTCAAAAGTGACTCTCCTTCAGTCAGAGTTCCCTTTGTAACCATGGCACAAATTTCACGTTTAACAACCTTTAAAAAATGAGATAGTCAGGAATATTCTTTCTAATAAAACTAAACACCATATATTTTCAAACAAAGTAGAAGGATAATCACATGCTACTAACTTAAGCTAACAGGTAAAGGAAATGGTTTATAGAAGATAGAATAACCCCAATAATTTTGATATGTCCTAAAAGGAAATAGGGTTATAATTGACTAGTGAGCTTCTGCAGTATGATTTGACCTTATCTTTTGAACCCATCTCTTTTTGACGAAGTTCAAGTTGTTCGGGTGTTTCTGTCTGCTCCACAACCAAAACACGGTAACCCTGCAACATGAAGAGATACCAATGAAAATCTTATCTAAAATAGATGTGATAACTCTCAAGCTTCACTATTGTAAATTCATTATAAGAAAAGTGTAACCATTAGATATTAGTACCTTTCTTGCCAATTTCTCTAAATTCATAGAAAAATTCTTTTCAGGAAACCCACAGTGAGGTTGATCTCCCTAAGTCCACAAGTAGAAGCATGAAAAAGAAAATTGGAAAGTTAGTCAAATTAGCATACATTAACTTGCACGATATAAGCATATATCAAGAGCGCGGACTATCTGATCAAGGATAGTTACAAACTATTCTCACTACAAAGTAGAAATCTCCTCTCATATAAAACAAGTCTCCTCCGTAGAGAAGGCATGAATTCAGTGACAATGTCAATGTAACACAAAATAGCTAAAAAAATATATCTCCAAATTATCGTAAGAAAAGAATAACACAAAAGCCTGCAACAGAGCAAGAATATACATAATAATGATATCAAAGTTAAAAATCATATAACAAGAATCACAACAACAAAAATACCCAAATATAAATAAGTTTTATAAATATACCTCCAAATTATTGCAAGAAAGATAAAAAATAAAATAAGAGTATGCATCACAATAAACATATGTTGGCCCAAAGGCCTATCACCCTAGTTTTGATGATGATCAACTCATGAAGCTATGTTTACTAATGATCTTGT